>OX328123.1:99332351-99882351 GCA_946811695.1 Gonocerus acuteangulatus | reverse complement strand
TATTATCGTATTTTGATCTAACGCAGGAACAGGATACAGTCACTCTAGTGGTAGAAAGCGCTCCTTGCGGCGGCTTTGTGAACCTACGTCTGCCGGCTTTTCTATTCAAATATATTACAAATTAAACCCCCGCTTTCCGATTGACCGATTCAGCTCATTTTTACAACACTTCTTTCTCATGAGTTACCCACGACGTATACCGCGTTTCGTTACAATACAGCAGAAATTACGACCGGTATGAGTATATTAGGAATTTGGGTCCGGAGTAAACCCCCCCTTCTAATGAACCGATTTAGTTAATTTTTACAACACACATTTACCTGTGGATTAGCACTACGAATACCGAGTTTCGTCGAAATATGCCAAAAATCACGGCTGGTAGTGGCGAATTGGTATTGTGGGTCCAGAGTAAACCCCCCCTTCTAATGAACCGATTTAGTTCATTTTTATATCTCACTTTTCTCTCCATATTACCACTACGAATACACAGTTTCGTTGAAATATAACAAATATTATGGCTGACATAGTCAAATAAGTGTTTTGGGTTCGGGTTAAACCCCCCCTTCCGGTGGACCGACTTTGGTGGTTAACGAACTCGTTCAATCGTTTGCTAATTGAATGCTATATAGCAAGTTTCGTGACGAAAAAACAAAAACTCTGGCCGCTATCGTGTTAACAGACACATATATATATATGCATATATATATATATATATATATATATATAGATATATATAAATTTTAACGGGGGTCATTTTCGGTGTCTACTAGGTAGGATCGATAAAGATTTGAAGAAATTTTTCAAAAATTCCGTCATGAGTCCAACCTCAATAGCTACTTTCCTTCGGAGGAAAGTGCTAAAATGGTGCTAATGGCTCAGATTTCGATGCACCATAAAAGAAATAAAAAAAAAATATATAAGGACAATATACGCAGATTCCGAACCATTTCATGTCTGTTAATAAAATATTTTATTCTAATCCCAATAACGCTACACTTATACACAAATCAATTTTTTTAGGTATCTATTTAATACGAATAAAATAAGGTTATAATGAGCGATCCGCTGTGGCATACACCAAGTACTACCACCGTGTGGAGTGCAACTAGTATAGACCGGTACGTCAGTACCACTGTGGTATGTAAAGAGCGGCTCTTCTGATACTCGCAAAAATTAGAAATCCTACATTCCTAAAGTTGTTTGGAGGCTTATCTTTATGACTCTAGAAAGGGACTTACAGATGACGAGGGTACACTGGGAGGTACCTGGGGACAGGGAAAATGCCCCCACCCTAAGCCTCCTAGCTCCTCACCTTCGAATTCCTGTGATTTTGTTCAATGAATTTAAACAAAAAAATTAATAAATAGATAAAAACAGCTGAAAATAGGGAATACCAAAAACAATTCTAAAGAACGAAATCAACACCAGTACAGTAATCTAGATATTCTTAGGGCATCTTCGAATTCCAAGATGCCGTTGAAACAAAATATTGTTTCTACTTATACGTATCCTGTTTTATTGAATAATACATTTGACTACTATAAGCAATCACAAAAATAACGAGCAGTGAAAAAAACTGTAGCAAACACACAAAAAGATTCGTTCAAATGAACGAAATTACCTATGTTTTAACCACTTATTTCTCCAAATATGACCATCCCATCGCAAATGTCTTCAAAACATTTTTTGTAGAGAATTTAGTAACCTTTCGAAGGGTAATCTTTTGCTTGCCAAGATTCCGAACCGTTTACGTGATATTAATGAAAATATACGAAGTTCCCAAAACTTTTCATGACTAAAAATGAAATATTTTATTTTAATCCTTCCTTTACTCCAAACGTAACCAAATTTTCAACATATTAGTTTTGATAAAATTCAAACATGCAGAAAATGTTTCACCTGAATCCCATGATTCTAAGTACCAAAATCAAAGACAAAAAGAACAGTTCGAATAAACGAAATCAATTACTTTAAAGTTTTAAGCACTTATTTCTCCGATTGACATCGCCTAATCAAAACATTCATCAGAACCTTTTTTGTAGAGCACTTAGTAAGCTTTCTAATGGTATTCTTTCGTTTACTACGATTCTCAAACTTTTTCGAGATATTAAGGAAAGTATACAAAGTTACCAAAACATTTTATGTCTGTTAATAAAATATTTTATTCTAACCCTTCCTTAACTCCAAACGTAACCAAAAGTTTAACATGTTAGTTTTGATAAAATTCAAACGTGCAAAAAATGTTTCAACTGAATCCCATGGTTCTAAGTACCCAAACCAAAAAAGGTATTCAAAAACTATTTTTCCAATTTTCTCGAAAACGGTTAAAGCTATCCCCTTGAAAATGGTTCCATTCGTTTTCCTATCCCAAGAAGCTTATAAAACGAGTACTTACAAGCTTATGAACTCAAAAACTTAAGCGTTACGATTTTTTTTGCGCGAATTTCGCCCTAAACGCCATCTTCCAGTGGGCGGATTCTGCTGGTTAACGAACTTGACCTTTCAAATTGGACGACGGATTTTTGTACCAAATTTCATCAGAATCGGACCATTAGGGAAGCCAGAAATGAACGAACAGACAAATATATATATATATATATATATATATATATATATATATATATATATATATATATATATACATACATATAAAAATTTGAACCACCGTTATTTTCGGTCTCTAGGGGTTCTGAAACGCGAAATTTTCTAGTCGGCACTTCCGGATTGTTTCATTGTATCAACCCTATAAGCGGGGTTCCTCCCTATGGGGGAGGGAGGAACCGCGCTAAAAGCACAATAAATAAGAAACGTTAAGTTTCATACACTTATTTACGAAATTAAAATTAAAAATACAAAATGTGGTTTAATATGGATCACACAAAATTACTTAGCAAAACATCAAGGCTTTTTAGTGGGACGAATGAACCTGGCGCTTTGATTAAATATGTTAAAATTTGAAATACTTTAAATAATCTACAATAAAATAAAATTAATATTTAAGAATCTTAGAAAATTTGAAATAGAACGTAAAACATCTTAAGGAAACGGACAGATACTGCTAAAAATAAAACAGTGTTGCCACCACTATTTTGTGTTTTAACAAAACTCTTCCGAAACGGCTCTGTGGGCTAATGGTGGACTTATAAAATAATATAATAATCGCGCCAAGGGATTGGTATTGTTTTGTTTTCATTATCATAATTAGTGAGATATAATTTTAAATAAATTAGTTAAGACAATAAAGTACAATGACTTAAAAATAAATATTCGGTGTTTTGTTATTTTTATCGGCCGTCATCACTTTAAAAGTTAGTTATTTTTTAATTGACCAAAATATTTACTAGAAATAATTTATACGGCATGATTGCGCCATGAAGTCAACCGGGTCAAGCGGGTTTCCTCCCTATGGTGGGAGAGAGGAACCGCGCTAAGTGCAAAAATTAATATCATTTCTGAGAAAGATAATTATGGCACTACGTATCTGATAAATATGGATAAACCTATGGGTGCCAAAACAAACGGTAGTACAGAAGTTTTGTAACGCAGCTTTATTTATTTAATTTCCTCAAAGTAATTTCATCACATTTAATACAATACTTCGTAGAAACCATCCCTTAATCCAGGTCCGCCAAGTTTCATGTGACTGTGAGGATCATTTATCATACCAATCCCTTAGAAGGTCCTTGTCACTAGAAAAACGTTTTCCTTTCAGTTTCATTTTCACATGCGGGAACTGTACAAAGTCACAACGACTGAACGATTTTTCAGTCCAGTCGGCCAATTACTGGGTGCAGGCTGGTGATCTGATGCGTCCAATTAGCTGTGATGTCTTCTGCGTTTACAAAATGACACGCTCTACAATCCCGTTCGATCTGAAAAATGCAGCGATCATGACAGATTGAGACAGTTAGAGTGGGCGACACAACATAATAGTACTAGCAAGTTTCCGCACCTGTAATGATGCTGTTCATAGTTTGTCCCTTATCAATTATATTCTGCGTCTCTCCGCGCCGTTACGCGATTTTCTCTTCCCTCTGCCTATGCGGCACCCTAAGCCCAAAAATTTTCTTTACCTTTAAATGGTCACTTAGAATCGAATGAATTGCTTGTCCAAGAAGGTTTAAGGTCCCTCTATCTGTTGATATGTCACTCGCCGGTCTTTATCAAGTATTTTCTCACACCAGAAATGTCTTCCTCTGTTACCGTCGTTCGCGGTTCCTTCTCCCTCTGCGTCTTCCAAAATGAAATTCTTTCTTTCAAATTCGTTCAAATATAGTCGTACGATGCATTATTCAATGCAAGCTTCTTTCCTTCTAAGGATGAGTGTGAGGATCGGACACACAAAAATCTCACATGGATATTTAATGGGAAGAGAGCAACCACAAAAATGCCCAAGATGTAATGAACCCTTTACAATAAAGCATTTAATATCCGAATGCCACCAATTCAGAGTAGAATTAAACGAATTGAATATCCCTCCAGACATAAGAGAGGCATTAGCAGACAATGCAAATATGCTGGATAAAATAATAAGTTTTCTAAAAAAAGTTGAATTATACAACGAAATATATATATTAAAAAAAAAAATGTATATATATATACAAAAAGTAAATAAATAAATAAAAAAAAGAATAAGGAATAATTAAAAAAAAAAAAAAAAAAAAAATTATTTCTTATATTTAAAAAGTATTTATGCGTGTATATGTATATATGTATGTATATATATATATATATATATATATATATATATATGTGTGGATGTGTATTTGTGTGCATGTGTGTGTATATATATATATATATATGCATGTGTGTATATATATATAAATGTGTGAATATCTAAAGAAATACGATTCATTCAAATAGAAGTTTCTATACTAGTAAAAAAAAAAAAAAAAAAAAAAAAAAAATGAATAAATAAATAAAAAATAAAAATAAAAAATAAAGCAAGAAAATAAATAATAATAACTGTAAACCATAAGTATATGTTTTCCGAGAAAATAAAAACGTGAGTGTGACATAAATGAGATCGGGCAATGATGCTCTGAAAGCTGTTTGCCCTAAAGCCCAATCCATCCATCCATCCATCTTTCCTTCTAAGCATTGATGTCTGATTGAACCACGGGCAAAAGTATACCTCAAAACGTTCCTTACTTCACTTCGTGGCCATGATGCAATAATACGCAATCTGTCCCTGCTAATGTTCAAGAGATCGTAGGTCTGTTCCTCATGGCATGAATAGTAACATGTTGCCTCTTAGGATCTTTCTGTTAAGTCATGTTGCGAAATGTTTGTAGTACCCTTAATATATTAAATATAAAAATGATTCCCCCTAGGGGTGGTGACTTTTCTTTCAAAAAAGAAAAGGCATCAGCCCTATCCTGGCTAGAAAAGGACGGTAACCTATAAATAACCCGTCCTAAAATTCGTTGTCAATAATAAATGCATGTTAAAATTTAAATAAATATAAAAAGTCTAGTTCCTTCAATTTTTCTTTTAATCAGCTGAATCAATAATTTAAAAAAAAACGTTTTCTGCTGAATATCTACCTAATGTTTCTTATCAGTTTCGAATATCTCGTGGTGGAAAAATGACTCCCCACAGATACATCTTTACGTTTGATTTTTGAGTATCGTTGCACCCACTTCGAATGCACCTTTTATGCTTGTTTTCACAATATCTCTATCTCATTAGTTGAGCACGATAAATAAAGAGGAAGCTAAAATTAGACGGTACGGTAAAATGAATCATTTGATTTCGGAGTTAACTAATCCCATTCCAGTTTTATAATTTTTACAGCACATCTTACAACTTTTACTGCAGTGCAATTATTTCCTCAGAAATCCATCAACGCTCAAATTTAACTTTCTAGGCTCGGATTTGAACTCAGTTCCTCCACTCTTCATGCTGGGGAATCTTATTCAATCTCCAAACTGATTTTTTTAATTTAAATACTCGAAAATGATTCCAATGACAGTGTATTCCGTCCTACATAATATACGCCATTGTTATAAGGCCACATAATTATTCGAACACATTTTGAAAAAGAAATTGTGAATGAATTTTCCTGTTGTGTTTGATATAGTTAAAGGGAAAAAGGAGTGAGTGTTTGCTGGAAACGGGGTCAGCGGCCCCAGAGATCGATACTAGCCTGTGTCTGTTTCTCAGCTTCTCCAGACGTCGCGCCAATTTGCGCACATTGGAAACATGACTGGAGAGGCATCCTCTTCTTGTCGATAATAAGAGGGAATTCTATAATCTACTCTCAGAGAAATAAGAAGAGAGAAGTCCGACGAAGGAAGGCAATAAATTCATTCATGAAATAGAACCAATGAGGATGGTGCTAATGACCTGCGTTCGATCACCGGAAACGAAAGAAATCTACGTCAACGGAAATGCTGGAGATGAATAGGATTTGTATTAACGAATGTTCCTTTGGCACTTCCTGAAGGGACGAAGGAATTGATGTTACACTCATGGAAGCATTTTTGAAACTTTTCTCCGAATCTTCAAAGGTCTTGTATACTAGGCACCGAAAATGATACCTGTAAGAAGTTAGCAGCCACAATCTTCATTTTTTCACTAAAAGAAATTGTATATGGCATTCCTATAACAAATGATTGGACGAGTTCGGTCGGAACGAGTGAAATCGGTCCATCGGGAGGGGGGTTTATTCCAGAAAAAACTATTAATATGCCCCCTAATGGTCGAACGTTTTATTAATTTGCTCCAACCTAATTTTGGCGTAATTTTGTCTTCTTGCAGCATAACTTGGTTTACAGTTTTGCGTATTTTGCTCATAACAGTCAATAAATACACAAATATTTGTTTACATTTGTATATTAAAACTTTCTAAAGAAAATCACAATTTTAACATCACAAAATGGCACTTGCAGGACCAGTCTTAGCAACCGACTGAATAACCTTAGTCGATATTGCCAGCTGGATTTTAACTAGAGAACGACTCGCACGCGAACGATGCCCAATGACGAGCGTGTCACCGCTACATCACCTCCTCCCAATGATTCAGTCGCGGAAGCGAACCGGAGGACGAATAATGCGGCCCAGATGTGTTCGTCGCTCCACCATTGTATAGTGCTCTTTCGCAGCAGAGACATTAGGAATTAGCGCAGTCGTCACAGTAGATGGTGTTGCGATTGGCGAGCTGGAACTGTTGCCCTCTTCGTCCTGCAGAAGGTACGCCAGTTTCAGTCGGTGGATAGTCACTGTCCGAGGTGCTCCGGGGAGCTGGATGGTGAAAGTCATATCGCTTAAGGCAAGTACACACTGGTAGACATGTTGCACGATTTTGGTCCTGAGACGTGTCTCAGGATGGCTACAAAGACATGTCTATAGACGAGACCCCGTTTATGGGCTTGTTGCGAGACCAAGAATCTCAGGTCCAAGTTCTCCGAAGTAGAATGGGAGACCGGGTACAACGTTAGACATGTTGCATAACGTTAAGACAGAGTAGACTTCACTCTGCGTCTAGTGGCGAGACATGTCCCAGTCTTTCTCTAGCTTCCGAGCAGAGTTCATTTTAGCGCGGTTACTCCCTATCTCCATAGGGAGAACCCGCATATGAGGTTGACCTCACGACGCAATCCGGAAGTGCCGACTAGAAACTTTCACGTTGCAGGCCCTATAGATCACGAAAATATAGGTGGCTCAAATTTGTATTATATATATATATATATATATATATATATATATATATATATATATATATATATATATATGTATATATTTATATATATCCTTGTCTGTTCGCTCTCTAGAAAGCTCAAAAATGGTCCGATTTTAACGAAATTTGGTACAAAAATCTGTCGTCTAATATGAAAGGTCAAGTTCGTTAACCAGCAGAATCCGCCCACTAGAAGATAGTGTATGGGGCGAAATTCGCGTAAAAAATCGTAACGCTTATGTTTTTGAGTTTATATGCTTGCAGGTACTTGTTTTTATAGGTTTCTTAACATAATAAAACGAATGGAACCATTTTTAAGGCGAGATCTGAAACCGTTTCTGAGAAAAGTGGAATCAATGTTTTTGTAAGTCATTATTTTTTTGTGAGTACTTAGAATCGCTGGATTCAATTGAAATCTTTTCTACATCTTGGAAATTAATCCCAAATGAGATGTTTAAATTTTGGTTACATTTTGAGTTAAGGAAGTATGAGAAAAAAAAATGTATTAATAGACATGAAAAGTTTTCGGATCTTCATACATTTTTCGTAAATATCTTGATAACGGTTGGGAAATCGTGGTATGTGGAAAGTGACCATTCGAATGCTTACTAAATTCTCTACAAAAAAGGTTCTGAAGCAATATTTGATGGGGCAACGTCAATCAGAGATATAAGCGCTTAAAACTTAAAAAGTGTTTGTTCTGTAGTTTTGAAAGGGTTTTTCTCTTTGTTTATCTCACTTTTTAATTGGTTGTTTCTAGTTTTAAATTGCATTTATCAGTAAAATTAGTATTGTAGTAAAATAAGCTAAGAAACGTTGAAAAGTATCGGTAATAAGTTCGGAGTGGCTGTGGTAATCAAGATGGCTGTGGCTAATCATAATGACCTATGCGTACTTTGTTTTGAATTCTCCTATCTATATAACCTTCCTCATAGCCTCCAACTGAAGTTATCGTTATTTGGTATATTATAAAAAGATTTAACCCACGACAGAATGGAATTTTATTCGCCATGAAGCACATATTTACAGTTGATTATAACAGTAAAACGAATTTGCTAGTAAAACAAGATACTTAAAATGTTTAGTTGTTTAGAATAGAGCCTTCTCAGCAGTAGTCGAAGAGTAAGTACGTTTTCAGTACATAATTGTATTGATTTATACAGATTAAGAATTATCCGCTTCTGTGTATGTTGGCTACTGTCAGTTTCCTGTGATTTGTGATGCTAATCTATTTCATTTCTTCGAGATGTTTGTAACAGCGCTAAGATGACGCAGTTCCTGCGAGTCGGACTTTTCTTTATTGTGTTTTTTTCCTTCTGTTTAAACATGTGGAGAAACTATAAAGTTTTAACATTATTTGAAGATTATCAGGCTTAATTGGGGAAGTTGGGATAGTTTCTCTAAAATTGGTTCCTTGCTTCATTATTATCCCCCCAACCCATGGTGTCTTCCAATCTTAATTTATTTAATAGTCCATTACCTAAGGTAGCTCCTTCTGAGGGCACTTTGCGAGTCCACCAACGTTTACGTTTTCGCGTCCTTTTACTAATAACTAATACTGAAATAAAATAGAATGTTTTTTTTTTCCACTCAAAAACAAAATTCTTGATTAGTATTGCTTCCCGTCTCATCCTTAAGTTATATTTGTAATATGTTGTTTATATGAAGATAATTTTTATATTGACTTAATTATTTATTTTATTTTATATTGAGCTAATAATTTAAATTTTGTGAATAAGTATATTATAATAAGTATATGTACTGTGATAAGCATATGATGTTGCATTAGATTTTATAATTTCAATATTGTCATTGTATATATGTTACGGTTATATTGGGTGAGTCGCCTTTGTTGTGAGAGCTCAAGAATAAATAAATAACACTGTTCTGCAAAAAAAAAAAACTTTTCTCCCCTCCCTTGAACAATTTTGCCTGTTTCTCATGTTTTCAGGTGTGCTGAGTCCGAATCTGAACTCAGAAAAATTCTATCACCCTCTGATTTTGAGAGAAAAGAGGAGAAACTTGGAAAAAATGAAAAATTGTATTTGAAAATTATTGTCTTTATTATAACAGATTTTTTTTCTTTTTCAACGGTGAAATATAATTAATTGAATCCTGCATGCTATCAGGTATAATACTAGATATGACACAACTCAAAAAATATACACACATCGTCAATGAGTATTTATTTTTCTTTTGTACTCTTCCTCCTCTGTCTCCCGCTGCAGTGTCCAGCAGTAATCCGCCAGCATCTTCTCATTCCATTTGCCAGTAAGTTTATCTTTTTTCCATTCTGGATATGTCTTGGTGGAATCGTTCTCCATGTTCGTCCAAAACTGCACCCAAATTTGGGGCGAAAAAGTCTAGGTGACTATGCAGGAAATTTATTTTTAAGGACATATTGCATCCCAATGTTTTATATGAAGTAAGCAGTTCTTGGACTATTTTTCGGTAGTCTCTAGATTTTTCGTTTCCCCAAAACTTAGCACATACCTCTCGAAAAGCAATCCAAGCCTTTTTCTCAGTAGTATTTAACTTTGCTTCAAAAGTGAGGTCCTTGAGTAGATGTCGAATTTGGGGTCCTACACTTTTAGCCATATTTCTTCAACCACTTGTAATATTCCCATCAATTTTTTCCCCGTTCAAATATACTTCATTGCGCTCAAAATCATCGGGCTTTTGAATTTTCTTCACTATGTTTTGATGCCAAAAAAAATTCGTCAAATTTACAAAAAACTCACATTTTTGGATAAAAAACTAGAATTTCTCAAGAAACTGTGCGTGATAGACAGAATCTGACTTCAAATTCGTGTTCAGCACATTTGAAAACAGTAAGAAAGCATGTTTTGGTTTGAAGTAGGATTTTCGTGCAGAACAGTGTAATAAAAAATCCAGGACATGGGAGCAGTTCCGCGGGTGTTATGCGGGTTTAGTATAATTTTTTCCTGGGTCCTTACGGACACGTCGCTAAAGGGGATAATCCCCAAACAGGCTAATCTAATATAAAAGGTGTTCTAAGGAGAGTAAATAGGCATCATTAGTAACACTAAATGTATTTTAACATAACTAGCGAATTTCGCCCTATAAAGGGTTAAGCGTGATTGACGGACAGGCGTTAAGGTATAAGGTATAGCTATCTACTTAGCACGGCTAAGCTAGTTGACGAAACTCAACTTTCATTGTCCTTCGATGAAAGATAATATTGCAATATCGAAAGAAAACTGCAGGAAAATATTTATATTAAGACTTAAAACCCTTGTAGAATACTATATTTAAATTCTGAATAATAAATAATATTTAAAAAATTATTAGGAATGTTATAACGGTATATTTTAGTGAGCAATGATCGCTGGTAGACATTTAACATAACTTCTCACCTCAGAAGTCCAGTTCGAAAATTCTTTCTTTTTTACATTTGTTCATTGATTCCAGATAAAAAAGTCCGACTCGCAGGAACTGCATCATCTTAGCGCGGTTCCGTATATCTCGAAGAAGTGGAGTAGATTAGGCATAACAAATAACAGGAAACTGACAGTAGCCAACTTACACAGAAGCGGATAATTCTTCATTCTTGAGGTAGGCTGAATAAGTCAATACAATAATGTACTAAAAACGTACTCACTCTACGACTACTGCTCAGCAGGCTCTATTCCAAACAACCGAAAATTCGTTGTCATTTTAAGTTCTTTGTTTTACTAGCAAATTCGTTTCACTGTAATAATCAACTGTAAATATGTGCTTCATTGCAAATAAAAGTTAATTCTCTCATGGGTTAAATCTTTCTATAAAATAAGAAATAATGATAACTTCAGCTGTAGAAGGAGGAAGGTTATATAGATAGGAGAATTCAAAACAAACCTATGTATATGCCATCATGGTTAGCCACAGCCATGTTGATTTCCACAGCTATTCCAAACGTATTACCTATACCTTTCACCGTTTCTTAGCTTATTTTACTACAATACTGATTTTACTGATAAATGCAATTTAAAACAATAAACAACCAATTAAAAAGTGAGATACACAAAGAGAAAACCCCTTTCAAAACAACAAAACAAACATTTTTGAAGTTTTAAGCGCTTATATCTCTGATTGACGTCTCCCCATCTATATATATAGCCCCAATATTGCTTCAGAACCTTTTTTGTAGAGAATTTAGTAAGCATTCGAATGGTCACCTTCCACTTAGCACGATTTCCCAACCGTTATCGAGCTATTTACGAAAAATGTATGAAGATCCGAAAACTTTTCATGTCTATTAATAAAATGTTTTTTTTCGCATACTTCCTTAACTCCAAATATAACCAAAATTTAAACATCTTAGTTGGGAATAATTTCCAAGTTGTAGAAAATATTTCAATTGAATCCCGCGATTCCAAGTACTCACAAAAATATAATGACTTACAAAAACATTGATTCCACTTTTCTCAGCAACGGTTGCAGATATCGCCTTATAAATGGTTTCATTCGTTTTCTTATGTTAAGAAACCTATAAAACAAGTACCTGCAAGCATATAAACACATAAACGTAAGCGTTACGATTTTGTTTGCGCGAATTTCGCCCCAAACACTATCTTCTAGTGGGCGGATTCGGCTGGTTAACGAACTTGACCTTTCAAATTAGACGACAGGTTTTTGTACCAAATTTCGTTAAAATCGGACCATTTTTGAGCTTGCTATAGCGCGAACAGACAAGCATGTATATAAATATATACATATATATATAATATATATATATTATACATATAATATATATATTATATATATATAATATATATATATTATATATATATATATATATACAAATTTGAACCACCTTTATTTTTGTGATCTATTGGGTCTGAAAGGAGAAAGTTTCTGGTCGGCACGTCTGGATCGCGCTGTGAGGTCAACCTCATAAGCAGGTTCTCCCTATGGAGATAGGGAGGAACCGCGCTAAAATTACAGTATTTTAAAATAACTAAAGATTCTTCTGAATAATTACACTTACGCATTAGTTCATGACCAAAGCGCTATTCTTGAGCATAATTCATTATTCCATTGCCTCCTCACAAAGCTTAAATAATAAAATTATCAAAACTATAATAACTTCAGGATGGAAAATAAATTGCCTGTTGAAAGATATCTGAATACATGGCATTCGATGGAGTATTGAATCGGAGGTAGAATCCCTATTGATTCGCTGTCAACTCCAACCCAACCATCACCAACCTACTCGGCTCATCGATGAACTCCAAGCAAGGGACATTTCAAACTATTTCAAACAAGATAAACCTATCATACTAACAGGAATAAATGTTTTGACTGCCTAAATGCTTTTGTCTCTGCTCTAGAATAAGCACATTTGAAATATTTGACAAAAAAAAAAGGCATTCCTCATAAAAATGTAACAACATTTACAGCATATATGAATAATTTGGTGGTCCGTCACAGGAACAGGCGACATACAACTAGCCTTATTAAAAAGATTGATGACACGAACAATTAATGACAGCCTTAGCCATATATTTGTCGGCATTGCACGTGCTTTTCGCGCTGAAAATTTTAAGCGTTTAAATATCTATGGCATGTCGTTCGGAATCAAAACAATCCATGGGATCAAAACATCTTCGCCTTTGTACTTACTTTCCAAAGTTGTGGCTTCGATGACGTTGTTCATTCATTTTTTCACTGCATATATGTCCGGCGCCATTACATTGGCATGGCTGGTTTATATTCCACAACACGTTTACTACCGATCCGACTTTTATTCAAGATTACGATATGGTAATCTGGACAATTTCAACGAATTCATGAATTGCGTTGGATAGTTGACATCATCTTGGTTAGTGACAGAATCAATCGACTTGAATGTCATCAATTCACCCGCTGTCTTATTTTGTATTTGAAAGTTAATTTTGTTGACATCTACGTTTTTTGCAGCCAATATAATTCGTTTGCTCAACCAACACGATTTTTTTAATTTTGAACAATGTTTGGAAAAACATTCTGGATGAGTTCGGCCTTTGATTCAGTAAAGAGACAAAAATCCATAGGTAATGTCATGTATCCAGACGATAGATGAGTCAACAGGTACTTTGACTTTACCAATTGTTTGAAAACAAGTTAAACAGATTCTACAGATTGGTCGTTTTGCAATTCGACTCTCATCTTCATATTTGACTTCAGGGCCGCCAAATCTCAGGACAAGAGTTTGATCACGGGCCCCCAACATTGATAAAGCCTCTTACCCTTTCCACACAGAAATCATAATTCCCTGATAGTTACCTCTTAATGGTGGAAATGTCTAAGCAATTTATAATAACCTGTTTTTTGTAATTATTGTTTTACAAAAAATGTAATATGTTCTCAAAATCATCATAAAACATTTTAATGAAACTAGCGTGTACATGTTGGGATTTCAAATTCACAAAACGGAAAAAGTATACAACATAACAGGTGGGTTTTGATTTCAGATAAATTGGTATTCAACATGAAAAAAAAAAAACAATTAAAAGCGAGTCATCAATAATAACTTTAGTAACGTACAGTATTATCACTGAAAATAAAATAATTAGTTAGAAATGTAAAAAAAATAACAAAAAAAAAAAAAGAAACATGTAGTGCTACTAACTTTCAAAATGTTTTTGCCTATTTCAAGGAAAAGTCTTTTATGACTTTTGAAAAGTCAAGCTTGGAGGCGAGTCGATGTTTCGATGCTAAGAACGGCTAGTGAATTTAACCGTTCTTGGTCCATCGATGCTTGCACCCAATTCTTGAGTCGTGTGCCGAGTTTGCTGAAGGCCGCTCGGCCAACGCCACCGTTACAAGAGCTGTACAAAAACGTCGCAGGGCAGTACACGCATTCATGGAAGTAGGGTCTAACTGACATAGATGGCGTTCAAAAGTTTTAATATCCAATCGATGTCCTCTGGAATACTGAACTGTACGCTTTCTTCACATTAACTATGTCTAGAAGAAGTGAACAAAGCGCTCAAATAGCACTTCACCTACGCTGCATATTTTGCTCTTACCAACTCTTCTTCTAAGAACAGTAGGATAGGACTAAATAAATTACGAAAACTGCTACTAGCAGTAAATCTGTTCTTACAATAAAAAGTCCAAAACAACAAATATAAATTCATTTCCGAATTTTCCTTCGCCACTTTGTGGATTTGGTTCAGACTTTGCAGAAGAAATGAGCTCCTATCGGGCAAAAACGTCGGCTATCTAAATAGGTGGATAAGGTGATCATTTTGAGGGGGTGCCGTTTATTAAATTCGGACACTTCCCCCCTTCAGTGCTCTGCGATCACCCTAATTCACAACCACACCGCAAGCCAATGATCATACGCCCTCGTTCGTATGCCATATACTTGCGGACACATGCGAAAAGAGATACCTACACATCCAGCTTTCATACTAAAGCAGTTTGCTACCAGAGACACGGACAAACACCTTCGGAGTTCCTCACAATCGTCTGTAACCGGCGAAAGCCTGATGGGACACGGACACCAACCCATTCCGTAGCACCATTTTTGGACCAAAGTTCATAACATTAATTGGCATTTCAGTGATATTGGGAAAATTACATTTTCTTTATCAATTATTCTTTTAGATTAAACATATTACAACGATGGTGTAATACGTATGATTAATAAAACTTTATTCTTAACCTCACTACGATAAGAAACTGAACTGTCCTTCCAGGAATAATGATATTGCTATATCAAATGCAAACTCTTGAATGAACTTTGTATAATGACCTAAAAACCTTTTTGAATATCAAATTTAAATTCTGAATAATAGATAATGTTTAAAAAAGGACTCTCGTTTAACATGACCTCTCACCTCATTAGTCCAGTTCGAAAGGTCTTTCTTTCTTCACATTTACTCATTGATACCCAGTTAAAAAATTATAGTATTTTAAAATAACTAAAGATCCTTCTTAATATTTACATGTATGCTTTGGTACATAGTCAAAGCTCTTCAGAAGGGCCATAGGCGAGGCTCATAAGACAGTTAACAAGAGTACCACCCGATAATCACTAAAGTACAATTACTTGTAAAATGATGAAGTCATTATTAGGTAAGCAATCAACGTTTTTTATCATCTTTTATTTTTGGGAATGTCTATGCTTCTCTGATTTATGTTCGTGTTTATATGTATATATATATACATACATATATATATGTACACGTACATATACATACAGGACCGTTAACAGTTTCCTAGAAAACATTTTTGACTCTGGATGATCTCACTCGCGATTCAAGGAAAACAACATATTTAATTTATACAAAAGGATTTTTTCTCTATTTAAAAATAATACATATTTCAAAACAAAAATCCTCTTGTATAAATGAAATATGTTGTTTTCCTTGAAAAGTTTTTCAGAATTCGTAGTAAGTATAAGGTGACCATTCAAAAGCCTTTTAATTTTATTTAACAAAGGTCATAAAGTAAATTTGGATAATTTAAGTATAGTATAATATTAGTTAGTCGGCGAAATTCAGTGGGCAAAGGGCCATTTTATTATTAGAAATTGTAATTGTTTATGAACGGCCTAATATAGACAAGTGAACTTATATTACTTAAATAAATACTCACATAAATATGTATATATTAATTTATATTTAATTTATTTACGAGTAATATAAAAAACACTGTAATCTTTTGTCTGTTATTTTAGTTTCCATTTTTGTTCCAACAATGAATTCCCGCCTCAGTGCTATACAGTGGTCAATAAGACTGTTAAATATTAAATATATAAACGGAACTGAATGAGGCCTTGTAATACAAAGAGACCTCTAGATTATTAATGAATGCTCTAGTTCTGCGAGATACCAATGAGAAGTTATCTTTAGAATAAGTAAAAAGAGAGAAATGGGTAAGAGATGAAAAAGCGTGAGGCGAGAGGAACTCATTAAGCCTTGTCACGTAAAAGAGAGAAAATGAAAGGAAAAGGAGAGTAATAAGCTCTCAGCTTTATCATTATTAATGAAGAAACCAACTTCATTTCCAAATGTTAGCTTAGCACTTTCCTAGTTTCCCCTGCTACGTTTGTCCTCTTGGTTTTAGTTAATTAGTTTAGAAGGAAATTGAATTATTCAAAATACAATAGCCACTTCTTGATCTTTAGAGCCCTTATGGAGGTGATAATTTGGATTAGGTATTATTTATATCGCTTCGATAAAAAGGTATAATCTGTATTTATTCAAAAAAAGGAAAATCACATCTAATATTTTTTTATTTTATTTTATTGGTTTATGAGCCTCGCCACTTATGAGCGATATGCTCATATGTAAACATATTAACAATAACGTAAGGTATATATATATATATATATATATATATATATATATATACATATATATATATACACATATATATATATATATATATATATATATATATATGTATGTATATATATATGTATATATATATATATATATATATATATATATATATATATATTATTTAAATTTTTAACGTCCTTTATTATTAACTGCGAATTTTGGGACGGGTTATCTATACGTTACCACCCTTTTCTAGCCAGGATAGGGCTGTTGCCTTTTCTTTTTTCTAAAGAAAAGCCACCCCATAGTGGGAATCGAACCCACGACCCTTTGGCACGGAGTGTTAAGTGCTCACGCCTTAACACTCACGGCCACCGGGCCTCCATATATATATATATATATATATATATATATATATACAGTAGGACCTCCATTATCCAGGGTAATGAGGGGGAGGGTGGTCCATGGATAATCGAAACACAATATTTTATTGACTTAATGTGCTGGATTATAAGGCTATAAAGAAGAACTGTGTACAAGATGTCATATAAACCATTGATAGGCAGCATGATCTAGGTATTTTAATGAAGAGGTCTTCATCGCTTTCCTAGAACACATTGTTTGGGCCGAGGACAAGACCAAGTTCGGAATGTCTTTTTTCTTATTCATAATATCACGAATTGTTTATTCGCCAATTTCGAATGCGGCGGAAATTCTTTTAACACTTTCACCTTTTTCTTTCCGGTTTATAATGGTTAATTTTTGTTCTAAAGTTAACAGGACGGGTTTTCTTTTTTGATGTATGTACTCGAGTGAAGAGTTAAAGCTCAAGTGAGAAAATATTTCCTTGGTAGGCTAACAGACCAGTAGGGGATTCATAGACGTGAAAATGTTTCAGTTCCAAGAATATGAAATAAATTGAGATGCTTCCAGAAATATAGAATCATCACATTCTTCCGAAAACAGCGCTATTTTTCCATTCTTTAGTTTAAAATGTACGTAATTAATTTAAATTCATATTTATGTACATAATCGTCATTACATACATACAAATATCTATTACATATTTATGAAATCAAATGCTTTAGTTGATAAAAATAAAAATAATGCAATAAATATAAATGTATGTACATACATATATGTACATAATATTTAAAGAAGGAATAAAAATAAAGATTCCCCCATCGAGACCCCGGTTAATTGGAATCCCGGATAATCCGATTCGAAGACAAGAAGTGCTCACGCCTTAACACTCGCGGCCATCCGTCCTCCAATTAAAAACAAAATAAAGTTCTCAAGAGTTTATTATAAACACCATTTGAAGACAGTAAATGGAGTTTAAACTTCACAAAGCCCGAAGATCTCGGATATGCCATACCTTTCGCCTTCTCCGCTTAGGTTGGTGGTATTTTCATGCACGTCGTTCGTTTTGTTTTTCGGTTCATGACGTGACACAAGAGAGCTGAGAGAGGAACTCGATAACCGTTCTTGTCGGACGACCCGACATCCCCCTCCGAAGGTAGGTGAAGGTCTGTCCGTGCGTTCTGGATATACCGTAAGTATCCAAGTGGATCCAGTCACATCCTTCAGGTACGAATTGCAAGAGGAAAGCAGCAGCTTTGCACGTACTCCCGTCTGTAGATATGCCAACGCTAACCAAGTCTGCCTTATATGAGTCCGTAACTCCTGAAGTAATTGTATATCATTAGTACTAAAATGGAATCAATAATAGATGAAATTAAAAAAAAGGATATGTAAATCGACAGAGAAATCTTGCGGCCTTCCGCCGTTCATAAGACGCATCTTAACATGAACATGGAATTACATCTCTAATAATTATTTTGTCTAGTGCCGCAGATTGTTTCTGAAATTAGTCCAATTAATGTCTTATTTTGGGAAAATTTGCATAAGCCTGTTGATGTCAATTTGTTCAGGTCAGGTAGAGGTCTTTCAGTCTAAGTTTTTGCTAGTAGCCGGAGAGCTGGTAACGCACTTTTCATGAAGTATTTTATGCACCCTGAAATTTTGATATAATGTACCTCTTGGGTAGATAAGAAGGTAAATATGTGTTGGCTAGAATTACCGTGGAACACCAGGTACTACGCATAGGGGACAGGCACAAAAAATATTGCCCAAAAATAGTGTTTTATTTAAAAAAATTATTATTTCAATTCTAACGTCCATTATTATTAACTAAGAATTTTAGGACGGGTTATCTATAGGTTACCACCCTTTTTTAGCCACAAAAGGGCTGGTGCATTTTCTTTTTTCTAAAGAAAAGCCACCACCCCATAGTGGGAATCGAACCCACGATCTTTGGCACGAAGTGTTAAGTGCTCACGCCTTGAAACTCACGGCCACCGGGCCTCCAAAAATGTCTAAATAATAAAATATTACAGAAAATTTTATTAAAAATCTTTTGACGCCTTGGAGAGGAGACATGAGCAAAAAACTACAAAAAAAATCCTTTTTCCATTTTTTTACATTAAAGAAAAGTATTCCGGTACATTTTTGATTTAGGCAAAACTGAAAACAGATGCGCCCTGGACTAGTAGAAGTGAGATTCTTCTACACCTGAGTTCCAATCATCGTATTGAAACCAATTTTAGATAAATCCGATATTCTGTAAAGAATTCACTCATAATGAATAGACTCCCGTGTAGATCCTCTTACTCCTACACCCAAGATGGTGAACTCTAGTAATCGGCTTTTCCAACCTCATCCGCTTTTCTCAGGCTGACGGACAGGTTTAAGTACATTACTAATGGTCGGACGGTGATAAGCCTATACCTTATAGTAAGATATTGGACTTTAAAATAGTTGAAACGTAAGGAAGATTTCTACTTTTACAATGTGCATGTTTACCTAAATATGATACTTGAAGAGAAAAAAAATATATCAATAATTAAATAAATAGAAGGCCAATCAATAAAAATAAATATACAAGATGAACATCTTAATTGCTACACTTCCTCCCGCTTCGGAGGCCTCTTAAGGAGCTAAAATGCTCTTTAGATGTAAGCTTACAACCTTCCCGAAGAAACAACCCTCTTCTTTATGAGGTGGGACTTGTTGCAGAATGATCCTATCTGCTAAAAATAAAGTAGTTTTCATCCCTGAAAATTCCTCCACAAGGCATGACACTAGCAGAGCAATAAAGAAGAGTATCCTAGGGATTTGTTTGTATTGTCTTACCTTCTATACTTTGTATTATTCGTTTTGATATTTTGGGAAGCATATATATATATATATATATATATATATGCTTGTGAACCGCACTGGGATTCTCGTGAGCCCATGTGTGTTTGTTGTGGTAATTTAATATCCCATCCATAATAAATAAGATGTAGATAGTCTTGTGAAAATGTGTTCAAATGCGTAATCTATGTAAAAATAATAATTTTTCAAATTAATGTGTGGTTGGGGCTCATAAATGGCCGCCTCCTGGACCCAGTATTAGTTACTGTAATTAATAAATTCAAAATAAATGGGTATTTTATTTATTTACTACTTTAGGATTTTATTTTTTATTTTTGTGAAATAATTTTTTATTGTTGTAAGTAAATATTTAATTAATATTTAAGTAAATATTTATAAAAATGAATATTTCTTTTAAACTTTATGAATAAACTGAAGAAAAAAATGTAATTTTCTTTTCACAGATCCATGTTTTTTTTTAAACTTTTGTTCCTAAATTGTTGGCATACTTCAATAACACAGGGTTGTGATATGTGATACATGAATGGAAAGCTGGTTAAATGAAGACGTTTTTCTAAAAACCCGGAAATCTCAGATCTTGCCCATTGAAGAGTAACGCTGGTAAGTAATTTGAAGAAAAAGTCAGGAAATTTAGAATAGCTTTCTTTTTGTAAGATTGGCATACTTAAATTCATTCATTTTTACGATTAATCCTAACTAGTCTTATAGTAAATTTACTCAGCTTTCTATTGGTTTCACCACCTTTTTAGCGCGGTTCCTCCCTCCCCCATAGGGAGGAACCCCGCTTATAGGGTTGATACAATGAAACAATCCGGAAGTGCCGACTAGAAAATTTCGCGTTTCAGAACCCCTAGAGACCGAAAATAACGGTGGTTCAAATTTGTATATATATATATATATATGTATATATTTATTTATATATATATATATATATATATATATATATATATATATATATATATTTGTCTGTTCGCTCTCTAGCTAGAAGACGAATGGTCCGATTTTGATGAAATTTGGTACAAAAATCCTTCGTCCAATTTGAAAGGTCAAGTTCGTTAACCAGCAAAATCCGCCTACTGGAAGATGGCGTTTGGGGCGAAATTCGCGCAAAAAAAATCGTAACGCTTACGT
This sequence comes from Gonocerus acuteangulatus, assembly GCA_946811695.1. Lineage (NCBI taxonomy): Eukaryota > Metazoa > Arthropoda > Insecta > Hemiptera > Coreidae > Gonocerus > Gonocerus acuteangulatus. Next base: position 99,861,042 of record OX328123.1, on the reverse strand, counting down.
TTTTGAGTTCATAAGCTTCTAAGTACTCGTTTTATATGATTCCTGGGCTAGGAAAACGAATGAAACCATTTTCAAGGCGATAGCTTTAACCGTTTTCGAGAAAATTGGAAAAATATTTTTTGAATACCGTTTTTGGTTTGGGTACTTAGAATCATGGGATTCAGTTGAAATATTTTCTGCATGTTCTACTTTCATCAAAACTAATATGTTGAAATTTTGGTTACGTTTGGAGTTAAGGAAGGGTTAGAATAAAATATTTTATTAACAGACTTAAAAAGTTTTGGTAACTTTGTATATTTTCCTTAATATCTCGAAAAAGGTTGAGAATCTTGGTAAACGAAAGAATACCATTAGAAAGCTTAATAAATGCTCTACAAAAAAGGTTCTGATGAAAGTTTTGATTAGGCGATGTCAATCGGAGAAATAAGTGCTTAAAACATTAAAGTAATTGATTTTGCTTATTCGAACTGTTCTTTTTGTCTGTTTTTATTCCTTGTTATTTTTTAATTGCTTATAGTTGGATAATGTATTTTACAATAAAACAGATTAGGCAAAATAAGAAAAACAATTCATTGTTAGAAATATAGCTTGCCAAGAGAAAAAGAAAAAAGAAAAAAAAAAAAAAAAAAAAAAAAGAAACTGGAACCGCGCTAAGATGACGCAGTTCCTGCGAGTCGGACTTTTTATTAGAACCATTTGGGCCGGAGCTACAACGATTATTCTTCTAATAACCACGTTTGCCTCGAAAAAACAATAAAATGACATTTTCTCCCTTATGTGTGAGAATTCGGAAAATCGTCACATAACATTTTTTGTTCCCTTAAGTGTCCTCTATCACCTCCCACAATATGACTAGACATTTACGGGACACCCTGTATATATATATATATATATATATATATATATATATATATATATATATATATATTTGAACCGCCGTTATTTTGGTGATATATAAGTTCTGAAACTTAAATTTTCTAGTCCGCACTTCAATTTAGTCCCTGTTAGTCAGCAGAGCGTCCCGGTAATTTCTGGTGGCAATCCAAAGATCTGTCTCTTTGTTTTCCACCGAAAAAATATGTTTGGCTTTACTAAAATGAGAGAAAAAAAAAAGTATTTTTTATAAAGTAGCGTTACATCAAAAGTCTTATCCTTAGAAGTTTTGGGCGTTCAGTAAATTCTCATTATGTATGTGAATATAACGAATAAGTCCTTTGAAATTTATTGCTCCTTGCTCAGGTAATGTTTTTATAAAAGGTAAAACACTATCAGAAGATATCCTGAATATCATGGGCGCATATAAGAAATAATGTCCTTAATAACAATTAATATTGTTTGACTGTTGTTGGACAGTAATTAGTCTAATTATTCTAATTAATAGTTAGAATTTATAAAGCAAACGGTGAAAGTATAGATTAGAACATGATGTTATAATTAATAGTTAGAATATATGAAGCAAACGGTAATAGTAAAAAATTGGAACATAATGTTATAGATTACAGTTTTTTAGTAAATAATTACAATTCATAAACTAAGGTGTCTAAATGAAGTTTTTAAAATAATGTAACTTTATATTGTATTATTACTATAGCTATAATACCATATATGTGCATATATATCCACATATACACACACATACACACATATATATATATATACACATATATATATATGCATATACACACATATATACATACATACACAAACACACAAGGATACATATACATTTATATACATACGACTACACACACACACATACTCACATATACATACACACATCCATATACACAAAAGGGACATAATATTTTTGCTAACTATATAATATATGTATAATTACAATTGTGAACTTATGTCTACCTCCGTGCAGTGATAGTTGTTACCAGGGCTGTGTTCGGGCTAGGACTGGTGAGGGTGGGACTAGTCATAAACGACGGGAGAGGTTCACTTGACAAAAAGGGGCACACTACTTCCCGTTGGATGTTTAAATTATCCTTCTTGCTGGTTTCCAATTTAATAAAAATGTTTTCTAATATAATATTTTTAAAACTTCATTTAGACACCTTAGTTTATGAATTGTAATTATTTACTAAAAAACTGTAATCTATAACATTATGTTCCAATTTTTACTATTACCGTTTGCTTCATATATTCTAACTATTAATTATAACATTATGTTCTAATCTATACTTTCACCGTTTGCTTTATAAATTCTAACTATTAATTAGAATAATTAGACTAATTACTGTCCAACAACAGTCAAACAATATTAATTGTTATTAAGGAGTCAAACAATATTAATGCATGTTTTTATTTGTTGTTAGCACCTGATGATGGCACATTTGTGTTGAAAGGCCTAGTGAAAAATAAAGAATATTTGTGGGAAGACTGAATTTTGTTTCACCCTCTGGAGTTATTACTTTGTTTAGATCAACAGCGAAACAGCTATCCAAATGAAATCTCAAACAAATCAGTCTTGAAAGGTCTTGATTTACAATCTTACCTGTATGGGTCAGCTATCCCATAAGTCGGGCAGAAAGGCCTCCGCTCAGAGGCATTTGGAAAGCCTTGGGATCTCTCTCTTTGAACGCTACATTTCTAACAATAAATTGATCTTCTTATTTTACTTAATCTGTTTTATTGTCAAATACATTATCTGACTATAAGCAATTTAAAAATAACAAGGAATAAAACAGACAAAAAGAACAGTTCAAATAAGTGAAATCAATTACTTTAAAGTTTTAAGCACTTATTTCTCCGATTGACATCGCCTAATCAAAACTTTCATCAGAACCATTTTTGTAGAGCATTTAGTGAGCTTTCTAATGGCCATCTTCCGTTTCCCAAGATTCTCAACCTTTTTCGAGATAAAAAGGAAAGTATACAAAGTTACCAAAACTTTTTATGTCTGTTAATAAAATATTTTATTCTAACCCTTCCTAAACTCCAAACGTAACAAAAATTTCAACATATTAGTTTTAATGAATGTAGAACATGCAGAAAATGTTTCAACTGAATCCCATAATTATAAGTACCAAAATCAAAGACAAAAAGAACAGTTCGAATAAGCAAAATCAATTACTTTAAAGTTTTAAGCACTTATTTCTCCGATTGACATCGCCTAATCAAAACTTTCATTAGAATCATTTTTGTAGAGCATTTAGTGAGCTTTCTAATGGTCATCTTCAGTTCCCCAAGATTCTCAACCTTTTTCGAGATATTAAGGAAAGTCTACAAAGTTACCAAAACTTTTTATGTCTGTTAATAAAATATTTTTTTCTAACCCTTCCTAAACTCCAAACGTAACAAAAATTTCAACATATTAGTTTTAATGAAAATAGAACATGCAGAAAATGTTTCAACTGAATCCCATGATTCTATGTACCCAAACCAAAAACGGTATTCAAAAACTATTTTTCCAATTCTTGAAAACGGTTAAAGCTATCGCCTTGAAAATGGTTTCATTCGTTTTCCTAGCCCAAGAAGCCTATACAACGAGTACTTACAAGCTTATGAACTCAAAAACGTAAGCGTTACGATTTTTTTTGCCCGAATTTCGCCCCAAACGCCATCTTCCAGTGGGCGGATTCTGCTGGTTAACGAACTTGACCTTTCAAATTGGACGACGGATTTTTGTACCAAATTTCATCACAATCGGACCATTATAAAAGCCAGAAATGAGCGAACAGACAAATATATATATATATATATATATATATATATATATATATATATATATATATACACAAATTTGAACCACCGTTATTTTCAGTCTCTAGGGGTTCTGAAACGCGAAATTTTCTAGTCGGCACTTCCGGATTGTTTCATTGTATCAACCCTATAAGCGGGGTTCCTCCCTATGGGGGAGGGAGGAACCGCGCTAAAAATATATATTATATGTGCTCCGACCTAATAAGGTCATTAGTACCAAACTCATGTGCATTACTTACAGTTTTGTTTTTTTTTTTAATAGTCAAATCGCCATCAATAAACTTATTATTTAGTGCAGGGACCTTTATAAGAAATCCATGAGGAATAATAAAAGAAAAGTTAAATGATTCTTCAATCGCAACAAGTCTTTTTGTTTGTGCAAATACTTTCTTGAAAGATCATTACCAAATCTAAAATTAATATTTACCTTTAGTGTAGTAATTCCACAAAGGAAGCCGGACAACTCTGTCACCTGTGTGAATGCTGGCTATTCTCATGACGTCATAAAGCTGGTCAGAGGTTGTAAAAACGCCAGCTGCTGAACTACCCAGAACTTCTTGTATCTCTTTGGTTAATGTTCCCATGTCTAGGATGAACTTAGGCGAATATGTGACACTGTAGCCTAGAGCGTCTGCAAGGATCAGCAAGCCTTCGCAACTTGTGTCCTCCACCAAAATTGTTTTTCCTGTTCACGAAGAGTGACCAGTTTTAGTAGACAGGTAGGAATTACCCGTGTTAAAATGAGAATAACTTCAACACACACACACACACACACACATATATATATATATATATATATATATATATATATATATATATATATATATATATATATATATATATGGGGGGCGAGGTTAGCTCAGTGGTAGAGTACTCGACTAATGAACTGGAGGACCAGGTTCAAAACCCGAACGCGCACTAAAGATTTTTTCTTCTAGTGCTGCCGTTCGAGGGTTGGATTTGGGGTCCCAGATCGTCCCTAGGCTCACCCAGCCTTTAATTAATTTAATTAATAATGGGTACCTTGGGTGCTAATGACTCTAGCAGTCGAAGCAGCCAAGGGGAAAAGTGTTGACCACACTATCTCCCTAGTGTGCCGTATGGTCAAGAATCAGATACCTCTACAGTATCTGCCCCTCTGGGCCCTTGTGGCCTGTTACGGGACTGATTTTATATATATATATATATATATATATATATATATATATATATATACATACATACAAATTTGAACCACCGTTATTTTCTTTCTCCAGGGGTTCTGAAACGCAAAAGTTTCTAGTCGGCATTTCCGGATTGCGTCATGATGTCAACCTTATAAGCGGGGTTCCTCCCTATGGAGGGAGGGAGGAACCGCGCTAAAAATGCCTACGCCATAAGAAAAGACTAATGGGTACGTAATGAATCATCACAAGAGAGATAATGAGTATTTCCTTTTTTGAAAAAAAAAATCTGTATATTTTTAGATTAAATTGTAGAGCCGAGCATTAAACAAAAAAGGCCGTCACGCAGGAGCTGCATAACTAAGCACTTTCCTCAGAATTTGGGTGGTGTAGACTGCTTTCTAGAACAATTTGCTTAAAATATCCTACATAAATAAAATAAAAACATGAGTAGTTCTCTTTTATATTTGTAATGAGTAACTGATCAATTATTAACTTTCTTCCAGAGTTATGTTTACACATGGTACCTACTACACTACGTAATAAATACAAAAAACCTCATATTATCGTATTTTGATCTAACGCAGGAACAGGATACAGTCCCTCTAGTGGTAGAAAGCGCTCCTTGCGGCGGCTTTGTGAACCTACGTCTGACGGGCTTTTCTATTGAAATATATTACAAATTAAACCCCCGCTTTCCGATTGACCGATTCAGCTCATTTTTACAACACTTCTTTCTCATGAGTTACCCACGACGTATACCGCGTTTCGTCACAATACAGCAGAAATTACGACCGGTATGAGTACATTAGCAATTTGGGTCCGGAGTAAACCCCCCCCCCCCCCCCCTTCTAATGAACCGATTTAGTTTATATTTACAACACATATTTACCTGTAGATTACCACTACGAATACCGAGATTCATCGAAATATTCCAAAAGTCCGTCACGCAGGAGCTGCATAACTAAGCACTTTCCTCAGAATTTGGGTAGTGTAGATTGCTTTCCAGAACAATTTGCTTAAAATATCCTACATAAATAAAATAAAAACATGAATAGTTCTCTTTTAAATTTGTAATGAGTAACTGATCAATTAATAATTTGCTTCCAGAGTTATGTTTACACATGGTACCTATTACACTTCGTAATAAATACAAAAAACCTAATATTATCGTATTTTGATCTAACGCAGGAACAGGATACAGTCACTCTAGTGGTAGAAAGCGCTCCTTGCGGCGGCTTTGTGAACCTACGTCTGACGGGCTTTTCTATTGAAATATATTACAAATTAAACCCCCGCTTTCCGATTGACCGATTCAGCTCATTTCTACAACACTTCTTTCTCATGAGTTACCCACGACGTATACCGCGTTTCGTTACAATACAGCAGAAATTACGACCGGTATGAGTATATTAAGAATTTGGGTCAGGAGTAAACCCCCCCTTCTAATGAACCGATTTAGTTTATTTTTACAACACATATTTACCTGTAGATTACCACTACGAATGCCGAGTTCCGTCGAAATATACCAAAAATCACTGCTGGTAGTGGCGAATTGGTATTGTGGGTCCGGAGTAAACCCCCCCTCCTAATGAACCGATTTAGTTTATTTTTACAACAGTTATTTACCTGTGGATTACCACTACGAATACCGAGTTCCGTTGAAATATACCAAAAATCACGGCTGGTAGTGGCGAATTGGTATTGTGGGTCCGGAGTAAACCCCCCCTTCTAATGAACCGATTTAGTTCATTTTTATATCTCATTTTTCTCTCTATATTACCACTACGAATACCCAGTTTCGTTGAAATATAAGAAATATTACGGCTGACATAGTCAAATTAGTGTTTTGGGTTCGGGGTAAACCCCCCCCTTCCGGTGGATCGACTTTGGTGGTTAACGAACTCGTTCAATCGTTTGCTAATTGAATGCTATATACCAAGTTTCGTGACGAAAAAACAAAAACTCTGGCCACTATCGTGTTAACAGACATATATATATATATATATATATATATATATATATATATATATATATATATATATATATATATATATATATAAATTTTAACGGGGGTCATTTCCGGTGTCTACTAGGTAGGATCGATAAAGATTTGAAGAAGTTTTTCAAAAATTCCGTCATGAGTCCAACCTCAATAGCTACTTTCCTTCGGAGGAAAGTGCTAAAAGTCCGTCACGCAGGAACTGCATAACTAAGCACTTTCCTCAGAATTTGGGTAGTGTAGACTGCTTTCCAGAACAATTTGCTTAAAATATCCTACATAAATAAAATAAAAACGTGAATAGTTCTCTTTTAATTTTGTAATGAGTAACTGATCAATTATTAATTTGCTTCCAGAGTTATGTTTACACATGGTACCTACTACACTACGTAATAAATACAAAAAACCTCATATTATCGTATTTTGATCTAACGCAGGAACAGGATACAGTCACTCTAGTGGTAGATAGCGCTCCTTGCGGCAGCTTTGTGAACCTACGTCTGACGGGCTTTTCTATTGAAATATATTACAAATTAAACCCCCGCTTTCCGATTGACCGATTCAGCTCATTTTTACAACACTTCTTTCTCATGAGTTACCCACGACGTATACCGCGTTTCGTTACAATACAGCAGAAATTACGACCGGTATGAGTATATTAGGAATTTGGGTCCGGAGTAAACCCCCCCTTCTAATGAACCGATTTAGTTTATTTTTACAACACATATTTACCTGTGGATTAGCACTACGAATACCAAGTTTCGTCGAAATATACCAAAAATCACGGCTGGTAGTGGCGAATTGGTATTGTGGGTCCGGAGTAAACCCCCCTTCTAATGAACCGATTTAGTTCATTTTTATATCTCACTTTTCTCTCTATATTACCACTACGAATACCAAGTTTCGTTGAAATATAACAAATATTACGGCTGACATAGTCAAATTAGTGTTTTGGGTTCGGGGTAAACCCCCCTTCTGATGGACTGACTTTGGTGGTTAACGAACTCGTTCAATCGTTTGCTAATTGAATGCTATATACCAAGTTTCGTGACGAAAAAACAAAAACTCTGGCCGCTATCGTGTTAACAGACACATATATATATATATGCATATATATATATATATATATATATATATATATATATATATATATATATATATATATATATATATATATATATATACATACAGGGTGTCCCGTAAATGCCTAGTCATATTGTGAGAGGTGATAGAGGACCCTTAGTGGAACAAAAAGTGTTCTGTGACGATTTTCCGAATTCTCACCCATAAGGGAGAAAACGTCGTTTTATTGTTTTATCGAGACAAGCGTGGTCTTTAGAAGAATAGTCGTCGTAACTCCGTCCCAGGTGGTTCTACTAGAAAGGAAGTGAAACCAATCGAAAGCTGAGTAAATTTACTATAAGACTAGTTAGGAGTAAACGTAAAAATGAATGAATGTAAGTATGTATATCTTACCAAAAGAAAGCTATTCTAAATTTCCTGACATTTTCTTGATATTTCTTTCCTGCGTTACTCCTCAATGGGCTGGATCTGAAATTTCCGGGTTTCAGAAAAACTTTCTCATTTAACGAGCTTTCCATTCATGTATCACAACCCTGTGTTATTGAAGTATGTGAACGATTTAAGAACAAGCGTTTTAAAAAAAACATGGATCTGTGAAAAGAAAATTATATTTTTTTCTTCATTTTATTGAAAATGCTGAAGAGAAATATTTATTTTTATAAATTGTTTGCATAATTAGTAAGTAAATATTTACTTAAAACAATAAAAAAAATTACTTCCACGAATATAAAAAAATTTCCTAAAACAGTAAATAAATAAAATACACATTTATTTTGAATTTATTAATTCAGGTAACTAATACTGGGTCCAGGAGGCGGCCATTAATGAACCCCAATCATACATTAACCTCAAAAATTATTATTTTTACCTAGATAACGCATTTGAACACACTTTTTACAGGAATATATACATCTTATTTATGAGGCATAGGATATATAATTACCACAACAAACAAGCATGGGCTCACGAGAATCCCAGTGAGTTTCACAAGCGTAGCCATCAGTATCAATTCAAGGTACAGCATTTTTTTTTCTATTTATAAATACCTGTAAAAATGTGTTCAAATGCGTTATCTAGGTAAAAATAACAATTTTTGAGGTTAATGTGTGGTTGTGGTTCCTTAATGGCCGCCTCCTGTACCCAGTATTAGTTATCTGAATTAATAATTCAAAATAAATGTGTATATTATTTATTTACTGTTTTAGGAATTTTTTTTATATTCGTGGAAGGAATTTTTTTTATTGTTTTAAGTAAATATTTACTTAACAATTATGTAAACATTTATAAAAATAAATATTTCTCTTCAGCTTTTTGAATGGACTGAAGAAAAAAATATAATTTTCTTTTCACAGATCCATGTTTTTTTTTTAAACTTTTGTTCCTAAATCGTTCACATACTTCAATAACGCAGGGTTGTGATACATGAATGGAAAGCTGGTCAAATGAGGAAGTTTTTCTGAAACCCGGAAATCTCAGATCCTGCCCATTGAGGAGTAACGCAGGAAAGAAATATCAAGAAAATGTCAGGAAATTTAGAATAGCTTTCTTTTGGTAAGATAGACATACTTACATTCATTCATTTTTACTTTTCCTATCAACTAGTCTTATAGCAAATTTACTCAGCTTTTGATTGGTTTCACTTTCTTTCTAGTAGACCCATCCGGGACGGAGCTACAACGACTATTCTTCTAAAAACCACGTTTGTCTCGATAAAACAATAAAACGACGTTTTCTCCCTTATGGGCGAGAATTCGGAAAATCGTCATAGAATATTTTTTGTTCCACTAAAGGTCCTCTATCACCTCTCACAATATGACTAGACATTTACGGGACACCCTGTGTATATATATATATATATATGTATATATATATATATATATATATATATATATATATATATATATAGATATATATAAATTTTAACGGGGGTCATTTTCGGTGTCTACTAGGTAGGATCGATAAAGATTTGAAGAAATTTTTCAAAAATTCCGTCATGAGTCCAACCTCAATAGCTACTTTCCTTCGGAGGAAAGTGCTAAAAAGAACCGGCCGATTGTAACTAGACAAATGAGACATTATGTAGATTCTAGAATTATAATAATTAATAGGTATCTATGATTATTTTAAATAATTGTGTGGCCTTTTGTAAGATAATATAGCCAAAGCCTTAAGAGAAATAACTTAAATGAATAAGGGGAAATCGTATAAACAAATTTAGAAAGTTAACACTCTTACCTCGGGCTATAGAAGACGATAATCTATTGAAATTAAAAGATTTAAAGTGCTTACCAAATAGTATTACAGCGCGAGCATTACCAATTCATTGGATGTTTAATACGAAAAAAATGACTGTATACCATTGTAAGATTTGATGATGTCCCCGGGTTTGAAGGCTGATGCACCCGGCATGTTCTCGCAGAGCGGGATAAGTCCTCTGACGTTGATTGGTATCTGTAGTGTTGCTATCGCCCGAACAGCTGAGACTACAGCTGCTGCAGCTGCCATATCTCCACGGGAATGCTTCATTTCTTCAGGTTTCTTTAGACACAATCCTCCGGCGTCGAATGTTACTCCTAAATGTAAGGAAGGCGAGGATTAAATATGTAGAAATGGGCAATATTAAGAATTCCCAGGCGGGCGAGTAATAGAAAAAGTAATCCTGTACTTATCTGGATGCTTGTATATTTGTAAAGACATTGACAAAAAAATAGATAAGCATAACATGTTAACTGAAAGAAAAAAATTAAAAAAAAACAAAAAAAAAAAAACAGAAAACACACGTGAGACACGCATAACAGAAATTAATGAAAATAAAGGAATGCCATAATAAAGCCGTTGTTTGCCCTGTAGCCCAATCAATGTATCTGGTGTAATTGTAAAAAAAGAACAGGATGCCTTAGCATGGACAACCAAACTACTCGTCAAGATAAAAATAAGTCGAGATTCAGAAATGCTGCGTTGTACGAACACTGTATCCTTCAAATATTTCCTACTCCAGAGGGCAGAAGTAGAAAACCTAATTGCAATGTACTTTCAGGTTGTCCTACATTGGATTTCACTTTCCAATTTAAAATACACAAATCCACAAAAGCAATTATCAAGGATGGGTAATTCAAAGCAATTAGTTCCCAAACTCGGATTTTCGTGGAACTTCACATAATACTTCATTTTAACCGAAATAAGAATAAAAACGTGAATAAAATTCCGCAAAGCACTTAATAAACAGAATTTATTTTACACGTTTCATTGTTGCGATAAAACTTTTATAAATTACAATTAAATCAACACTATAAAAAAATCACGCTAAAACTTTCGTTCTATTATATGAAAAATTGACATTTTATTAAATAAAAAGATTATTCAAAAAAACAAAAACAAACAGTGTTATAGGTTTCCGAAAGGTACCCAAGATATCTTTTCTATCTCTTTAAATATGTTATCTATTCGTTCCTTATAGTCAGGATGCTTCCTCTTAGTTAAATTGTGCAATATGACCAGTAAAATGGTGTTTTCTATTGCCAAATCGCGGAACATTTCCCGAAAGATAATCCGTTGAATATTTTCCAATCATTGTGCGTCAATCATATCGGAGATTACGGAGGCAATGTTCTATTATACAAAATAAGGTTACGTAATGTAATGTTTTGCTAATTTTTCCATTAACAAGTTTTAATCCTTTTTTGGCAGTTTGTGGACACATCAAGAATCTATTTTATTTTTACTTTTCATTCATTGTCAGATACATTAAAACTATTTTTTGAATATAGCCACAAACGTCACCGAACGTAAAACCATCAACAACACTGATTGCCAAGATGCCATGATAATGAATAAACATTGAGGTTTTATGAATACATAAATCTCCTTACTATTATTTTTTTACAGTGTACTAATTTCTTAATACCGTATTCCTTGGGTTTTAAGTAATTATTTGGAAACGTATTATATTCTACTTATACACTTTATTTATTTTTTAACTTTTTTGTTTGTTTAACGCCGTATGAAAAATTGGGCTATTAACGCCGAATAAAATTTGTTATTATTATTGATCACGTAAACACCCGGTAGGTCCACGCGAAGTACAATAAACGACGTTTTAATAAGGTCAATTCTATGAAGTTACAAGATTTGGAGCTAGTGAAGGTTTCATTAGATATAGTTAACTCCTCAGTCCCGCACCAAGGCAAATCTGAAGTCATCGTTGCCTCTGTTCTTGTATGAAGCGGCAAAGTTTTCAGCATCTGTTTACTAGTGGTGCGGCTAAAACTTGTATTCTGGAACTAAACTCTCCTGTCTTAACACACTGAGCAACTCAACATACAAAATATATATATATATATATATATATATATATATATACATATATATATATATATACAAACGAACACGCACACATACACAAAAATGAATTGCATACTTGTAACCATAACATAAATTTGACCCTAAAGGCCTCGCACCGTATAATTTTTGATGCATTCTTTAATAACGAGAAAGTAGTTCCTTGGAATCAGTAGCAATGAATTTCGTTTTCCCGTAACTAAACGCATTATATATCATTAAGTACTAATGAGAAACAATTAAATGAAACCGGCCCGGCTATTTGAAAGCTTATATTTTAGGAAATGTTAAAATGAAATATTTTACGTTTCAGCTGATTCAATTATTTCTAATCACCCCTCTACCCCAAAACTATTTGAGTCAGCTGGTTACAAAATACCCCAGTCTAAATTTCAACCCCCGCTTTCTTAATGACAAGGATTAATAAAGACTTTTGGCCTAACTAATAATCCTGCAGGTTTCCCTCTTTCCTTATCCTTATTCCTTTATAATTAAGATTTTAATCATTTATTTCTATTTATTTTCTATTGTATATTCCCCCAATTTCTTTTCAGAAACCGCCCAATTCATAAGAATAATTTAATAAATGTAAGAAATATAATTTATCAGACCACTATATAATTAACAGGAAGGTATAAGCTCTCAGTGACTTCATTTTCAAATATTAGGTAATCAAGAATGGCGTAGAGACCACTGCAGTTGATGTAAAAAGAATAAGTAAATAAATTAGGTAACCTATTTGTTCAAGACACTGTCTTCAAATCTCACGCGAGTTAAATTTCTAACAAGTACTTCTAAAAAGAATAATATTTCTTAATATTATTTTTTTTATTCTTATTCATATTTGTTAATATTTCAAATACGGAAAACCTTAGTACATTTTCAATGACCCTCAAAGCCTCCCAGTTTTTTTCTAGTGCCTCTAGTAAATGAATAGAAGCAGTTATTGGCTGGGTTTGATCTTCCGTGTAAAATATAAAATAAAATATTAAAGTAAAGGAAATTTAAGGTGCCACAGCTGCAAACTGACCGTACCCTAAGCGGAAGCGACTCCCCCTTCCTTCTCAACGTTCGCTCAAGGATAACACTATTGCTAATATGTTTCTTATTCTCTTACCTAAAATACACACTCCGCTGTTAAATATTCTTAAAAAACAAAAGTGAGTTAAACAGCAAAAAAGCCCGTTCAAAATAAAAAAAATTAACACTTTGGAGATTTTAAGCACTTATTTCTCCGACTGACATCTCCCCATCGAAATTTGCTTCAGAATCGTTTTTTTGAGACAGTGAGGAAAATATGCCAAGGGCTCAAAACTTTTCATGTCTCTTATTAAAATATTTTATAATCCTTATACATAATATATATATATATATATATATATATATATATATATATATAATATATATTTATGTATAAGGATATATATATATTATATAAGGATATATATATACATACATACATACATACATATACATATATATATATATATATATATATATATATATATATATATATATATATATATACAGAGAAACCTCCTGTAACGGACACCTCTATGAACGGACAGAATATCCATGGTCCCGGCGAAAACCCCTTTAACTCAATGCATTAGCACCTTTCTATAGCGGACCCTCTACTTACGGACAACGGACACCTAAAATCGGACCCATATAGCTGATTTCAACTCCCAATAGCGGACAGCAGGGTAAGATATTTAATTGGATTCTCAGAATCTCAAGAAGAAGCACACCCCGGCGGGCATTGCTAGTAAACTTCATACGAAATGTGAAGAGAAAACCGTACCCTACTGTTCCAGGAAGCACATCTTGTTTTGTTACACCACTATTCAGCAGGTTTCATTCAGTTGGTATCTAGTCATGAACTGTATCTAGAAAAGAACGTGTGTAACTCTAAAAAATAAAGTGTAAGTTTTAAAAATGTATGATAGTTTATAGCTTTGTGTTAGAGACCTGGGCGTAGTTTTTAGAACGATATGTGGTGAAAGTGCATCGGTTAATGTTGATTAAGTTCTAGATTCGAAAAACAAATAGGTTTACATTTGCCATGACTATGAGGCTAAAAATATATTTAAGTTTGATTTCGGGCCATGCCAAACAAGACAATGATTCTAAAAGGCCGTCACGCAGGAACTGCATAACTAAGCACTTCCCTCAGAATTTGGGTAGTGTAGACTGCTTTACAGAACGATTTGCTTAAAATATCCTACATAAATAAAATAAAAACATGAATAGTTCTTTTTTAAATTTGTAATGAGTAACTGATCAATTATTAATTTGCTTCCAGAGTTATGTTTACACATGGTAGCTACTACACTACTTAATAAATACTAAAAACCTCATATTATCCTATTTTGATCTAACGCAGGAACAGTCACTCTAGCAGTAGAAAGCGCCTCTTGCGGCGGCTTTGTGAACCTACGTCTGCCGGGCTATTCTATCGAAATATATTACAAATTAAACCCCCGCTTTCCGATTGACCAATTCAGCTCATTTTTACAACACTTCTTTCTCATGAGGTCATGGTAGACACCGAAAATGACCCCCGTTAAAATTTATATATATATATATATATATATATATATATATATATACATATATATATATATATATAAATTTTAACGGGGGTCATTTTCGGTGTCTACTAGGTAGGATCGATAAAGATTTGAAGAAATTTTTCAAAAATTCCGTCGTGAATCCAACCTCAATAGCTACTTTCCTTCGGAGGAAAGTGCTAAAAGGGGAAACGTGCACAGAAGACAAACAAAGCAAAGATCGTTTAACTGTTATGTTGTGCGTAAACATGGAAGGCGATTTTGAACAGTCGTTAATAATCGGTGAATCATTAAAACCACGTTGTTTTAAGAACATTAACGTCAAGCAAAGAATATCTTGGCAGGCTAACAAAAAAGCTTGGATGACAACGCCTATAATGAGTAATGACTAAAAACTTTCGATCAGAGAATGCCACATCGAAAACGGCGTGTAAGTTTGTTTATGGACAACGCGACATGCCAACCACAGATGCATCTAATAAATGATAAAATTCAGCTTTTTAACCGAATATGACATTTTGCTGCCAGCCCCTCGATGTCGGCATTAATACAAATTTCAAAACACATTACAGGAAACGATTTTTTCGGGGAGCCATTACGAAAATGGACTCAAGCGATTATGTTACATTTTTTACGGACCCAATGGTGTCCGCTATAAAGAGGTTTCACTGTATATATATTATATATATATATATATTATATATATATATATATTATATATATATATATATATTATATATATATATTATATATATATATATATTATATATATATATTATATATATATATTATATATATATATATATATATATATTATATATATATATATATATATATATATATATATATTTGAACTATCCTTATTTTCGTGATCTATGGGGTTCCTCCCTTTGTAGGGAAGGAGGAACCGCGCTAAAAGCCTTTATGGGGATACAAACCTCTTGTTAGCCAGATCCAAACTGGGACTGCTTGAATCCGATATACCATAGCTTACTTGCAATCACTAAAACTATTCTAGGTCCAAGGACTAGCTGGCCACTACAATGTTTCTGAAAATAATGTAACCTTAAATGCTTTACCTTATCTTACCTTTTCCAACGAGAATAATAGGAGCAACATCCGGATCACACCCTTCGTATGATACCTCTAGAAATATAGGCTGTTGACACGAACCAGATGATACTGCCAAGAAAGTGTTCAGGCGTCGGTGTTTTGCCCATTTCCGAGTTCTAACCTGCCATACAGAACCATTAATTCTTTAGTGTAGCACACAGAAAATTCATCTTTCAATTTTTAATTTCTTAATTCACTTTAACTTAGTTTCGAATTTAAACTTGAATGTTATAAATGTTTCTCAAGAAGTTAGGAGTTGTACAGAGACTGAATGAAGCTAGTGAGAAAGTTTTGCCGCATTGCCTAGCCTCATTTTCTCATTAGCAGGAGTTACCTTTGAGAGAGGGAGTGGTTCAATTACCCTAAGTGCCTTCGCTTGATTATCTAAATTCCTTTTCTTTTTTGGGATACCTGTCTATAATATTTTATGAAGTTGTAGCCTTTACTGAAAAACGATCAACCTTGCTTTCATTACGTATTTCTAGTGTATATCAATCCAGAAACCAGTGCCAATTGTTTGGCGGACAGAACGCCCATTGTTACAGTCAAGCAATAAAAGAGGTTACCCTAATTGTGTTGCTTGATCTCCTGTAAATTGAAATAAATATACATAGTTCGTTAATCAGCCAAACTCTTTATTCAATAATGGTGTTTGGATAAATTCAGACCAAAGGAAAGATTTGTTTTCATACTAGCTGTTATTTGTTTTCGAAATCGATTTCGAGGCATGATTTCACCCCTGCACAGACAAATTTCTGAGAGGGAAAGGCACTGGACATTTGCAGTAGAACAGCCGGCCTCTAATATGAACATTGTTTACGGTGAGACGATGGTCGATCTTACGGTATATTATTTGCTGTAAGACAATTTTGCATTAATGTGATTTCTAAACTCAATCATTTTTCCAATGTGAAAAGCCCAAAAGTCATTGGGACTTTAAGCCCCAAAGAGAATCTCGAAAGATCGAGATGTGAGGGGAATTGGTTTAAGTTAAACTGGTTTAAATATTTTCTTTTTAAGTATTATATTAAAGGATAGTGCCACCCCCCCGTAACTTCATGCTTTTGGCTTGGAACAAAAGAAAGATGTTAGTCCAAGTCTAGATGTATTAATCAAGAAAGCCATCTGAATATAAGAAGAGTTGAGAAAGAAAGTGGTGGAAGCCAGTTCAAAATGAATAATATAAATCAAACTTGCTCATCATCATTTGTTGTGATTCTACTTTCTTGGGAGACTTTACATTAATGTCACCATGTTTACAAACGTAGACCATTTCATTCCAGAGTAGGTGGAAAAACAATTCTAAATTATGTATTTTTTTTTTTTTTTTTTTTTTTTTTTTTTTTTTTTTTTTTTTAACGGCGTATCAACAATTGGGCTATTAACGCCGTTCTAAACTATAATATGTATCTAAGTACACATCGAAATAATCTTGATTATAATACTTGTAATCTCAACCCCATTTACAAATATTGTATTAAATACTTCATTACAAGGAATGAATAATTTCTTACACACCACCACATCTACGCCCGCCTTCGCCAAGACCTCCTGGACACTAAGAGCGAAAACGGTTGGTGTCAGGAGATTAGCAGGGGTTTCCATCAGCTGGCGAGCTAGGTTCTGAGCTGCGGCCTTTTCCTGTCCTATCTGCCAACCTATCCAATCTGAAGAATCAAACAGCTCTATTTTGGGAATGAGGCATCGATTATTCTCTGATCTAAACAAATATTTATTTGCATTACATACGAGATATTCTTTTGTAGTAGATATAAAGTGGAAATGAAAATTTGTAATTAAATGTGTTAGATGAAATAAAAATCAACATCTTGGAATATGCCTGTTTTAGTCGTTGCTTCCGGTTAAGTGGTCTCGAGGGCATAGGCTGATGCTCTTTCTGATAAGTTTAGCCAGCGGTTATGTGCACCTAAAACATTATCAATAGAAACTTCAAATCATCTCCATAACAGACTTGTCTATCTGAAGACCAATATATCGTACACCGAAATGTTTAGCACTCCATGGAACTTTGAACTTATCAAATTAAATCTGAGTTTCTGCAATTTCGTATCATCGGAGGCCTAACATTTTAACTGGTCACCAATAATTGGTGTACCAAGGAGTCATCAATGTTCAAATGTTCAAATTGTTCAAATCACAATAAATTTTCTAATAAACCCAAACTAGCTACAGACCACTATACTTTTGATAAACATTGCTCTTCTTATTTAACTGAAATTAAAAAACTTATAGCTAACACTCAGTACTAATAACTTAATAATAAAAGTACTGAATAAAATTAGATATATTTTATTTTATGAATACAATGCTTAAAGTATTACAATTAAATGCTCATCATTCTCGAACTTGTACTCTACATTTAAAATAATATCAAATTGAGGAACGTATTGATATATTTTTACTTCAAGAACCTTATATAATAAATAACAAGGTTATAGGTTACAGTACTAATGGGAGAATCTATCAATCATATGGTGGAACACCAAGAGTTGCCATAGTAACATTTAGATCTGACATGGATGTCATCCTACTTCAACAGTTTTCAGACGCTGACTTTTGTGCTGTAGAAATCATTTATAACCAATTTAAATTTTTAGCAATTTAAATTTTTCGATTGTAACCGTGCATTCATGAAGATTTAAATAAAATACATGTAATAATGTCTAATTATAAAAATCATCGGATAATTTTGGGAATTGACACAAATGCCCGTTCAAAATTTTGGTTTGATTCTCAATCAAACCCACGTGGTAATGCATTGGAATCATTTATTATTAATAACGATCTAAAAATTACTAACAAAAAGTCTTATTTGACTACTTTCCAAAGTAGTAGAGGGAAGAGTAATATAGATTTAACTATAACTAATGTTCCTTTTAATAATAATATTAACAGCTGGCATATTTCTAATCATCTTAACTTGTAAGATCACAATAGTATTGTCTATAATATCCAGACTAACCATAGTAATAAAACAAACCAATTGTCAAGATTCAATTACGTTACCACTAATGCTAACTGGGATAGATTTAAAAATATTCTCACTCAACAGTTAAACAAACAATTTTTAAAACACTTTTGATCCTACAACAAATGACAATTTTGAAGACGAACTCTGTACAAGCTTTACTTCACTTACGATCGAAGAAATAGTTAGCAATCTCACATTATCTCTAATAAAATCCAGTAATATATGTTTTAAAAAATCTAATAAAACAAGACACCATGTTCATAAATCTGTGCCATGGTGGAATGATGACCTCACCAATTTACGGAAAGAAACTAACAGACTTAGAAAACAGTACCAGAAGACAAAAACAGACATACAAGCCAGAGAATTAGCACGAATTCAATATACCACTATGAGGCACAAATATCAAAGACTAATTAAAAACAGCAAAATTAATTCCTGGAAAGAATATTGTAGTACTATAGACAAAACTTCTGCATGGTCTTGGCCATATGCAGCAGGAAAATTAAAGCCAAACATAATGAAAACAATTAATATATCATATCACAATTCAACTACAGACTATGCCAACACCCTACAACACATTCTACACTCTCTTACCAATAACGATACAAGGAGTAATGATACAGACGAACATCAACAGATACGTAACCAGATCTACACTACAGACTATGCCAACACTCTACAACACATTCTACACTCTCTTACCAATAACTATACAAGGAGTAATGATACAGACGAACATCAACAGATACGTAACCAGATCTACACTACAGACTATGCCAACACTCTACAACACATTCTACACTCTCTTACCAATAACGATACAAGGAGTAATGATACAGACGAACATCAACAGATACGTAACCAGATCTACACTACAGACTATGCCAACAGCCTACAACACATTCTACACTCTCTTACCAATAACGATACAAGGAGTAATGATACAGACGAACATCAACAGATACGTAACCAGATCTACACTACAGACTATGCCAACACTCTACAACACATTCTACACTCTCTTACCAATAACGATACAAGGAGTAATGATACAGACGAACATCAACAGATACGTAACCAGATCTACACTTTACCAGATACTCAACATAACAGAGAACTTGAACACTTAGAAATCCTAGAAACCATTAGACACCTTGACCCTAACAAAGCCTCAGGATGGGACAATCTAAATGCACATATTATAAAGAAATCAGCAGAATTTTTTCCTGTTTTATTTTCTAAATTATATAGAATAATATTTTCAAAATGCTATATTCCTAAACAATGGAAGAAAGCATTACTCATTCCTATTCCTGAACCAGACAGTACCAAATATAGACCCATTAGCATACTGCCTGTAATGTCAAAAGTTATTGACAAAATCATAAACTCCAGACTAATGCATTTCTTAAATGTTCATAACATAATTAATAAACACCAATATTGCTTTATTATGCCACAGAGATCAACATTACATGCTTTGTCAGAAAAAAAGAATATTATTCAAGTTGCATTGAGTGGCAAATCTAATGTATTAATGGTTAGCCTAGACATAAAAGGCGCGTTCGACAATGCATGGTGGCCTGCAATATTAAAGAATTTAAAATCGTACAATTGCCCTAAAAATTTGTATAACATCATTTCTAATTTCTTACAGGATCGATATATTACCATACAAAGTAAAAATTATACCTACTCCAAACCTATTGCTACACCACAAGGAATTATACCTACTCTAAAACTATTGGTACACCACAAGGAAGTAGTCTGTCGCCTACTCTGTGGAATATTTTAATAAACTCTATTTTTGAATTACCAAGACCTCCTGCAACATACATAATTGCCTATGCAGATGATATCGTTTTATTAGTAGAAAATAAATATTTTCAATTCCTTGAAACTACAACCAACAGAATACTTAACACACTAACGGACTGGACAAAACAAAACAAACTAGAATTTAATGTTGAGAAGACAAATTATATAATTCTTTCGAGAAAAAGAATTTAAATATCACACTTAACAATACACAACTGATAAAGACTGACACTGTTAAATATCTCGGCATTCTAATGGACCGCAAATTAAATTGGAACAGACACATAGACTTTATGTACACTAAAATTTCTAAACTTATTAATACAATAAGCATTGCTACCAGGGCTACCTGGGGCATGAAATCCGACTCGTTAAAAACAATATATGAGGGAGTAATCATTCCAAAAATGTTATATGGAATACCAATATGGTATGAAGGTTTAAGAAGGAAAAGAAACTTAAAGAAATTACACAGGCTCCAGAGATTTATAGGTATCAAAATTTCCAAAGCTTATAGAACTATTTCTTTCGAGGCTAGTTTTGTTCTAGGAGCCATAATACCTGCACAATATAAAGCTCATGAGCTAGTAACATTGTATAATATCAAAAAACAACATATAAACTACAAAGAAATATTAAACAAAAACATTGACTGTTCACACTGGTTACATCCTGCACTTTTAGCAAAAATACAAACACATCTTGACGAACCATGGGAGGCAACAGTTACAAGTTCAAACCTATTTACGGACGGAAGCAAAACAGAAAACAATACACTGGGTGCAGCATAAATAATAGAGTCTACAAGCGGACAAATCTTGGAGTTTAAATATAAACTTGACATGAGATGTTCAAATAATCAGGCAGAAAAGTTTGCAGTTCTTAAAGCAATAGAATACATTAAACATTCACCTTATAACGTACACAAAAATATTACTGTCTATACAGACAACGCAAACCTTATTCATTCTATTCGAAACCCTTACATACATGACACACTTACAGAACAAATTAGACAAAATATACTGGACTTGATTGACAGAAATATAAGAATACACATAGAATGGGTTAAAGCACATTCCGGAAATAAAGGGAATGAATTAGCCGATATAAGAGCCAAAGAAGCAGCACAAGATCCATCGTTGAAACCCGAATTCACCCTTGTACCTCTATCGTACATTAAAAAGGATCTATGTACAATGACAGTAGAAAAATGGGACAAAGACTGGACTGACTCAAATAAATCCTACAGTCTACAAAAATATATCCCTCACATTACAAACACCAACTACAACTTTATCAAAAGCTCACACCATAAATTCACACAATTCCTTACAGAACATGGACCAACTGGACAATATTTGACAAGATTTAAGATACAGAATGACGATAAGTGTCAATGTGACGGACGGACTACACAAACTTTTACCCACATCTTATATTCATGTACACTATTTGACAAAAACAGATTACAATTAATAAAAGCTTATTAAAAGGTGGCAATTGGCCAGAACAACCAAATATTCTATTTGATAAACATAAAAAAAGAATTTTCAAAATTTACCAAAAGTATAGACATGGATGTAGAAAAATAAAATTAGAATTTATGTTTTGATTTGAACAATAATGAAAAAAAAAAAAAAAAATCAGTCCCGTAACAGGCCACGAGGGCCCTGAGAGGCAGATACTATACTATCAGATACTATCTGATTCATGACCATACGGCACACTAGGGAGATAGTGTGGTCAGTACTATGCTCCGGCCGCCTGATTTTCCTCTTGGGTGCTTCGACTGCTAGAGTCATTAGCACCCAAGATACCCATTATTAAATTAATTAAAGGCTGGGTTGGCCTAGGGACGGTCAGGGAGGCCGAATTCAACCAATGAACGAAGACACTAGAAGAAAAAATCTTTAGTGCTTGCACGGGATTTGAACTCAGGCCTCCAGCTTATTAGTCCAGTGCTCTACCACTGAGCTAACCTCCCCAGTCCACAACCCACAACCTTAGGTCTCGAATGCTCACGCCTAAGCACTGAGTTATCTGGTCTTCTTGAATAGATAAATTGAAGAGTACAGGGAAAAAACAAGAATAGTCCATAATTCTCCGATGTTTCTTTTTTTAGCGCATTTTGTAGGTCTTGAGGAGTACTATCTGATAGTAACTCTGACATAGGCTTAAAAAAAGGATATTCCAATGAAAATCGAAGTTGACAGGGAAAGAACAAGAATAGTCCAAGCATTGCAGGGAAGAAACAAGAAGAGTCACATATGTAACCTTGTCTATTGTTACCTACTTTACCTTCTGGTGGGGTAGTGTCCCAGGTGTAGCCTATGTCACAACGTTTTATAAAGCTCTCTAAAACTAGTGTATTTAAAGTGGTTCAAAGTGTTCCCCTTATCTGAAAAGTGGCACAGTGGTAGCTAATCCACTGGTGAACATAATTGTGAACTTTGAAGTAATTTTACTCACCAGATCATCACAAAATAAGTGAGTAAAAAAGTCCGACTCGCAGGAACTGCGTCATCTTAGCGCGGTTCCAGTTTTTTTTTTTTTTTTTTTTTTTTTTTTTTTTTTTTTTTTTTTTTTTTTTTTTTTTTTTTTTTTTTTTTTTTTTTACGGCACATCTACATCTAGGTCATTAGCGCCGACATCCAGGGTGTAGCGAGGAATTTGGATGCAGCGAGCCGTGGGATGATAAAATTCCTGCCGGAGGTTGGGAATCGAACCCACCATCTCCCGCTTATGAATCCAAGGCGCTAGCCATTAGACCACGGGAGACCCCGGTTCCTGTTCATATCCCTATTCTCATTTGAAAAGCATAGAATAGAAACAGATAATATTTTCCTCGGCCTTTGTTCAAAGGGTTTTATGGCTATACCTGGGGTCAGGTCCGCAAGACCCTAGAATCCTCTTCTACCGATACTTCATTTCATACGTTTCAATGAATTGGAAAATATCAAATATTTTCACACATTCCTGTGTTATTTTACTATAGTAATAATTCTACAGATAAAATCAATTAAAAAATAAAATAAAAAAACCAACAGCATAAAGGCAATTGAAAATATTCAAAAGACGTCAACGAATCTTTTTCTCTTGGCAAGCTATATTTCTAACAATGAATTGTTTTTCTTATTTTGCCTAATCTGTTTTATTGTAAAATACATTATCCAACTATGAGCAATTAAAAAATAACAAGGAATAAAAACAGACAAAAAGAACAGTTCGAATAAGCAAAATCAATTACTTTAATGTTTTAAGCACTTATTTCTCCGATTGACATCGCCTAATCAAAACTTTCATCAGAACCTTTTCTGTAGAGCATTTAGTAAGCTTTCTAATCGTATTCTTTCGTTTACCAAGATTCTCAACCTTTTTCGAGATATTAAGGAAAATATACAAAGTTACCAAAACTTTTTAAGTCTGTTAATAAAATATTTTATTCTAACCCTTCCTTAACTCCAAACGTAACCAAAATTTCAACATATTAGTTTTGATGAAAGTAGAACATGCAGAAAATGTTTCAACTGAATCCCATGATTCTAAGTACCCAAACCAAAAACGGTATCCAAAAACTATTTTTCCAATTTTCTCGAAAACGGTTAAAGCTATCGCCTTGAAAATGGTTTCATTCGTTTTCCTAGCCCAGGAATCATATAAAACGAGTACTTAGAAGCTTATGAACTCAAAAACGTAAGCGTTACGATTTTTTTTTCGCGAATTTCGCCCCAAACGCCATCTTCCAGCAAGCGGATTTTGCTGGTTAACGAACTTGACCTTTCAAATTGGACGAAGGATTTTTGTACCAAATTTCATCAAAATCGGACCATTCGTCTTCTAGCTAGAGAGCGAACAGACAAATATATATATATATATATATATATATATATATATATATATATATATATATAATAAATATATACATATATATATATATATATATATATATATATATATATATACAAATTTGAACCACCGTTATTTTCGGTCTCTAGGGGTTCTGAAACGCGAAATTTTCTAGTCGGCACTTCCGGATTGTTTCATTGTATCAACCCTATAAGCGGGGTTCCTCCCTATGGGGGAGGGAGGAACCGCGCTAAAACGCTTATTTCCTACACTTGGGTAGGCCTTTACCCTAGCTGAGGCTAGTGGTGGGGGTGCTCCTGTACGCGCCTGACAGAGAGGCTGTCAATGCCCCTTCAGAAATTTAAATACTAGTGCCTGCGCTACTAGTAGATTCCATATCAGCCTCCTTGTCTCAGTGGCAGCGTCCAACTCTCCCAGCTGAATAGCCCGAGTTCGTAGCTCGCCACGGACACTTATTTTTTTTTTTATTTTTTTTATTTTTTTTTTTATTATTTATTTATTTATTTTTTTTTTTTTTATAAATCATTAAAAGCCACGGACGATGTCATCAATTGAGGTTAGCGAACAAAACATGACCGTTATCGAGTCTACGTCAGCTCACGATTTTGAAAATGTTGCGACTGGAAGACGCAAGAGATTACGTAAAAGAACCAGCGACGTCCTAACACCTCCTAAGACAAAACAAAAAAAGTCGTCTCCAAATAAGAATTCCTCGACACACCCTCGGACTTCGGAACACACCCAAGTGTGCCAGGATTCACCTCGAGATCCCATGAAACCTCCTAACATCTATCTCAGGAAAGTTACCGACTTCAAAAAACTCTGCAGCAGTCTGACTGAAATAGTTGGGGAAAAGAATTTCGAATGCCGAGCTAGATTTAACGACATCGTTATAAAGCCATCTGACAGTGACTCCTACAGACAAATTATTCGGTACTTGGAAAGTAAGGAAGCAGACTTTCACTGCTACCAGTTACCCGAGGACAAATCCTACAGGGTGGTTATTCGCAACCTCCACTATTCAACTCCACCGGCAGATATTATAGAAGAACTCACAAAGAAAGGCTACTCCGTCAAGAGAGCCCACAATGTGCGGCATCCTGTCACGAAGGCGCAGTTACCACTTTTCTTTATAGATTTGGAAAAAAATGAAAAAAGCAAGGAAATATTCCGGGAACAGTATTTACTCTACACAAAAATCAAAGTAGAGGAACCACGTCGCCGAAGCGATGTAATACAGTGCCAAAACTGTCAGGAGTTCAATCACTCCCGCGCGTACTGCCATCACTCATCAAAATGTGTCAAATGCGGTTCCGAACACTCCTCTAGAGACTGCCCCAAGCCACTTGACGTCCCACCGAGCTGCGCGAACTGCGGCGAGAATCACACTGCCAGCTACAAAGGGTGTGAAGTATATAAAGCACTCAAAACCATAAGAATGCAACGGCAGAGAATCCAGCTCAGCCATCAAAAAGATGCCAAGAAACCATCACCACCCAGCGGACCATCCCACTTCCCCAGCCTTCAGCCCGTTCCAGCAGCACAAGAATCGTCCCATCGCCGGCCGAACGTCACCTACTCCTCCCTGCTAACCACACTCGAGAAAAAGAAGCCGCCTGTCCCTAAACCAGCTCAGAAACCACATGAACCATCTTCCCTTCCTACCTCTTCTACTACTCCTCCGCAACCCCAAACCTTGCCTACCTTCCCATCTACTCCCGCCCCGTCTAAGCAAACCACACAGCACCAGGCTCAAGATCCAATGATGCTTTTCTCCTCTTTCCTAAATAAACTCGAAACCCTTCTTACTCCTTTAATTAACCTGATGACCACCCTTATAGCACACTTACTTCCTAAATCCCAGAATGCAACACTTCCATAATTCCCATCTCTCAATTCTTTTGTGGAATGCCAACGGACTCACAACAAGAAGACATTGCAAAACATTGACATTGCACTTATAACTGAAACACACCTGAAAGAATCCATGACATTCGGTGTCAAGGGTTACTCCTGTTATCGAACCGACCATCCATCTCTGGCGCAGCATGGCACTCTGATTCTTATCAAGAACCAAATTAAGCATCATCAAGAATCCAGCATCGCATCAGCAAGCCTGCAGGTAACATCCATATCCCTTTCCCTTTCTCCCTTCGATATCATACTGTCCGCAGTGTATTGTTCTCCCAACCATTCCATTTACCATCCTGAATTCCTGTCAATATTCCAATCCTTTGGTCCCCGCTTCCTCACCGGGGGTGATTTCAACGCGAAACACCCCATGTGGGGAAGCCGTTCAGCTAACTCCCGTGGCAGAATCCTTTATGATATCCTTAACTCCCAGAATTATCTCCCTATATCGCCAAACACACCAACATACTGGCCAACCGATCCATCCCGTAGTCCTGACCTAGTCGACTTCTTCATCTCGTCTGGCTTGGGAGGTATAGCGACTTCTGTTGATTCGCTCCTCGACCTATCGTCGGACCATTCTGCGATCCTTCTAACCCTCTTTTCATCCGCTGTATCCCGTCCTCTACAACCAACCCTCACACCCGGTCCTATCAACTGGCAATCATTTCAGCTTAACCTAGAGCACTCCATAGACCTAACCGTTTCCCTAAAAACCCCTTCAGACCTAGACAAAGCCACTGAATTGTTTACTAAAGCCATTCAGGACAGTGCCCGCAATTCATGCCGACCAAGGACAGGGTTACCTCCTCCACCCAAAATGCAACTCCCAAACCACATCCAAGAACTCCTTGCAGCCAAGCGACGAGCCAGGGCTTTATGGCAAAGATCCCGTTATCCCTCGGACAGAAACGCATACAACAGACTGACACGCCAACTGAAATCTTCCCTATCCCAATTCCGTTCAGAATCCTTTAACGAATACCTTTCATCCCTCTCTACACAAGACTGTTCTTTGTGGACAGTCACTCGTAGAATCCTTAAGTTCCACTCAATCCCTTCCCCTCTCAAACGCAACGATGGGACCTGGGCCAGAAGTGATGAAGAAAAGGCGCTCCTCCTCTCCACACACCTAACCACAGTATTTTCCCCTAATCCTCAAATGAGCCCTTCCCATGATGCAGATATCGAACATTACCTGAATTCTCCTTTACCTTTGTCCTTCCCTCCCAAAGCTTTCCATCCATCCGATGTTAAATACATCATCAAACACCTTCCTAGGAAATCTCCCGGTTATGATCTTATCACCTCCACAATACTCAAAAACCTCCCCCAGAAGGCCATTATATTCCTTACATACCTCTATAACTCAATCCTAAGAACAACCCATTTCTCGAATCCCTGGAAACACTCAGTCGTCGTCGTTATCCCCAAACCCTTTAAACCTCCAAATTGCTTTAAACCTCCAGATTGCCCCTCTTCCTATCGGCCCATCAGCCTTCTCCCATTAATGTCCAAAATATTCGAAAAACTCCTGTACAAAAGAATCCTCCCTATCATAGAATCCTCGAATACAATTCCCAACCATCAATTTGGTTTCCGCTTCCAGCATTCCACTATACAAGCGTTGCCTAGCACCATACAATGCTCTGTAATAATCTTGTCTCCTAGACGGTGTACCAGGCATACTAGGATACAACAGTGCTTACGAGTCGTAGACTCAATTTCCTCCTCGCTTGAACGTAAGAGTTTTTGCACGAGTGCCTTTCTCGACGTTGCTCAAGCATTCGATCGGGTTTGGCACCCGGGATTACTTTACAAAGTAAAGCTTATACTTCCACACACCTATTTCCTTATCCTTAAATCCTATCTGTCAAACAGATCCTTCCAAGTCAAATACGGTACAACTCTTTCCCCGACCTGCCCCATAAATGCTGGAGTCCCTCAAGGGAGTATTATTGGTCCTCTCCTTTTCCTCCTTTACACTGCAGATATTCCCACACACCCCCAAACCCTACTAACAACCTACGCAGATGATACTGCCATCCTGTCAACTTCCCCTGATCCCTCAGTAGCATCCCAACACCTGCAGGAACATCTTACCGCCATACAACATTGGAGTGACATGTGGAGAGTAAAAATCAACCCGGAAAAATGTAAGCAGATTACATTCACTCTCAACCGGAGATCATGCCCTTCTGTACATCTCAAAAACACTCCACTACCAGTATCCAGCGAGGTTCGATATCTAGGATTATACCTTGACAGCCGACTGACATGGAACCCTCACACGAGACTGAAAAGACAAGAACTGAACAAAAGATACGGACTACTTAGACGACTCCTTGGACCCTCATCTAAATTATCAATACAGAACAAACTAGCGATATACAAAACAATCATTCGACCAATATGGACATACGGACTTGAACTCTGGGGGTCTGCAAAACCATCCAACATCAACAGAATACAGGCATTCCAGTCAAAAGTGCTCCGTAAAATTGTAAATGCCCCTTTCTACGTCTCAAACAAAACCCTTCACAATGACCTTAACATTCCATTTGTCCTTGACCTTGCTAAAACCCGTTTCCAAATGTTCCACTCCAAATTGTCCTACCATCCTAACCCGGAAGGTCTATCCCTATCGTCCCAATCCCATCCAGACAATCCTCCCAGGCGGCTCAAGAGACAGTGGCCCCGAGACAATTTACTCTTCTGATCATATAGGGATCATTAAAATATTTATTTGGACAGCTTTGAAAGTGCCAACAATGGCTGGCTTCTTTCACATTTTGTATTGTTTTTATTTTATTTTACTTTTTCCATTTTTTTCAACTTGTTCATAATATCTGCATCATCAAACTTGATTATTGTACTGTTTATAATTTGTACAGATTTCAATAAATAAATAAATAAATAAAAAAAAAAAAACCTTCTGGTGTGTTTCACAGGTTGTTTACAATCTATTTTTTGACTTCCTACCATGTTTGCTTTTGTTTTGTTTTTTATTCAATTAAGTGAATTGTTTGACCATAATGCAACGATGAGTGAGAATGATCAAGATGAAGTGATGAACAAGGCAAGAAGATCTAAGAAAAGAGAGACAACTGGAAGAGTAGCAGATGTGATGAAGAAAATGCGCCTAGAATATCACGAGTTGGGTCCAGATTGCCAATGAAAACGCCACAAATGTTTCCAAAACACTACGTGTGAGGGAAGAAAAAAATTTAAAAATGGATGATGTTTTTTTAAAACAAATTTGTTTTCCAATTCAGAAAGTGAGGGAATTGCGATTGACTCATGACAGACCAAGTCTAGTGTACCATCGCAGTAGTGTTTGGGAATGCCACTCTATTAATTTATTAAAAAAGAAAAATTAAAATGCTTTAGACCACCCGAAACAGGTTCATTAAAACCAGGCGAATTTGAGATATCACCACCCGCATACCTACATCGCTTACTGTTGTCCAAGCCAAAGTATGACCATCTCCAAGTTTTAAAATAATTTATCTACCCAATAAGTCAAGAATTTCACAAGAAATTGCCTCACAAGTAATGTATTCTTGTGTGACTCTCCTTGTTTTGTGGCTGTACGTTTGGAGTTTTTATGAAAAATATATACTTTTTATTTGTAGACATGTTATTTTTGTTCGTATTTTGGTGTAATGTAACTCGGGGATCTCTGGTGGTTCTATCAAACATGCAGCAGTTGATAAATATGTTAATTTACAATTTTGGCAGCGTTTTAAACTTAAAAAATCAATTTTCTCAGAATGAAGAATTTTTGACTCTCCTCCTTTTTCCCCTGTACCCTTCAATTCTAAGCTGGGAATCCAAGTGCAACGATAGAATCGCTGAGTACATTTCCTGCTTCATCGTGGATGCTTAAAATGATTTTGTAACATTCTGGTGTCTGAAATGGCCTTGATGCACCGTAAAAAATAAAAACAAAATTAATAATAATTTATGTCAACCATAGCTATGCTCGATATGTGAGCGTGTAATTTTTTTTTTTTTATTTATTTATTTGAAATCTGTACAAATTATAAACAGTACAATAATCAAGTTTGATGATGCAGATATTATGAACAAGTTGACAAAAATGGAAAAAGTAAAATAAAATAAAAACAATACAAAATGTGAAAGAAGCCAGTCATTGTTGGCACTTTCAAAGCTGTCTAAATAAATATTTTAATGATCCCTATATGATCAGAAGAGTAAATTGTCTCGGGGCCACTGTCTCTTGAGCCGCCTGGGAGGATTGTCTGGATGGGATTGGGACGATAAGGATAGACTTTCCGGGTTAGGATGGTAGGACAATTTGGAGTGGAACATTTGGAAACGGGTTTTAGCAAGGTCAAGGACAAATGGAATGTTAAGGTCATTGTGAAGGGTTTTGTTTGAGACGTAGAAAGGGGCATTTACAATAAGCGTGTAAATTAGGAGAAACTAACATATTCCACAATTTCAAGAATTCAAGGCGTTTCAAGAATACTACGACGCAACAAGCAAATGAAATGCGGCACATACTCTAATAGGCGCCGGTAGAAGAACGTTCTCTCACAATATTTTTAGCCATATGAGTAAATATTTCAGATCAGATTTGCGGAGCAGATTCCTCAGCAAGGCAACGACAAAAAAGGTTTTGCGGAAATAACTACTCAGAATCCATGAAGATTTAAGAATTTTTTCTTTTTATTTCAGAATGAGGTAAAAACAAAAAGACAAAAATATATATTTAATATATAATATGCACATCCTCTCTTATGATTATTTTCATTATAGTAATAAAAAATAGCTCCATTCCATCGTTAAGATTGTGCTATTAATACATTCAGAGCACGTTTTGTAGTTAATTTGCGTCTAGGCTATAAGCGCCGAGCTATCTATAGGTTGCCAACCTTCCTACACATCCTTAGTTGAGCGAGCAATTCCTTCAGTAGGACAATAGGTGATAGAACCCAAACAGTAGCAGGTGGGACTCGACAACGCATCTCCCGCATGTGTATCCAAGCCGTTAGCCACTGGACCACGGAAAGATCTGAACATTGAGAACTCTTTTCCTAAACACGGATAGTTATTTAATTAGCTACATAATTAATAAAATACTTGCTTGTCCTTCTGGTACATCCAAACTCCCATACAGGATCCTTCGGCAGCTGATTCCGCATGTCCGAAACTGTCTACGTATACTCTCTGTATAGACAGTGCTTGTAGAGATCTGCTCCCGCTACCAGCAGCTGTGCGTATCACTTCCTTCTGTACGTCTATCTCTTCTACAGGGTCGTAGCCTATGCAGTCGGTTCCCATACCAACAACAGTCACTGCGTTGAATGTGTCGTCTAACCCGTAAAATGTTCGCACCTGAAACACATATAGGTTTTGCATTAGTTAGCACTTTACAAAGTCTGACTCGCAAAAACGCCTTTATCGTAGAGTGTTTCCGTTTGCTACTTATATCATCTCGAATCTGGAAAGCTGAAATTGCAGCTCTTCATATTTCGCTTTTATAAACAAAACCAACACTTCCAAAAATACAAGCCCTATTTTATCTAACTCAGGGAATTTTAACGAAATTTAAGCTCTACTAGGCTTTCGAATTCTACTTGGCATTATATCGCAGCCGCTTTCGTAATATTAAAGAAGTATTCGAAAAATCTGAAACTGCTAAGGTTCGTTGATAACATAAAAGTGATTATAATGTCAAAGAGTATAAAATTCTGATGGGCGGATACTACTTTTCATATGTTTTTTCTACAGGTTGTCCCACATTGAGATGTCATAATTTTAAGGGTTTATTCTGCACCTCATTTGTAGTTCAGGGACGCAGAAATGAGCGTCCTATCTCAACATGTAGCAGAGCTATTCAAACTTTTGTCTATTTTCAAAACTATTGGGTTTTCTTACGAAAAACAGTGTTTTCCGGATTTCTGGTCTATGTATAGTAAATGACAACCACATTTTTAGAATCTACATTAAATTTCCAATAAGAAACACCCATTATTGTGAAATGTAAATTAGGAGCTACACTAAGAGCCATATAGATGTGAACTATTGTTATTAGGGTTTTCTTAACTAATTCAATATTTTCTTAATCAGCTATTTGTAGACTTAGCGGTTTGCCTCCACCTCAAAAGTTGCCTTCTTTGATAAGCTTTAAAATGGTATCCTCTTGTTTCAAAAACAAAAATTATTTAAGTTTATTTTTTCTGATTTCTAAGTCAAAACCAATACATTTGCTTTAGTGCGAAGAAGGCATTACGGACACATTATTTAATTTCACGCGAATATGGTGATGTCCCATCCTTCGAACATTAGGTACGCACTTTTTGCTCTGATTAAGGATTAGGGGAAACTTTGGGAAGAGTGAAAGATGACAGAAGAACATATTTGAAATAATCACAATTATTGTTAACATATTTAATACATAGGTTATATTTTTATGCTTTCAGGGTCTTGTTTTATGAAATTTCTATCTTTAAGAGTAGTATAATAGTCTTTTCATTTAAATCTATTTTTTTCGGTTTATATTTGCAGGAGAGAGTTTTTTCAATACAATTTATAATGAATAACCCAGTTACTTATAAGCAGAAATTGTAGTGTCTAATTTTATTAAATAAAATAGAATTAAAAATAGAAATGTAATAAAACAAGACCCTCAAACTATAAAAATATAAGATCTGTATTTATTGTGTTAAAATAATAACAATAATTGTGCTTATTTCAAATATGTTCTTCTGACATCTTTCACTCTTTCCAAAGTGTCCCCTAATCCTTAATCTGAGCAAAAAGTGTGTATACCTGATGTTGGAAGGATGGGACATCCCCAAATTCGCGTGGAATTAAATAATGTGTTCAGATTGGCTTCTTCAAGCTACAGCAAATGTATTGGTTTTGACTTAGAAATCCGAAAAAAATAGAGTTAAATAATTTTGACAGGGTACCATTTTAAAGCTAATTAAATAAGGCAACTTTTGAGGTGGAGGCAAACCGCTAAGTCTACAAATAGCTGATTAAGAAAATATTGAAGGAGTAAAGAAAACCCTAATAACAATAGTTCACATCTATATGCTCTTAGTGTAGCTCCTAATTTATATGACAACATTTCAATAATGGGTGTTTCTTATTGGAAATTTAATGTAGATTCTAAAAATGTGGTCGTCATTTACGATACGTAGACCAGAAATCCGGAAAACACTGTTTTTCATAAGAAAGCCAAATAGTTTTGAAAATAGACAACGGTTTGAATAGCTCTGCTACATGTTGAGATAGGACGCTCATTTCTGCGTCCCTGAACTACAAATGAGATGCAGAATAAACCCTTAAAATTATGACACCTCAATGTGGGACACCCTGTATATATGATAGGTATATATGAGGCGTTGCGGATACGAAGAGCGAACTTAACATCAAGTTCACACTAATTCCTCGTCAATTACTATATAATTTGTTTATAAATTATTAAACACACAATGAGAAGTCCCTCAACTGTACAAATGTTTTGAATATACTCTAGTGGAGTTATGGAAGAAATATTCAAACGCATTTTCCTCACACTGCCATTTGTTGAGTTCGCCCTTCGTAACCGCAACGCCTCATATAGAAACCCACCTGCTAAAATCATTAATAGCATAAATTAGTTTCTTATTTTTATTTTAAATAGTTGTATTTTAATATTAATCCAATTTTCAATGAACGAATAATTTTTTCCTATTTTGTTTTTTTTTTCTCAAAATTTTATCGTGTAGATTTGTTATGTGTACATTTAACTATTATAAGTTTTTACTTTTATTGCCCTCAGATTTTGCTTGTATCCTACAATTTTGTAATAGAACAATGTGCTCAGTTCGGGGCTCTAAAAGTAAAATTAAATAATTCACAATCCTTGAGCCGGAATCCTCATTAAGTTTGTTATATTTGGCATTTATTTTCCTGGAACCATTTCACTGACCAGTAATTTCAATAGGAGTTGTTTTCATTTGCAATTCTTACCTTTTCAAAACTGGTAGTTTCTCCAGAAATTTCGAAGAGATTTTAAAATGAGGTTTAATCTAAATTCCTTAAACATTTCTTCGATACAAATGCATAGTATCGAATGTGGAAAAACGCATTTTTCATTTTCAATCTATACCGATTGCTGTTGGACTGATGTACGTTGTGGCAAACTCTCAAAAATTAAACAAAGATAATTATCAGTAACACAGAAAATCAAAATAACAAATGGGCATTAAGTCTAATTAAAATAAGATAAAATTTAAATAAAGTCATCTATAAGGTACCGAACCACTTCTCACATTCGATATTTTGCATTTGCATAGACGATATAATAAACACAAAGGCTATTTTTGAAGGTTGGTATATAAACAAAAATAGTTTTGTTTATATTTATTTTTAAGGAGTGACAATCCTTTATGAATTACATAAGAAAGACCTCATTTTCGAAATACCTATTAACTCCCCGGAATAAAAAGAAATGAAGAGAAAACATTTAAAATTATGCAGCATTATTTTTAATCTAATCTAAACCCTATTTTTGTAGAACTCACGTGATACTAGGAAGGATATTAGAAAGGATAAAGAAGGTGGTTCTAGGAAGGATATAGAAGATGGAATTAGGAAGGGGATAGAATATGGAGCTTGGAAAGATTTGATTTGTTCGTATGTTCGCTCTTTTGTATGTTTGTTATGTATAGGTAACATTAGAACGTACGAGCGAACAAACGTAAGT
Organism: Gonocerus acuteangulatus; assembly: GCA_946811695.1. Lineage (NCBI taxonomy): Eukaryota > Metazoa > Arthropoda > Insecta > Hemiptera > Coreidae > Gonocerus > Gonocerus acuteangulatus. Next base: position 99,825,737 of record OX328123.1, on the reverse strand, counting down.
AGGAATGAAAATATATTTTAAAATTCTCGTGATTCCTCTCTATGGAGGTTTTATCCGCTTAGCATCTTTCCATAGTAATTAATGAGTTATTCTTATCCTAGAGCACAATTCTTAAACAGTGCAACTCATTCTCCTTCCCCACCAAGGCGTCTTAGCATACCTACCTTGAGGCCTTGTATGTTAGTGGAATGTTGTAAACAAAACTGAATATAACAATAATTGTGAGATCATCGCCCACGCCTCGCTTCCATTCCTCCCGGCTTGACGCCAGGGGAGAGTGGATGGCCTAAGGTAGACTTCTGGTAATTCTAAAAATCCTTTATTGTAAGGAAGGTATTTATATGACAACTGGAGGTGCCTGAGGCAAAGCACATCTGTAAATACGAAAAAATAAATAAATAAATAAAGAAGTCCCTCCGAGACTACAAGTACAAGTTAGTTCCTTCTGTTGGATTTAATTGAATATATCATATCGAACCTGTCCAAGTTTCGGAAGAGGTAGAACAGCTTTGAGTAAAGTTTTGAGCTTCCCTTTGATGAAGTCGTTGTACCTCTGTGCCGAATCAGTAAGCTTCATCTTGTCACCATGTACGTCGACGTCATCACAGTAAACTCCCACAACTAGGCCAGTCGGAGTTGATGATGCTTGTCCTGGGCATGTTAGTTTGAATTCACCTTCTGGTAATAAGCTCATGTACCGCACTCCTAATGACATATTTATTAAATAATTCATTATTTAACAATTTTTTATTCAAGCGATTTAATTACATCATTCGTCTAAAAGTAAGGAAGGCATTATGGGTTATATTAACTTTAAATAACGTAGTGTGTCCCCCTTAATACTCGCGGCAATCGGGATATCAAATTTGTTTTTTATGTAGTTCTTCCAGTAAAATATAGCTAGTTTGACGTTTATTAATATAACGAGGCACTAAATGAAAAACAAAATCATTAATTTTTAAAAAACATCATTTCGGTGTTTATGATAGGACATTTCTTACGTGCCCGTGATAGTCAACAAGCACAGGTAGTGATATATATTGATGCTTATTTAAGTATTGGGGTCTATATTTCCACATCGAGTAACCCTACGATGTGGGAGTTTATTGTTTATTCTGCACATCCCATGCATTATTATGCATTTAAGTGCAACTGTTATAGTTTTATTTATTTATTTATTTTAAATATATAATAATAAATGATTAAACGTGAAAAATTAATTTAAACAAAGAAACAACAAAACTTAACTACAATGTGTCTTAATGCAGACATTTTAATAACAAGACAATGCTTTCTTTTCCCTGTCTCTATAGCTTTTCCTCTTCTCTCAGATTGAATATGCTCTTAGCAAAACCATTTTTTAAGTAGAAAATATGGTTTTGATAAAGGGCTTTGGGGCTTATGGGCCAATTTTTTAAATGTTTTTGAATTGCTCTTCGTACATGTGCTGTCTGTCTACAGTCGTATATTAGATGTGTGTACGTTTGTTGGGTGTAATGATCTTAGAGGCAAGTATTTGAGTCTGTCACTTTAAATCTGTGTAAGTACGAGTTAGTGTTTCCGTGGCCAGCCAGAAGTTGCATCAGTGTAAACGTTAAATCTGTTGTCAATTTTGATGTGCGGAAGTATATGGGTAATTTTAGTACCAAAATCTCCTGTTTATAGGATATTTCATTCGAGCGGGCATTAAAATTTGCTTTGAGGTACAAATGTGTTTTATCAGTACAAATGTTGAGCAAACATTTATTTATTTAAATTTTAACGTCTATTTATTATTTTTTTATTTTTTTATTTTTTATTTTTTTTCGCAACTATGGCGACTCAACAGCAAAGTGGGTTTTACATATGTATGAAAATACACCAAAAATTCACATTAGAAAAAAAAATAAAGAATAAAAATAATAATAATAATAAATAAATAAAATAATAATAATAATGTTAATAATAGAAGAAGAGGACATAATCCCTTCCTTGTAGAGGTTGGCTTTAGTTCTCAATCAGTTGTATTTATATTTGTATACTTATATAGTTCGCTCATGCGAAATTATATGAGGTCGTGAATGTTTAAATGTCTGAGGTATTCAAATATTTGTCCGATGTAGTGACTGTCATCTGTAAGTAGTTCGTGCATGTTTTGTGGGATGTTATCATTTTGTCTTTGTCTACAGTCTGTGAGGATGTGTTTAACAGTAAGTTGTGTATTACAGTACTGACAAGTTGGTCTGTCCTGTCTAGTCATAAGGTAAGAGTGAGTGAGTCGGGAATGGCCTATCCTTAGTCTGCACAGAACGACTTCTTCTCGTCTATTACATCTGCTGCTGGAAGGCCATTCCCGGACAGTTTCTTTAACTCCCTTAGTTTGTTGTCCCGTGTTTCCTACCATGTTTTCTGCCACATCTGTAAAATGAGCGTCTGTGCCTCTGTCAGTAAGTCCTGGTACGTCGAGTTGTCTATGTCTAGATGATCTTTTCGTGCTGCAAGTTTTGCTTGTGTGTCTGCTTGAGCACTACATTTATTATTAACTACGAATTTTAGGACGGGTTATATACAAGTCACCACCCTTTTCTAGTCAGGATAGGGCTGATCCCTTTTATTTTTTCTAAAGAAAAGCCACCACCCCTAGTGGGAATCGAACCCAAGACCCTTGGCTCGGAGTGTCAAGTGCTCACGCCTTAACCCTCACGGCCATCGGGCCTCCAAAAATAGCAACTAGTTAATAATAATAATTATTAAGACTTATGGACAATAGAGGGCCTTGTGGAGAACTGAAAGAGACTTTGAATGAGTGAGTTAGAAAAATATGAGCATTACCTTTGAATAATAAGGGAATCTTTGATCTCCAAGCAGGCCATGAATACTGTTTCCATAATAGTCCACCAAAATGCAAACTTAACATAAGCATAAATTTGCGACGGCTTCAGTTTATTTGTCCAATCATTTAGATATGAAATCATTCAAGTTCAGGTTGCTGACATAAAACTCTCAATTTCCTTCTCACTAAAAGAAGATTGTAAACTAGAAGAATGACTCAACTTTTAAAATAAATAATTCCACATAAAAATTAACCTAGATAATAAATACACAAGTTATAAACATATGTATTGTTGCTACAAAGAGGTTGTGTTGGAATTCTCGAACTCCAGCATAGTAGATTGCAGCCGTCCTTGTGTCACTAGTTTATATTGTGATTCCTCTTGAAACACAAATAATTTTGAGAATGTTCACCTTTCACGTTACTAACTTTTTTTAGTGAAAGTAGAGCATTTTCACTAGACTCTGCGTTAATTGGACAAAATAAATCTCGTTTTACGTAGATTTCTTAACACGTTGGGGCCTAGCGTCGTGGCATATGCGTCAGAGAGATGTGTTCTGCGGGCCCAGCGTCGTGGCATATGTGTCAGCAGATAGCTTGGTTATCTTTCGATCCCGCTAGTCCGGGCCTTGTTCTATACGCTTCGTATTTGATTTGGGACCTCATGACCTATTCCCGATTAGGTTTGCGGGTCTAGTATCGTATGATACTGAATCCGCCCGAAAACTTCCTTCAGCGGGCCCGCTATCGTGGCGTATTTGACATTTTACTAAATTTTAATTAATCCACTAAAAGTATATCATTTTAAAAGTTTCTTCACTTATTTTTTTTTTTTTTTTTTTATATGTTCGCCGAAATAACTATACAAAAAGAACACTTGGACCCTGGTGGAAATTCTTTTCGAAGTCATCGGTCCTAAAAAATAGGAGGTAATTCTCAACTATTAGTGCACTAACTCGGATTATCCTGAAACTTAACATAATTCGTAAAGAATAAAGTATTGGCCCAGATGTTGATGCGCCGGAAAAAAACTAATAAAATAAAAATACCATGTTGAGGGCAATATCGCTTCTCGGCCTATTGGCTATGATCAAAGTGTAGCTCTTGAACTATATATTTTTTGAGCGGGAAAATAGAATTAACGCACCTATAAAATTACCTTATTTGGCCTAAAATCGTATTTAAATTGTTACAAATGAACAAATCCGTATTTCCGTCGTTACAACAAATCCGTAACAAATTAAAAGCGATGTTGTCACCTGGGTACCATTCAGAATCTTATGGGAAAGGAAATACTCCTGATTCAGACAATGATAAAGAAGACTACTAGTATTTGTTTTCTTAGCTAAGAAACTTTCTGTTTCATAAAGTGACATTTGTCAAACATCACAACAAGTTTTAGTGTAATGTTTTATTGAAATTTATTTATTTATTGTTGAAATTTATTCAATTGTAGTTGACTCATAACAATGGAATGTGTAAAATAAATACTGTAAAAGAGCTTTGCAACATTTCGTATTTAAGTTGAAACTTATCAGTATTTGAAATTTCCCGAAAATGTAAATTGGGCACTAATTGTTCAGAATTACCAAATAGGAAAACTATTTAAAGTATGCAGTATTGCCAAGAAGCGGAGCACTGATTAAATTAAATAAATAAAGTATGCAACAATATAATATTGCTAGTAAAATTTAATAACAATATATTATCAGCCTGTACCGTATGAGAAGTCAGTTTTGGACTTGCCGATTTCCTTCAAATGTCTTGAAACTGTCGTGGCTCCTACTCCGAGTTCTTTGGCATATTCCCTAGTGCTTTTTGAGGGACAAGCTTCAACCCTTTCTTTCAGGTGGTTATTGTCTAGCTTGGTTTCTGGCCTTCCTCGCTCCTCGTTGTCAAGGTCAAATTTTCCACTTCGAAACCTGAAAAACCACCGGTAAACAGTTCGTTCATTCACCGTTCCCTCCCCGAACGCCGTGTTAATGTTCATACACGCCTGAGCAGCGCTATGACCGAGCTTAAATTCATAACGAAAAATAATACGGATTTCCGTTGAAGTCATAATTTAAGTTTTATTTTTTTCTCAGAGGATCGTTCTCACAACACAGTACGCAAGTTACTGATTAAATAATAGGAATAAAAGAGCTTTAATTCTATATGAATAACAATGATGTTTGTAAATAATGAAATAAAAAAGGGAAAGGATTAAATCGCAAAGTAAACAAAACTGACATTTCATACGGTACAGCCTGATAGATAGCGTTGGATTGAAAGGATAAAAAGTAGTTGGTTATGTTTCTCGTGTAGGCGGAAGTTCAACGAATAAAATTCCTAATTAACATAATCGTCCATTTATTAAAAATGGCTCTACATGTTTCGCATCATCAGATATCTCTTCAGGAACCTAAAAACGAGATACAGCCAAATACAATGAAGGTGGACTTTCCGCTAGAAACACAACATCAAAACTGAAGATCATTTACGTAGCAACAATAACAAACTTGTAACTAACAGTAACCGAACCCAAAATACGTACGTACATCAATAGATCTATCATGCATAAAAACACTATTGTTTTGGCTTATAGAATTCGGTACTGTACTCCGCTTTCAAAATGCATGTTTTAGTCCTGTTAGTTTAATGTAATAAATATTATGAAGCGTTACGGCCCCGACGTGATTTTGAAACTCCCGGTATATCGTAGAGTATTCGTAATCCTTTATAATTCTTTGTTTACGCCTCTCGAGTTTCCCCACTTCGATATAATAGAATTACTGGTTGATGATCAGATCCTAAAAAAAAAAAAAAATAATGTATAGGAACGGTTGTAACAAAAAACAAATTATAGCAGAGGAAGTTTCTGTATCACAATATTGTAATTATTATTAGGGCGATGCCTTTTCTTTTTTCTAAAGAAAAGCCACCACCCCTAAGTGGGAATCGGACTTTTAAGTACTCACGCCTTAACACTTCGGTGGCCGTGAGTGTTCTAAACGTTTAAATATAGAAAATTCTATAAATCTGAATAATAATTCCTTTTAATTATTATGAATCATACACTTACACGCTCGATTGGTACTTTTTATTTTTAATTTTACTATTAAACAAAGGTAGTGACCTTTGAAAGACTCCCTATAGGAAAAGAATTGTTTGTCCTTGTGTTTGATGAGCTAATATTTCTGAAATAAAAGTGAGAAAAGTACTTCATGCAAATGCTTGATGGATATCAAGCGAAAGTGGATTACTGAGCAAACAGCTTGCAGTATTTATTTATCTTATGTTTATCAGCAATAAGTGGACTGACTAGTGGGATCAGTTACAAATCTCGTGATCCGTAAAACAACAATCATATTTGATATTGTACAATCAGTGTTGGGCAATACTAACGTTAGTAAACTAAACTAACGTTAGTTTTCCCTAACTAATGTTATATTTTTAGTTTTAGTTTTAGTTTAGTTTTAGATTTGTATAATTATTAATCATATGGACTCCGTTTTTAGTAATGCAATTAGTTTAGTTTAGTAAAAGAGACCTAAATTTGTGATTTTAGTTTAGTTTTAGTTTTTAGTGAACTAATTTAGTTTATCAAAGAACATATGTTTTCAAATTACGAGAAAAAGCCACAATTTCTTATTCTTAAGCAAGTTCTATTAGTTTTAATAATTTACTTAATTATCGAAATAACATATGATTTATATTAATTCATGTTATTTTAGTAAAACTAAACTAAACTAAACTAAATTTTTAGTTTAGTTTTTAGTCAATTCCCAAAGATTTAGTTTTAGTTTTAGTTTAGTTAAAATCCATTAATTAGTAAAATTTTAGTTTTAGTTTTTTTTTAGGTTGCAATTTTTAGTTTAGTTTTAGTTTATTCGAAAAAGTGAATTTAGTTTTAATTTTAGTTTTAGTTTTTAGTTTTGCCCAACATTGTGTACAATGTCAGGTCCGAATGCATTAAGTGATGAAAGGCGTTAGGAGATTCATACATATGTTACAGATTTTTGTAACATATTTTCTTCATGGGTCGAGTTGCTTTCCCCCTTAAAAGGGTCCCTGATTATAACATATATTTATTTTACTTCGTTAGTTCAGCCCCTTTAATAATACATTTTTTCACAATAAAATACATTTTATAAGCTTTCGTTACATTTCACATGATACAAATGCTCTCGCAGACGAGAGCACTCCGTATCTAAGGTTGTGGTTTCGACTCTTACAAGAGGTGGTAGGTTGTCTTTTTTTTAAAAAGAAAAGCAATCGACCATAGACCAGCTAGAAAAGGGTACATGTAGATAACTTGTCCTAAAATATGGCCGCGATTCAACATTCCGTTCCTAGATTCGATTACCACTAGGTGTGGTTTATTTTCATTGAAACCGACTCGCGCATAATCTTGGCGCGTATCAGGATGCGTTTTTACAAGAAGTTTGTCAGTTAATTTTTATCACCAAAAGCTAACTTTAAAAGTAATCGCTTTAATTAACATATCAATATGTATACAAGAATGCTTGTATATAATAAACAACCAATTTTTCCAATTTTACGAAAAATTGTGGTGAGCCTACTTTTAACGAGTTACAGCTTGGATTCATCAATTCTTTTGACACACTTCCCTCCCTAAAAGCTAAAGAGCAGCAATAACTGAGCCCAAAAAGCACAAAAACTTATAAATTTGACCAATATTACAATTTTTAAGTCACTATTGAGCCAAAAACAGAATTAGTGAAATTTTCATTTGATCGCATTTTGCAAACTGCGAATAGGAACCAAAGTTCCTATTAGCCAGAATTTACTTATTACTTAGTTCATAAAAAATATTTTATTTTGTGTATAATAGCGTTTTAGTTGGCTAAAGCTATTTAAAGTTCTAGACTGTTAGTAGCCCTTACCCCGGAAATGGTCCCTTACCATGGAAATTTTACAAGCACTGACAGTCAAAAAAAAAAAAAAAAAACTTATAAAATGTATTCAGTATTAATAATAATTTCCATTCTTATCATTTTGGCTAAAAATTATTTATTTTTATTTATTTATTTATTTTACGAGCTTCGCAACGACGGCGACTTGCTCTTTTTTTTAAGATACATTAAAAAATACAAATTTATATGTTCACAATTATCAGTAACTTATAGTACTAAATAGATCAAAAGTTTGAGGAGAGCATCCGACAAATGTTAGTAGGTTTGTGTTAAGAAATAAGTGCTAAACATTATTTAGAGCCTTACTATTTGAACTATAGTTAATGTATTTACATAACTTATCACTAAAACTAACTACCATTTTTTAATTATTTATTAGGTCATGGAGGACGCTACATGTTGTGGCAAACGGTACTAAGAAGGTCGTTTAGGAAAAAGAGCCTTAAGGTCTGAAATCCAGTTGAGTAGGAATCATAAATGCATATATATATATATATATATATATATATATATATATATATATATATATATATATACAGCAAATGTATAAAAATAAACAACAAGGTCCATTCAGTTTCAAATGAATTTCAGTAGGTATTTGTATGGAATGAAAAAACAACTAAAATCGTATCGAATAGAAATTTCATGACAAATTAACAAGCCTAGAGCCATAAAATAGCAGTTACAACTGAACAGGAAAAATATAGCACAAACTTAGGGCAATTAAGTAGACAAAAAAGAGAATGGATTTTATCGTGCATGGATTCACGTCGAAAAGAACTTGTGTTGGCAAGGTTGGTAGACAACCCCATCTTATACACATGAATACCTGACGAGGGAGTCCGAAAAACCATGTGCCAAATTTGTGATATAGATCTTCAGCAGATACTGACAGGCTGTAACTTGAGAAAAGACAAATGTTTTTAAACCTTTTCTGGACAACCCTTACTATCATAGCATAGTCTATAAGAACACTGTTCATTTCTATTGCTGCAGATCTGGGAGATTTGTCACACGCAAATAAAAATGAAACATATCAAGTTCGTATTGGTTGTCGGTATGTTCGACAATAATAAATTGTGCACTCGTGGGCCACAAAATCATTTTATTACTACATTTTATATATATTTAAATTTTGCCTTTAATTGACTAGAAAAAAAATATCTCATATCTTTATTATCGTCCTTGAGAGTTCAATGTAAATAATCCCCGCTAAAGATGTGCTGTATAATAAAATAGAAAATAAATATAATGTATTCCAAAATAACAAATGTACAAGGGTTTGAATTTTCCGACAGTCTGTCAATCAAGAACTTATTGAATTGAACTTATGAAAACACTTTTCAGAAGCTAGATTTTCACAAAGCCTTCCTTCTCTAATAAACGAGGGAAAACGTGACATCAGGATTTCGCGAGCTATTTATTATTGCATAAACGTGTGATTACAAATATTCCTTATATAACCTAGACCTTAAATAACAATGATTAAGATATCGTGGATCAAAAATTTCCCGTTTTTTTTTAAATTATTTTAAATGGGGAAGAAATCGAAAAACAGTTGTTTTCTATTACTCATAACTCCGAATGAATTCTTGTCAGATACATTCCCAAGACGTAAAAAAATGTATTCGCGGCTGAGCAAAATACCAATAACTACCAACGTTCAAATCGGTTTGATAGTTTTTGCATAATAATTTTAGCGAATAAATTAACATTTTTCACATTGTTGCAAAAACCAAACGAAATGCTTTACATATTTGTTCTATAAACTGAGTCTCTTGTTTTTTTTTTAAATTATTAAAAATATGAAAAGCATTTTGCAAGAAATTGAAAAATTTTAATTTTTTCGTTATAACCTCAATTGCAAATTATTATGCAAAAACTATCAAATTGATTAAAACATAATTTAGTAGGAAAGTCTCAGACATGAATATGCTCGGAGTTACGGGTGAAAGAATTACAAATAAAAGTTTTTTTGTTTTTTTTTTACAAAAAAAAAGGTTCCAGGAAATTATCGATTTACGCATACATTAATTATAGTTATATTAGATTTTCCGAAGATATTCTCGTAAAAATCACCTTCCCCCCTCTCATACTCCGACTGTAGCTATTTTTTTACAGATGAGCCCTGGTCTTATTTACCAAGTAAACCTTCGGATTGCGAAGAGTATACATGAGCGGATTTGCTCACAATAGGAAGGGAGGGAGAACACTAGAAGGATCTGGCTGGAAGAAAATCAAATTTTAAGCCAGAACTATCTGCTGATTCGAGGGTTAAAACCATCAGAAACTTCTTTAATATTCGGCAACTTGAATGCGTAAGAGGGGCGTTGACCTAAAAGCGGAATTCGGGCGGATAGAATTACTGACCTTTACCAAGTTTTCATTTTGCCCTTTAGCGGGAATTTCAGTTTGAACTTCAGAATTACTTTAATATTGCCTCGTCTGATATCAAATCTCTTATTAGACTAAATTGTAAGCTAATTTCTTCTGTGATTACATCGAACCGAACTAGCAATAATTGCAAATTTTTCGTTTTTGTTGCCTTAACAAATAATAATTTTTTAAAAAAGTCCTGAAGCCGTCCTAATCGACCGATTTTCAATGTGTAAAATTTTATTGAAAGCTTGAGCGATTTATTTATTTTTTACAAATATATTTCAAATATGTTAACCATTTCGTTTGGGTTTTGCAACAATTTCAAAAATGTTCACGTTTTCGCTGATATCCCCATTGCATAATTATTACTCAAAAACTATAAAAAGATTTTTTTTTTATTATTATAAAATCAATATTCTCTTCCTGGAACATGATGGCCATAAACTAATTTTAACGTGCCAAAAAAATATAATTTTCCCACCTTTTATTTCATAGTTATGAAATAGGAAAAACACCTATTTCTTCTTTAACATAGGAATTTTGCAAGACCGAGAATCAATTTTAACGTTTGTACATATATGTAATGGAATTATAATCGATTTTTTCAAGTATTTAAAATTAAAAAAAAAAAAAAAAAAAAAAAAAAAAAAAAAAAAAAAAAAAAAAAAAAAAAAAAAATTCGGAAAATGTTAGATATGCGCATAGCTGAAGTATTGATATTTGATTTATTCTGTAAATATTTCTGCAAAAATTAACATGCTCCCCCCAGCATCGTTTTTGCAGATGCGCCGTGGACTAAATAGTGCAAAACGCTGAGATAACGCAGGTCCTGCGAATATAAACTATTGATCCTCGAGTCCAATACAGCCTTGGGTCATTACTTCCCATTAAAATGTTCAATTCTAGAAATACATTGCTGTAATGGTGTCTGCCTAATTAATTCCCACAAGTCGACTCCATAGACTCACAAAACATTGGCTCCTTATGAAAAGCTATTTTGCATCCTATATAGAAACAATGGTGATGTTCCTGGTCCAATATTTACTTCCCCTGAAACAGCGTCCTGCTGGTGCATAATTAATTCCCCTTACTTCAGGCCAACAGATTGAGTACACAAGTATAGGGCTTGTTTTGTGTACATAATACACCACTAATAATCTTCAAAGGACCTCTGGCCTGCTATATGGACATCGAACTGATATCACTGTCAGGTATTTACCTCCATGTATATAGTACGGTGTAAACAGGTACCGCACATTTCCCGCTCCCGCCGCACAGTGGTCAAAAACCACCAAAAAGCGCCTTTGATTGAAACATTTGATATTGTTGATTTAGAAACCTGAAATTGTACACACTTACCAGTCTTATAACTACAATGAAGGTATTGATAAGTCACTCACAAGAAAACTTTTTTTGTGGTCGCCTCCGCCTCTGAACTGCACTTGGCTGGGCTCCCCAAAACCAATTCAAAAATACATCAACAAAAATAATTTAACAAGATAGTATCTCAGCCAACTTTTTTTCAAAATTTCAGCACAACAGTTTGAGATAATTTCCGTAGGAGTAACGAAATATGCTCATCGGCTATTGGAAATTGTTCTGTCAAATACACTCATACCGAAAGTACACTTTTGCCGTTTGAATTCAACAATATTTCAACTAGGACACGATTTTTCACTCGGATCACATTTTTTGCATTCAACACTGACTTGAGTACTGGAAAAAAACTCCGTCTTCGATTTTATTCCAATGTTTCCATAGAGATGACGCAAGTCTGTCTGTTAGTCATTTACCGAGTTGGTTCACCTCTAGCACCGAAGTAGGCGGACTTATGCAGCTAATTTCAGTCTGCGATCTTTCTATACATGGCCACGGAATATTTAAGCCCGAAATTAGAGAGACGCAAAAGCTATATGAGAAAACGAAATTTGATACGTGTAATTTATTTACTTTTTCAGTATCCCCGTCCATGAAGGCGATTCGAAAAATACAAAAATATTTGTTTGCCATTCGAACATCCCACTAAAACAAGAAAAACATGCGTCAACCTTATCGGTCTGAAAAAGTAAATTTGAAGGAACGATTTTGGTACATGAGGATTTGGGAAATTTTCTTCGTTTCTAGTACTTCAATGATTAACCACCGTCCTCCAATCAACGTTGGGGGCCTAAAACTGAAGAAATGGAACTCTCACGAGATATTTAACATACATTTAAGGCGAATGGGTTCGGAGAAAATACTTCAAAAAATCAAGTTTTGAGCGCTTTTTGGCTATTTTTGACCACTGTGCGCCGTCTCGCGTTGGGTTGTGAGAGCCTTTCAGCTTGGTAATAGTACCAAAGGCTAATCAAAATTTAACCTGGATACCTTTTTTTATTCATTAATCATGGTCGAAAAAAGGAAGCAACATAGAAGTGCCCTTCAGAGCAAAAACCTTTGCCGCGTGAGGCACGTAAAAAATTACTGACGTCTAGACACAATATGCGCTAAGCTCTTGGCTGATCACAACAATTTAGCTTCCCAACATAGCACAGAAACGCAAAAGCACAGAAACGTACTGTGTTAACTGTGGAGACAACCACTCTGCATACTATAAAGAATGCTAAGCTCACAAAAATTACTTACTGCAAACAAAAAATCTAGATCTAAAGTTCTAAACCCCCTCAAACAACACACCTACGCAGACACACACACACACACACCACACACACACAGACACACACACACACACACACACATATATATATATATATATATATATATATATATATATAGTATCAGTTAGAGATGGTTCTAGTATAAGATTCTAGTGAGTTCGTAGCGTGAGAAGATACACCTGGGCTAGTTCAATACAGCATGAAGATAGGATTAGATATAGACATGCTTCTTATAGTCCATTAGGAATTTCCATCTATCACCTCTTTTTGTTTGCTTTATTTATACAAAGAAGAGCTATTTTATTATATTCTATTTTACTAGTGGATGTATCCATCCTTATAGTTCTTATTCAATGAATTATTAACACTAAGTTGAATGTTTATTTCCATAACCACATATGAGTTATGACTAAGAGAACTAATAAATCAGGAACATCATTGACGCTTAGCAATTCAGGTCATAAAAGACAGTTGCTCTGATTAAAGCTTAATAGATAAGATTATAGTTTCTACTCAGAATTTATTATCGATTTTGTTAGTAGATTTAAGAGATTTATCGCCGAAGTTACGCTACATCCAGTAGTTTGAGCCATTGCCCAGGATGCCAACATTCATTGATTGCTTTTGAGTCCTATGAGAAAGACGTGGTTTTCTCAGTTATTACCTACGTGTAAATTGCGTTTAAGTATGGATTAATTCGCTTTTAACACTTCAAGTCGAACTAAGTGTCTCATGGCAAGTTACATTGTCTCAGGATAGGTGGTACTTTGTCACAAGTAATTTTAATGGAAAAAAAATAGTTTAGCCGTTAAAATCTTTTTAAATTATGTTCATTAGATTAATTGAATTAAAGTTTACATTTATTACAAAATCTGTGCATTAGAACCAATTTAGTATAATAGTCTCGCTTTTCTTGAAAGTGTCAATCGAGCAAGTACTCAATAATATTTTAACAATCAATAAAATATTACTCTAATATTAATGAAAAAAAAAGAGGGATTAGGTTAGATGAGTGGTGGAGCACTCAACTAATATGCTGGAGGACTTCAAAGCTCGTGCGCACCAAAGATTTTATCTTCTAGTGTCTTCGTTCGTGAGTTGGATTTGGGGTCCAAGGCCACATAGTCTTTAATTAATTTATCAATGGGTACCTGATAAGGAGAAAATCAGGCGGCCAGAGCATAGTACAGACCATACTATTCAATTTATTCATCGTTAGATATATATGAGATAGTCAAAATTTCAATATTTTTTTTAATAAAAAATTGAACTTGGGTAAACGTTTCGAAATTGTTGTTTAGCATGAAAATTCCGCTTTTCTTGTAGGTTTCATTTTAGCAAGTAATTACAATTATTTAACAGTAAAACGAGTTTATAATTTGAAGGTTCCAACAACGAATTAGAAACTAAAATATGTAAGAGTATTTGTGATAAACTTTCTAAATCAGAATAGAAATAAAAAATAAAATTAAGCCAAAATGTTGCAGTTCCTGCGAGTCGTTTATTTTAGCGCGTTTCCTTCCGCCGTCCATAGAAAAGAACCATACTGATGACAAATTCAGAAGAGCAGACTAGAAACTTTCACGTTAGAAAACCCATAGATCACGAAAACAAACGATGGTTAAAATTTGTACACGTACACACCCATATATATATATATATATATATATATATATATATATATATATATATATATGTATATATGTATGTATATATATATATATATACATATATATATAAAACACGCCCAATTGTTCCTTGAGGCACAGAAATTGGGAAGCTGGTTCCAACGGACGGACGGTTGTCCAGGGAGGACCGTCCGAAATTGGTTGGACACTAACTATCCAGGGCGCCGGATAGGACGTTTATTTGGGCAAAATTCGCTCAAAAAATCGTAACGCTTACGTTTTTTCGTGAGTGCGCTTCCTGGTGAAAGGTTTATAAGAAATTGGTCGAGAGAGAGTAAATAAAACCATTTCCTAGATCATATCTATAACCAGGAAAAACTAAAAAGGTATCGGAGAATGTTCGAGGATTTTATTGGATATGCCGAAACTGGGGAATCGTTCGAAAGCTTATTAAATTTCCTATAAATACGGTCCTTATGCGACTTTTAATTGAGCTCTCTTATTAGGAGGAATCGGCATCTAAGATCTTGTTTCGTTTTGATATTTCATTTTACATATTTACATATGTTTACATTTTTCACGATTCAAATACTAAACAAACGCACTGATGAACACATGACTAAATATAAAAGTAACTCTTAACATAAACAGTACTTACAGATACTCTAGACAATATCTAAATTTATCATGACAGATTTTCCTTTTTTCGTTATTATGTTCCTTAAACTAATGTTTTGACTGTTTTAACGCCTAGCAACGATAATAACAATAAAAAAATAAATTTTTCACGAATGATGAAGACAAAACCTGAAGTTTTTCTATTCAAAACTTTACAAATACGCGCTTAGCTCATTTTCTCCGAGTCAGACTTTCTTCATTTATTTTTTGAACAAATTCTTATATTTTGTTTTTAAAGTAAAATATTAGTAGACCAAGCAACCAGCAATGGCCACGCAGACACAACTATTTTCCCTAACTTGACATTCATAAGGAAAATTCATTACATAGAAGCACGTCATCATGAATGCTTAGAGTTTATTACATTTTTCGGAGCAAAATTCCTTCAGCTCTAGAAGAATGGGGAGATGAAGATGAGGAAAACATCTTCAAAGTCGAATTTTAGAAGAATGCGGTATGTGGTATTCCAGAGACTTTTTACTTAGAGTATTCTTACTCTTGAAAGATTTCCTGCTTTCGTCCCCTTACTCCTGCCTGTAAGGAGGTACCTAAACTTATTTTATACATACATGCCCCTCCAGCAGTGTGTATTTTATATATGTAGCCTCCGTGCCAAGGGTCGTCGGTTCAATTCCCACTGGGGGTGGTGGCTTTTCTTTGGAAAAAAGATAATGGTAAAAATGGATAGATTGTAAAAATTTATCATAAAACCCTTAAAAATAAATTAAATAAGATCACTTAGTTCATTAAAAATATTCTATTTTAGTTGTAATAGCGTTTTAGTTGCCTAAAACTATTCCAAGTTCTAAATTGTTGGTATTCCTTACCCCGGAAATAGTCCCAGCCCCCCCGAAATGTTTATAATAACAAATAAAAGTCTATATTTCTTCTTTAATTAGATCATTATTGTTTATTGTTTTGTTTTTTTTGTCAAATTAAATATCTCGTTTTATATTTAGATGAAGAATTCTGATAATTTAAATGTCACTCGAATTAAAAGGAAAAAATTCAAATAAATAGTAGTTAGAAAAAAAAATTATATTTTATTTCTGCATATTTTATATTAGATACATGTCATTATATCGTATTTTATGAAATCCATTAGATATAAACCGTATTTATGCTAATAAAGTTTTTTAAATTTTTGTTTTTTTGCGGATATTTTTTTTATATTTTAAAATTGATCCTCAATCCCACATACCAGCCCTGATGAAGGCATGAATATCAATCAGTTAGTAGAAAAATAATTTCTTAAAATAATTATTCCCGGAGGCCTGATGGCCGTTTGCACTTCGTGCCTTGGGTCGAGGGTTCGATTCCCGCAAGGGGTGATGGCTTTTCTTTCGAAAAACGAGAAGGTGTGAGCCCTATCCTGGCTAGAAAATGTTGGCAACCTATGGATAACCCGTCCTAAAATTCGTTGTTAATAATAAATGGACGTTAAAATTCAAATAAATAAATAACAATATCCGGACTATCTCCATCTTGAAGTGTTTTGAGAGTTAGGATAGTCCAAGAGAACAGTGAAGACAAAGTCTGCATTAGGCGATATTCTGAAATTTCAATCTAAAGTGAATAACGTTTCCTGGAATCGATTGATGGAAGCTTTGTAACGCAGTTCGGGACTGCTCGGGTAATGTCGGCAATTCCGAGTTTGTAGTTAGGAGGAGTAACTGACCTCGACAAGTCAGTACCGCAATACTCGCCGAGTGTTCAGCATGGCTGAGACGAACGGAAGTCAAGAAACTGACACCAGGTACGATAGTCGGCAACTAGATTCAATCTATATGCTATAATATCGTCCTTCTTTCCAAAAAGTTTTTTGCTCGTTTTAACTCTAAATATTGCATTTAATGTCGCTATTGGAAAACGTTATTTCAGCAAGTAATCTCTTTCGTCCGGGAAAACGTTTCTCAGGAACGCTCAATCATACAATATAACGCCAAAGATACAAACGCCAAATGATCACGCCAATATTACAACAACTATAACATATATATTTCATTTAAAATAAATAACAAAGACTTTTAAGACGGGTAATCTACAGGTTCCTATACTTTTTATCGGGCTGATGTCTTTTCTTCCTAAAGAAAACCCAAGAATCCTAGTGAATACTGAACCCTCGATCCTAGGTACAGATTGAAGCCAAATTAACATATATGTATTACTGAAGTATCAGGAAATGGACAATTCAGTTGGCATTGTTTATCCAGCTTAAGATAGCCTGATTGAAGCTGTTTGGTGAAATGTATTTTTCACCAAACCAAATGTATGTGTCTTTGTATTATAAAATGTTTATTGAAGTATTTGTACCTTTTCTGGAAAAAAATAATTATAAACAACGTATCAAATAACAATAAAAAATGCACTGATTTCATAGCTCAGGCCAGAGTTCAATACGTAGGAAATGTATCTAAGGCTACAAGGACATAATCAACTTTCATATTCTGTCTTGAGAGAAACACTCTCTCTGGGATTATAATATATTAGCGATAAAATACAAATATTTTTTTTTTTTTTACTATTTGCCAACCTGTCAGATAGTATTTCGAATTTGTATATACGGGGTGATTTAGGTTCTGAGGTAAACACTCAACTAAAGTTCTGGAGGATCCGAGATCGAAATTCAGGGTCTAATCTCGCCTCTAATTCATATACTTAATTAGTCTGACCAGTTTCGAGCTATCCCGCTCCTCCTTAAGGGCTATTTACTACAATTTTTTTTTTTTTTTTTTTTTTTTTTTTTTTTTTTTTAACGGCGCATCTACATCTTGGCCATTAGCGCCGGGCTATCTACAGGTTGCCACCCTTTTCTAATGCCAACAGCACGTGGTCGGTCACCCATTCAGGTACTGACCACGCCCGACGTTGCTTAACTTCGGTGATCTACGGGAACCGGTGCACTCAACGTGGCTATGGCCGTTGGCCCTGTTTGTTTATTTATTTGAATTATAACGTCAATTATAATTAACTACGAATTTTAGGACGGGTTATCTATAGGTCACCACCATTTTCAAGCCAGGATAGGGCTGATGCCTTTTCTTTTTTCCAAAGAAAAGCCAGCGATTGGGAATCGAACCCACGACCCTTTGTTTATTACATATCAATCAAATTGTTCATAGAATACATATTTACAATATAAGTGTATTTACTGACATTCGATGCACTTAGCTAATCTCCTGCACAAAGTACCACAAATTTACCTTGAACTGCTAATTCAAGGGCAATTAAAATGTTATATTTTCCAAGTTAAGTTTAAAAGATTCACCATTAGTCATGTATATCATATACATGAAAAAATTGTTTTACATAATCAACTCTATAGAAGTCATTATTCTGCCAAAATATTCCATATACCTACATTTAAAAAGTTATCGATTATAAAAAAATTTTTGATTTAAAAACGGATGTCAGATTCGTTTTTAGCACATTGAAAAACCCCTAAATCAAAGTTTGGGAACATTACAAAAATAAAAAAAATGTATTTTAAATTTCGCTAAGGGGGGACCCTTAAAGTTTTGTTAAAGATTCAAGAATCCGGTCATATTTCAAAGAATATTTACCCGATTAAAACCAAACTTGGAGGGTCGATAAATGCCATAATGTGACACATTTCCGTCTAATCGGGGTGATTCTACGAGTTCTGGAATTGACGTTATATGCAAAAACGTTTACATTTTATTGTTATTTTGAGAACCATTTTTCGCAAGTACCTTATGAGATAATGTAATAGTCATTTATATGCGAAGACAGGTATAGTTGGGATTCGGCTAGGAGAAATACGTCAGACTTTCAAAAAGAAATCTGTATTTGGACGTTTCGACTGCACAATGGCAGCTTTCTTCAGCTAAAAAATATATACAACTTATAAGTAAAGAAAATATATATGTACAACTAGTAAGTAAAAGACAGGCAGAAATGAGCGGAGTATAAATATCAATACAATAAATTTTAACCAATCTTATTTTTAAAACAATGAAAATACGGTAGTTGGAAAGTAAACAGCATGTAGAAAGTGTTAGTAAAACAGTACAAAAAAAATTAAACAGTAAAAACAACGAACATTTTTTATGTAGTGAAAAACAAAATCTATTTTATAAGTGAATACAATTTATAACAATTAATATATAGATACATACCACTAGAGAATGCCTGGGGGGGGGGGAAGAAGACCTCGAGGACAACTTAGGTAACCATGGCTGGAAGTATGACGGACAGCAACTACACAGGGGGTCTTTATAGTTATGAAAGGGGGTGGGGATGAGGCGGTAAGTCGGTGCAGATCAAAGAGGTACAATTGCTGTGTTGTAAAAGCGGGTTGTAAAGGGGGTTGTAAAAGGTGTTAAGAGTTTTGGGACACACAAGTAGAAAAATTGTCTGGAGCCTGGGAACAAAGATAAAAAGTCCGTCACGCAGGAGCTGCGTAACTAAGCACTTTCCTCAGAATTTGGGTAGTGTAGACTGCTTTCCAGAACAATTTGCTTAAAATATCCTACATAAATAAAATAAAAACATGAATAGTTCTCTTTTAATTTTGTAATGAGGAACTGATAAATTATTAATTTGCTTCCAGAGTTATGTTTACACATGGTACCTACTACACTACGTAATAAATACAAAATCCTCATATTATCGTATTTTGATCTAACGCAGGAACCGGATACAGTCCCTCTAGCGCTCCTTGCGGCGCCTTTGTGAACCTATGTCTGGCTGGCTTTTCTATTGAAATATATTACAAAGTAAACCCCCCTTTCCGATTGACCGATTCAGCTCATTTTTACAACACTTCTTTCTCATGAGTTACCCACGACGTATACCGCGTTTCGTTACAATACAGCAGAAATTACGACCAGTATGAGTATATTAGTAATTTGGGTCCGGAGTAAACACCCCCTCCTAATGAACCGATTTAGTTTATTTTTACAACACATATTTACCTGTAGATTACCACTACGAATACCGAGTTTCGTCGAAATATACCAAAAATCACGGTTGGTAGTGGCGAATTGGTATTGTGGGTCTGGAGTAAACCCCCCCCTCCTAATGAACCGATTTAGTTTATTTTTACAACACATATTTACCTGTAGATTACCACTATGAATACCGAGTTTCGTCGAAATATACCTAAAATCACGGTTAGTAGTGGCGAATTGGTATTGTGGGTCTGGAGTAAACCCCCCCTCCTAATGAACCGATTTAGTTTATTTCTACAACACATATTTACCTGTAGAATACCAAGTTTCGTTGAAATATAACAAATATTACGGCTGAAATGGTCAAATTAGTGTTTTGGGTTCGGGGTAAACCCCCCCTTCCGGTGGACCGATTTTGGTGGTTAACGAACTCGTTCAATCGTTTGCTAATTGAATGCTATATACCAAGTTTCGTGACGAAAAAACAAAAACTCTGGCCGCTATCGTGTTAACAGACACATATATATATATATAGATATGCCTATATATATATATATATATATATATATATATATATAGATATATATAAATTTTAACGGGGGTCATTTTCGGTGTCTACTAGGTAGGATCGATAAAGATTTGAAGAAATTTTTCAAAAATTCCGTCATGAGTCCAACCTCAATAGCTACTTTCCTTCGGAGGAAAGTGCTAAATAAAGTCCGTCACGCAGGAGCTGCATAACTAAGCACTTTCCTCAGAATTTGGGTAGTGTAGACTGCTTTCCAGAACAATTTGCTTAAAATATCCTACATAAATAAAATAAAAACGTGAATAGTTCTCATTTTGTAATGAGTAACTAATCAATTATTAATTTGCATCCAGAGTTATGTTTACACATGGTACCTACTACACTACGTAATAAATACAAAAATCCTCATATTATCGTATTTTGATCTAACGCAGGAACAGGATACAGTCACTCTAGTGGTAGAAAGCGCTCCTTGCGGCGGCTTTGTGAACCTACGTCTGCCGGCTTTTCTATTCAAATATATTACAAATTAAACCCCCGCTTTCCGATTGACCGATTCAGCTCATTTTTACAACACTTCTTTCTCATGAGTTACCCACGACGTATACAGCGTTTCGTTACAATACAGCAGAAATTACGACCGGTATGAGTATATTAGGAATTTGGGTCTGGAGTAAACCCCCCCTTCTAATGAACCGATTTAGTTTCTTTTTACAACACATATTTACCTGTAGATTACCACTACGAATACCGAGTTTCGTCGAAATATACCAAAAATCACGGCTGGTAGTGGCGAATTGGTATTGTGGGTCCGGAGTAAATCCCCCCTTCTAATGAACCATTTTCGTTTATTTTTACAACACATATTTACCTGTGGATTAGCACTACGAATACCGAGTTTCGTCGAAATATACCAAAAATCACGGCTGGTAGTGGCGAATTGGTATTGTGGGTCCGGAGTAAACCCCCCCTTCTAATGAACCGATTTAGTTCATTTTTATATCTCACTTTTCTCTCTATATTAACACTACGAATACCAAGTTTCGTTGAAATATAACAAATATTACGGCTGACATAGTCAAATAAGTGTTTTGGGTTCGGGGTAAACCCCCCCTTCCGGTAGACCGACTTTGGTGGTTAACGAACTCGTTCAATCGTTTGCTAATTGAATGCTATATACCAAGTTTCGTGACGAAAAAACAAAAACTCTGGCCGCTATCGTGTTAACAGACACACATATATATATATATAGATATATATAAATTTTAACGGGGGTCATTTTCGGTGTCTACTAGGTAGGATCGCTAAAGATTTGAAGAAATTTTTCAAAAATTCCGTCATGAGTCCAACCTCAATAGCTACTTTCCTTCGGAGGAAAGTGCTAAAAGGAGGTCAGGACAATTGATGGAAGACGAAGAGTAAGCAGGGGAGATGTTTTGTTTGTCGGTCTTGTAATTAATGTTATTGGGGTTTAAGTTAATGTGGACGCATTCGGAAATCTGTCGTTTTTTGGTGTTTCGTTCAGTGGAAAGTATTTTAGTGTCGTGTGTAGTTGAAAGTGTGTTTTTTAGTTATGGCGTGTTTTTTAGTTAGGGCGGATTTGTGGATTTCCTTGTTTTTTATTGTCCGTTTGTGTTGTGTTATGCGGGAGTGAATATAATTTTTGGTTTCACCTATGTATACTGCATTACAGGAGGGGGTTTGGCAGGGTATTTGGTAAACACAGTGGGTGGCGCAGTCATAGGGAAGGGGATCTTTGAGTTTGGTGTACAATGTAGTAAGTTTTTTAGTGGTTTTTAACCCAAAGTTTAGTGGCGGGAGGGCTTTTTTTAAGGTCTTTGTGAGTTTCACAACAACAAGTGTAAAAAAATGTATAATACTAGTTTACTTGAAAACGTAAGCATATTTTTGAAGATATTTGATGAAATATAAATTATTGTTTAACGATTATATTTTTCTTTTAATCTACTCTATAAAACAAATGAATTGGTGAAAGAATCATGTCGATATCATTTTCTAAACTCGATATAAAAAATAAAGCACTTTCAAGCTATTTTATTTTATTTCTCGGCTCCTAAGGTGCATTGGACGGAACGCTCGGACACGTGTCGATTATTTTTCGATGTAGAATCACCAGAAAAAAATTGTCCAAATCGGTGACCCCATCGCTGTATACTCCCCTCGTTAGTTAGACAGTGACTGTTGAAATAAACTGCATTACATGATTATATAATGATGTAAAGTTATCAATGAGTTCGAGTTATTCTAATTATCAGGAACATCAACAAATAAATTTGAGACATTAATCAAAATTGCCGTCACGTGGTTCAGTGCAGCCAATTTTTCTTGAACAAAGCTTTTGACCTTTTGACAAAATTTTGAAATTTGACTATTTTGAACTTGCCTAGGAGATTTCCCGTATCAAGACCTACCTGTGTGCCAAGTTTGGTCAAAATCGGTCAAACGGTGTAGATTTGTATAAGGAACAGACTAACAGAAAAACATACAAACAGACAGACACGTGAATTATATATATATATATATATATATATATATATAAAATATATATAATATATATATATATATATATATATAGATTAGCTCCCTATAAACCTGCCTTTATACAGGCTTTCATAAATCCTTTGACGTAATATTGCAGGGAAATATTATAATTATATGTGCATTGAATGTACGTAAATACATTTATATAGTAAATATGTATAACATGAACAATTGAAAAGATATGTAATAAACAAATTGTAGGAAATACCCATTGCGGAGGAAAATTAACTCGACACCTATAATTCTATTTATTTATATTTTAACGTCCATTTATTAATGACAACGAATTTTAGTACAGGTTACCACCCTTTTCTATCCAGGATAGGGGTTTATGCTTTTTCTTTTTTCGAAAGAAATGCCACCACCCCTAGTGGGAATCGAACCCACGACCTTTATGCACGGAGTGCATACGCCTTAGAACTCACGGCCACCGGGACTCCAAATTATAATTCTAAGTTCATTAATTTATTTAAATTTTAACTTACACTATGGTCATAAACATTAGGAAGTAATAAACGCAGGAACAGGATACAGTCCCTTTAGTGGTTGAAAGCGCTCCTTATGGCGGCCTTGCGAACCTACTTCTGGTAGGCTAATTCTATTGAAATATATTACAAAGTAAACCCCCCTTTATGAGTATATTAGTATATTAGTAATTTGGGTCCGGAGTAACCCCCCCCCCCCCTCCAAATTAACCGATTTAGTTTATTTTTACAACACATTTGTACCTGCAGATTACCACTACAAATACTGAGTTTCGTCGAAATATACCAAAAATCACGGCTGGTAATGGCGAATTGGTATTGTGGGTCCGAAGTAAACCCCCTCCCTTCCATTGAACCGATTTAGTTTATTTTTACATCTTACTTTTCTCTCTAGATCACCACTACCAATACCAAGTTTCGTTGAAATATAACCAATATTACGGCTGGCATGGTCAAATTAGTGTTTTGGGTTTGGAGTGAACCCCCCCCCCCCCCCCCCCCCCGTCCGGTGGACCGATTTTGGTGGTTAACGAACTCGTTCACCCGTTTACTAATTGAACGCTATATACTACGTTTCGTGAAGAAAAAATAAAAACTCTGGCCGCTATCGTGTTAACAGACACACACACACACACACATATATATATATATATATATATATATATATATATATATATATATATATATATATACATATAAATTTTAACGGGGGTCATTTTCGGTGTTTACTAGGTAATTTTTTTTACAACACATTTTTACCTGTAGATTACCACGACGAATATTTCAAAAATTCCGCCATGAGTGCAACCTCAATAGCTACTTTCCTTCGGAGGAAAGTGCTAAAAGGTCTAGGTGGGCTCTCTCAATGTTATTAACTCTCCCTCTGGAGCTTCCTTGAAGAGCGTCATTTTTAAACCGGGGAATACTGTTTGCAGCTAGCTTGTCTGCTGGAATTTTAAGATTTCATGTCATAGCACTTCCGCGTAATGATAACACAGAGACCACAGTCTCCCGGAAAATACAATGCTCGCTTGACCTTTTAAAATGAAAGGTCTGAGCTCAAAGGCTATTTTCTTTTTGTTGTTTTTAAAGCGTGTCTCTGAGGTGATTAACGCCAGCTAATGTTGTGCCACTTTGTCGACACCATCGTTCCCTTATATACTGCACAAACTTGGAGCATATTGAGATACAGTGATGATGATACCTGCCGTTTTGTGGTTTGAAGCCGAGTACTGTAATTGGCAAGGCATCTAAGTGGGAACGGGAAGATCTCGGTTCAAATACCAACCAGGCGAGTTAATATTTCTAGGAGATTTAAAAATGGCGATTTTTTTTTCATCCTACATTATGAGGGATTATGAATGTACAACGTAGGGGCATATGAATAAATAAACTATAAATCACACGAATGTAAACAAACAGACACTACAATAATCATTTATTTTGCTCTGTCCATTCAGGTGGCAGTACATTCAAAGCGTTGTTCTATGATACGTAAATAAAGGGGAAAACAAATATATTTGGTAAATCAAAGCAGCCAACATTGTTATAACGATTTGAAACTAGGTCTAATGCCACCCTGCAGCCGGGCCAATCAATATAGGAGTGAAGTTGCCAGGGCGAGGCCATTGTAAAGGATTATGCAGTTCATCCGACCAATCTGTAATTGATATTGCATTGAATGGAATCTGATTAAGGGGCTCAGGAGAGGATGAGATTATACTCAAAGCTTATTTTCATCGAATCAACTTCAGTTTCAAAATAAAATAAACACTGAAATAGGTGTATTCGTCCATGTCATATGCATTTTTAAAATGCATGCAAAACTGTATGGCAGGAACACACAGAAAATATGTTATTAACATTACTAAAAACTATTTAAAATTGATATTTCTCTGAAACAAAAGAAAATAATTTCGAAAAATTTGTAGCCCCAGGAAGCGCCAATGAACCTTAGACAATACATAAATTTTCCACTCCGTTCAAAATTTATGTATTGTCTAAGGTTCATTGGCGCTTCCTGGGGCTACAAATTTTTGAAGTAACAATATTTAAAAGCTAGTGTCGATTAGAAATAGAATATTTAGAAAGTTATCCATAGGTTAATCTCAATAATAATTTTGTGAACTATACTTAGGTATATAATTTTTTTAGCATAATATGCTTAGGTTTTTTTTTTCTTTTTTTACGGCGCATCGACATGTAGGCCATTAGCTCCGCCATCCAGGGTGCAGCGAGGAATTTACCCAACAAGTCGTGAGATGAGAAACTCCTGCCGCCTGTGGGAATCGAACCCACCACCTCCCGCATATGAAACTAAGGCGTTAACCACTAGACCACGGGAAGACCCATGTAATTTTGTTATTTCAAATTATAGTGCGAGTAAAAAAATGACGCCTGGCCCCACTGAGACCACGGGCCCCTGGCCTATTGTCCACCATGCCCCCCCCCCTAGCGAAGGCCGCGATCCCTGTACGGAACTACATGGTGCTAACCTCTTCCGCTTTTTTTACAAGGAAAAGCGTCCAATTCAGTAGATCCATTATTACACAACAGCATCACACGTACATCCTCGCCACAATCGCGATACCTTCTCATTGTTCAATCATTTGAGCATAGATTATCGTCATAACAGCCATGTGTTATTCAAGACGTTTTTTCTACGACGATTGCATAATATCGCTGGCCTGGCTCACATGTTTCAATCTGTAATTCGTTTCTGGACCAGATTCATTGTAGACCCAAGAAAACGGAGTAAATAAATCCAGCAGATGATTATCTGAAGAGAGGTTCTGAAATAACCATAACTTGTGCGAATCGAAACCGCGATCAGCACAGAATGTAGAAACCTTAACACTAGGGCCACGCTACCACGCCTCCCCTCCGAGATTAGGCATTATTTTATGTAAGCAGATAATGGCATTATTACGAACAATTATTTATTCATATAGGGTTGGTTAGGGGGGGTTTAGGGCAGGAAACCGCCTAAAAGGTCATTACCGCATAATTCATGCATATTGTGTTGAGCTTTGCTCAGTGGTAGATTGCTCGATGTACGGGAGGACAAGAGTTCCAAACTAGGGCGTGTACTGAAAGATTTTAACTTTCAGTGTCCTCAGTCACATCCATGCATTCATTTAAGTAGCCATAGTATTACCAAAAATTATAAAATTCATATTCTCCTGGTTTCCGAAATTAAAAAAAGGGTTTACCAAAACGCTTTTTTCTCCAAACAGCTGGGAAGCTGAAAAAATTTCCAAACGAAACATAAAATTATAAGCTTTTTATAAATATAAAAAGTCCGTCACGCAGGAGCTGCATAACTAAGCACTTTCCTCAGAATTTGGGTAGTGTAGACTGCTTTCCAGAGCAATTTGCTTAAAATATCCTACATAAATTAAATAAAAACATGAATAGTTCTCTTTTAAATTTGTAATGAGTAACTGATCAATTATAATAATTTGCTTCCAGAGTTATGTTTACACATGGTACCTACTACACTACGTAATAAATACAAAAAAACTCATATTATCGTATTTTGATCTAACGCAGGAACAGGATACAGTCACTCTAGTGGTAGAAAGCGCTCCTTGCGGCGGCTTTGTGAACCTACGTTTGGCGGGCTTTTCTATTGAAATATATTACAAATTAAACCCCCGCTTTACGATTGACCGATTCAGCTCATTTTTACAACACTTCTTTCTCATGAGTTACCCACGACGTATACTGCGTTTCGTTACAATACAGCAGAAATTACGACCGGTATGAGTATATTAGGAATTTGGGTCCGGAGTAAACCCCCCCCCCTTCTAATGAACCGATTTAGTTTATTTTTACAACACATATTTAACTGTAGATTACCACTACGAATACCGAGTTTCGTCGAAATATACCAAAAATCACGGCTGGAAGTGGCGAATTGGTATTGTGGGTCCGGAGTAAACCCCCCCTCCTAATGAACCGATTTAGTTTATTTTTACAACACATATTCACCTGTGGATTACCACTACGAATACCGAGTTTCGTCGAAATATACCAAAAATCACGGCTGGTAGTGGCGAATTGGTATTGTGGGTCCGGAGTAAACCCCCCCTTCTAATGAACCGATTTAGTTCATTTTTATATCTCACTTTTCTGTCTATATTACCACTACGAATACCAAGTTTCGTTGAAATATAACAAATATTACGGCTGACATAGTCAAATTAGTGTTTTGGGTTCGGGGTAAACCCCCCCCCCCCCCCCCCCCTTCCGGTGGACCGACTTTGGTGGTTAACGAAGTCGTTCAATCGTTTGCTAATTGAATGCTATATACCAAGTTTCGTGACGAAAAAACAAAAACTCTGGCCGCTATCGTGTTAACAGACACACATATATATATATATATATATATATATATATATATATATATATATATATATATAGATATATATAAATTTTAACGGGGGTCATTTTCGGTGTCTACTAGGTAGGATCGATAAAGATTTGAAGACATTTTTCAAAAATTCCGTCATGAGTCCAACCTCAATAGCTACTTTCCTTCGGAGGAAAGTGCTAAAAACTACTTGGTGTTTTTGTAGGTCAGTTTTAAATAATAACATTTTCAACAAGATGTTGTAAAATATGGTGCGAGTTGCTCAAACGGTACGATTTTTGCATTTTTGAGGTGTGATAACAGTCCAGTCAACGAACAGTTATAGATGGAAATTTTTGGAACAAAATTTTTGATTTCGAAACTTTGTTTGTGCTGGATAGATAGTGAACATATCAAAAGTCCTCGTCCTTAGCCTTTGTCCCGGGGGGGAGGGGGGTTTAGAAGGGCCCATTTTTCGGGTTTTCACTAATATCTCGGAAACCCTCCGTCCTAGTGACATGACCATTCTATAACAAATGAAAGCTTATTAAATTTCCTACAAGTTCTATTCCATAAAGTTTTTCGAGATATCTTTAGTTTTCGAAATATCCGCTCTTGAAAGTCTGTCATTTTGGGGAAAAACACACTTTTTTCTATTCTCGACCGGATATCTCTTCAACGATGAACCCAAAAAATAAATGTCGGTTATAGGGTTGTAGAGCATTCCATTCGCTTCAATAATATATATTATTTTACTATTTTATGTATTTTCTTTCAAACATTATAGACGCACTCACATGGTTTTAGCAAAGCCATTGCCAATATAATGGACATGATCTTATATAATTGAGTGTGAATAACTGGTCAGTGGCCCAAAATTATAAATTTTGTGCTATTTATACGTCCAGCACTACCAATATTTACATAATGGAGTATATTTTGGACAATACATTGACTGGAAATGGTGAGAAATTGAACGGTTCATTGGTCGACAGTTGTTGCCAGATATCACGATGAACACTAAAACTGTTTTCACATGTGAAGGAAAACACATAAAATAGTAAAGTTATGTACATTATTGAAGCGAATGGAATGTCCTACAACCCTACAGCCGACATGTATTTTTTGCGTTTATCGTTGAAGAGATATCCGGTCGAGAATAGAAAACAGTGTGTTTTTTCCCAAAATGACAGACTTTCAAGAGCGAATATTTCGAAAACTAAAGATATCTCGAAAAACCTAATGGAATAGAACTTGTAGGAAATTTAATAAGCTTTCATTTGTTATAGAATGGCCATGTCGCTAGGACGGAGGGTTTCCGAGATATTAGTGAAAACCCGAAAAATGGGACCTTCTAAACCCCCCTCCCCCCCGGCACAAAGGCTACGAACGAGGACTTTTGATATGTTGACCCCCTAACTAGCCGAAACAAAGTTATGAAGTCAAAAATTGTGTTCCAAACATTTCCACCTATAGCTGTTTTCAAGCATTCGTTGCCTGGACTGAATACCATCCCTGAACTGAATCCCATCCTCGAGTGGACTGAAATGAAATTTGTTATAACGTTGCACTTAGTCTTTCACATTTTTTGTCAGTAATTTAAAAGACATTTTGAAACACATTCGGAACGATGATAATTTTTTAAAATATAATAGCACAAAAATGAGAAAGGAACTCCGGTACATTTATCGAGAACCACAAATATTTTATTTTTTCATCTGGTGCATCGACTGCTATGGTCATTAGCACCACCACAAGTAATCTTTCAAAGAGACGCAGGTTAACCCCCTCTGCTACATGTCTTTCAGTTAATAACTTACATGCGTGAGCATAGGTTTAGTAGTGAATGGCCAATACTGATTCAAGTTAATACTACTTTTTCTGTCCAGTAACCTGTTTTCCTCGATGTTCATTTTACCACTCTTGGCTTAATTTGGCGTGTACTATCGCCACTACTCTACTATGAGTTCGATATTGTCTGCCATAGAATTTGTATTTTCTTTATTATTTTAATATAAATTTAATTTAATAAAAAACACAAATGATTCCGAAGGAATTTTGCAGGGTATGTCAAAAATTAAAATAAATTTCACGTATGTTTCAACGTTGGTAACATAGTTATCAACTTTCTTTGGTTTTTCTCCACTAGACACTATATGGGAACCCAACACCTTAGGAAGGCGTACAGAAGAATGAAAGCAGAACTAAGAGCATCCCCCGGGAAAAGCCACCACACCGGTTCTTCGCCCCTTCACAACACTCGTTCAATACCTGGCATTGTCATGATACCATTAACCACTGAATGGAGTGGACTCCACTCGTTCAACCGCGTACGATAGTAGGGTATAAATAGGTTTCTGCTCATACCTTCCACGCTCCTCTTGTCTCTCGGCTCACTCAATAGAGGTTTTCCAACTAAATCACTGCCTGACTTAATTAGACGTGCACAATATCACTACTTCTAATTTTGTTAGATATTTTTCATCAAATTTCATTTTATAAGCGTATATATATATATATATATATATATATATATATATATATATATATATATATATATATAGTATATAGAAGGAGGTGGGCTCATTCAAAAAATAGAATGAATGTATTAGTCCCGTGTGACTAATGCGCAATCGAGTTAAGGCAACTTCATATTTTCTATTGATGCTGGATGGTGTCTGCCAAGCTTTAACTGTCGATTTCATCTCTCTTAATTTGTCGTTGGTTATTATTTGCCACGTACATTGTCAGTTTCGATAGCCTATTTGCTTCAGTTAGTTAATGTTTTAGAATCCGCTGGATTCCTTCATTTAAGCCTAATTTATTTATTTTTTACAAAAAAAAAAAAAAAAAAAAAAAATAACGTCTCTTTAAAATGAGAATAACTAGGGTGAGAAATTTTACATGACTTTTGTTTTTAGCGCGTCTCCTCTCTCCCTGCCCTTAACCCACTTATGAGGCTGACCTCACGCAATGCGGAAGTGCCGACTAGAAAATTTCACGCTTCAGAACCCAGAGATTGTCTGTTATCCCTTTCACAGGCTCAAAAATGGCCCGACTTAGCAATTTGGAACAGAAATACCTTGTCTAACTTAAAAGGTCAACTTCGTTAACCAGCAGAATCCGCCTACCAGAACTCTTGTTTTATGGGCGAAAGCCGCGGTAAAGAAATCGTCATGCTTAATTACCTTCCTACGTAGGAAAACGAATACCATTTTCAAAGCAATATCTGTAACAGTTTTCGCGAAAAGTGGGTGAACCTAGTTTTTGTAACTAATTTTGGATTCGGGTATTTCTAAAGGGTTCGAAATTTATCCACACTAAGATATTAAATAAATAAATATTAAATTTTAGCTACATGTGCAGTTTTCTGTGCGTCGGACTTTTTATTTTGCCTTTGACAAAACAGGCGGGATAACCTTAATTGGACGCCTTTAAACGGAAAGGAACGAAGTGCCGTCTGTTCATTCTTTAGAGAATTGGGTTTAAAGTTTTTTGTGGGTCTAAAATTCCTTTATTACCTGAAATGTTTCATTCATTTTCTCTCATTAAAATAAACTGTTGTTATGGTAATGGCGTTTTATTTTATATTTATTGATAAATAAAAGTCCGACTCGCAGGAACTGCATAATCTTAGCGCGGTTCCTTTCTTATCCCTAGTCTAATTTGAAAAAGATTAAAATATTTATTTATTGATAAGGCTTCGCAACTTTGGCGAATCGCCTTAAGATTAAAATAGAAGCAGTTATTATTTTGGTTCCACCAGTCTTGAAAGGTCTTGATTTACGATCTTACCTGGAAGGGTCGGTCAACACTTGAAAGGGTCCCGCTAGTTACAAGGTCTTGGAATCTAGGAAATCTATATTTCTAACAATAAATTGTTTTGTTATTTTACTTACCTAGTTTTATTGTAAAATGCATTATCCAACTATAAGCAATGAAAAAATAGGAATAAAAACAGACAAAAAACCGTTCGAATAAACGAAATCAATTACTTTAATGGTTTAAGCACTTATTTCTCCGATTGACATCGCCTAATTAAAACTTTCGTCAGAACATTTTTTGTAGAGCATTTAGTAAGCTTTCGAATGGTAACCTTTCGCTTCCCAAGATTTTCAACCGTTTTCGAGATATTAATGAAAGTATACGAAGTTCCCAAAATTTTCATTATTTCTAGCAACAGAAAAGTGGTCTCATTTTACCTATCCTGTTTTACACACAAATACATTTTCTTAACATAAGAAATTACAAAAATAAAAATCAATAAAAAACTAAGGGAAAGAGACAAAAATTACAAAAAGAACGACAAACACCCGTTCATAAGAACTAAACAGACGTATTTGAAGTTTTAAGCACTTATTTCTTCGACTGACATCACCTAATCAAAACTTTTTTCGGAATCTTTTCTGTAGAGAATTTAGAAAGCTTTCAAATAGTTTCTATCCACTTATGAAAATTTCCCAACCGTGTTCGAGATATTAATGAAAATATACGAAGTTCCCAAAACTTTTCATGTCTGTTCATAAAATATTTTATTCCAACCCTTCCTTAACTCCAAACGTAACCAAAAGTTTAAGATATTAGTTTTGATAAAATTTGAACATGCAAAAAATGTTTCAACTGAATCCCATGATTTTATGCACCAAAACCAAAAACGTTATTCAGCAACTATGTTCCCAATTTTCTCGAAAACGGTTAAAGCTATCGCCTTAAAAACGGTTTCATTCGTTTTCCTAGGCCAAGAAGCCTACAAAACGAGTACTTACAAGCTTATGAACTCAAAAATGTAAGCGTTGCGATTTTATTTGCGCGAATTTCGCCCCAAACGCCATCTTCCACTGGGCGGATTTTGCTGGTTAACGAACTTGACCTTTCAAATAACAGACAAATATATTTATATATATACAAATTTGAACCACTGTTATTTTCGGTCTCTAGGAGTTCTGAAACGCGAAATTTTCTAGTCGGCACTTCCGGATTGTTTCATGAGATCAATTTTATAAACGGGGTTCCTCCCTATGAAGGGAGGGAGGAACCGCGATAACAATATAAACAGATCTAAGGTGTTACACGGGAGCTGGTGAAAGAAAGAATGAGGTCTCGTATTGTAATTCTCTGTTTGCAGGGTCTGCTTCCAGGTAAAGTCATATACTTTTACTGCCCTTTACCGTTACTCAGAACGCTCTTTGTGTTTACAAACAAAGGACTCGGTATAGACCACCCGTATTAACCCAAAAGTGATTATATCAAGCTTGATAAACTTCCTCAATTAAATTAAGGAATTTAAGAGTGCTTAAATTAGGTTCTTGATCTAGTCAAAAAATTCAAGGATAATTAGATCATGAATAGAAAATCTCGGCCAAACAGAAGGAAAATAACAATAACAAGGATAGTCAAACTTCGTTTTCAAAGATTGTTAGTTGTAACACAAAAACGGTCACTCATGATTCTAATAAATTAACTGTGAAGGGTGATTACACAAATATTCCTGTTGAGGCTTTAAAGCTTCAATTTAAAAAACATATTAACCCAAAGGAATTATAGATTGGCCTAAAAACAAAAAACGATATAGAGGTTATATCAACAGAGTTTTTAAATATATGCAAAGACCTGTTGATCAATAAAATAAAAATAAAAAATAGAGTTCTCTGTAAAAGGTTTAATGAGTTCTATTAAATACACATTTTCCAATTTAGTTATAATTTTAACTATTGGAATTATTATCCAAAGATTCATATAATTACTCAACAATAGATTCTAATTTGAAGCACAGATTTTTTCGATATCTACCTGTTCGAATTGTTTTTCTTATTTTAATTAATCTATTTTATTGTCAAATACATTATCCAACTATAAGCAATGAAAAAATAGGAATAAAAACAGACAAAAAACCGTTCGAATAAACGAAATCAATTACTTTAATCGTTTAAGCACTTATTTCTCCGATTGACATCGCCTAATTAAAACTTTCGTCAGAACATTTTTTGTAGAGCATTTAGTAAGCTTTCGAATGGTAACCTTTCGCTTCCCAAGATTTTCAACCGTTTTCGAGATATTAATGAAAGTATACGAAGTTCCCAAAATTTTCATTATTTCTAGCAACAGAAAAGTGGTCTCATTTTTCCTATCCTGTTTTACAAACAAATACATTTTCCTAACATAATAAATTACAAAAATAAAAAGCAATAAAAAACCAAGGGAAAGAGACAAAAATTACAAAAAGAACGACAAAAACCCGTTCATAAGAACAAAACAGACGTATTTGAAGTTTTAAGCACTTATTTCTCCGATTGACATCACCTAATCAAAACTTTCATTAGAACCTTTTTTTTTAGAGCATTTAATAAGCTTTCTAATGGTATTCTTCCGTTTACAAAGATTCTCAACCTTTTTCGAGATATTAAGGAAAGTAAACAAAGTTACTAAAACTTTTTATGTCTGTTAATAAAATATTTTATTCTAACCCTTCCTTAACTCCAAACGTAACCAAAATTTCAACATATTAGTTTTGATGAAAGTAGAACATGCAGAAAATGTTTCAACTGAATCCCATGATTCTAAGTACCCAAACCAAAAACGCTATTCAAAAACTATTTTTCCAATTTTCTCGAAAACGGTTAAAGCTATCGCCTTGAAAATGATTTCGTTCGTTTTCCTAGCCTAAGAAGCCTAAAAAAAGAGTACTTACAAGCTTATGAACTCAAAAACGTAAGCGTTACGATTTTTTCTGCGCGAATTTCGCCCCAACCGCCATCTTCCAGTGGGCGGAGTTTGCTGGTTAACGAACTTGACCTTTCAAATTGGACGACGGATTTTTGTACCAAATTTCATCAAAATCGGACCATCAGGGAAGCCAGAAATGAGCGAACAGGCAAATATATATATATATATATATATATATATATATATATATATATATATATATAAATAAATATATACATATATATATATATATACAAATTTGAACCAGCGTTATTTTCGGTCTCTAGGGGTTCTGAAACGCGAAATTTTCTTGTCGGTACGTCCGGATTGTTTCATTGTATCAACCTTATAAGCGGGGTTCCTCCCTATGGGGGAGGGAGGAACCGCGCTAAAATGGTACTTGATTCCTTTCTGTTTATTACAGCGTACTGGATTTACCATTTCACTTTTTTTTGGTATTTTTTCTTGTTTTAATGACAACATTATATTTTTACCAGGTTTTAGCGCGGTTCCTCCCTCCCCCATAGGGAGGAACCCCGCTTATAAGGTTGATACAATGAAACAATCCGGAAGTGCCGACTAGAAAATTTTGCGTTTCAGAACCCCTAGAAACCGAAAATAACGGTGGTTCAAATTTGTATATATATATATATGTATATATTTATTTATATATATATATATATATATATATATATATATATATATATATATATATATATATATATATTTGTCTGTTCGCTCTCTAAATAGAAGACGAATGGTCCGATTTTGATGAAATTTGGTACAAAAATCTGTCGTCCAATTTGAAAGGTCAAGTTCGTTAACCAGCAAAATCCGCCCACTGGAAGATGGCGTTTGGGGCGAAATTCGCGCAGAAAAAATCGTAACGCTTACGTTTTTGAGTTCATAAGCTTGTAAGTACTCGTTTTATAGGCTTCTTGGGCTAGAAAAACGAATGAAACCATTTTCAAGGCGATAGCTTTAACCGTTGTCGAGAAAATTGGAAAAATAGTTTTTGAATACCGTTTTTGGTTTGGGTACTTAGAATAACGGGATTCAGTTGAAACATTATGTGCATGTTCTACTTTCATTAAAACTAATATGTTGAAAGTTATGTTACGTTTGGAGTTAAGGAAGGGTTAGAATAAAATATTTTATGAACAGATATGAAAAGTTTTGGAAACTTCGTATACTTTCATTAATATCTCGAACACGGTTGGGAAATCGTGGTAAGTGGATTGAAACTATTTGAAAGCTTACTAAATTCTCTACAAAAATGATTCTAAAACTATTTTTGATTAGGTTATGTCAATCGGAGAAATAAATGCTTAAAACTTCAAATACGTCTGTTTTGTTCTTATGAACGGGTTTTTGTCGTTCTTTTTGTAATTTTTGTCTCTTTCCCTTGGTTTTTTATTGCTTTTTATTTCTTTAATTTCTTATGTTGTATTTGTAAGGAAAATGTATGTGTGTGTAAAACAGGATAGGTAAAATGAGACCAATTTTCTGTTGTCAGAAATAATGAAAGGTTTTGGGAACTTCGTATAATTTCTTAATATCTCGAAAACGGTTGAAAATCTTGGGAAGCGAAAGGTTACCATTCGAAAGCTTACTAAATGGTCTACAAGAAAGGTTCTAAAGAAAGTTTTGAATAAGCGAAGTAATGTTAGCTTTGGATTTGTCGATTTCCTTCAAATGTCTTGAAACTGTCGAGGCTCCTACTCTGAGTTCTTTGGCATATTCCCTAGTGTTTTTAATTGCTTATAGTAGTCAAATGTATTTGTCAATAAAACAGGATACGTATAATTAGAATCAATATTTTGTTTGTTAGAATTCGATGATGCCGTATGAATATCTAGATTACAGTACTGGTGTTGATTTCGTTCTTTAGAATTATTCTTGATATTCCCTATTTTCTTCTGTTACCCATAGTTTTTTATTGTTAGTAGGTTTTTCTTATTGATTATAGAATATAAATCTATTTGGCTATAAAACAGGATACGTAAAATTAGTGACAATATTTCGGAGATTTCTGAGCGAAATACTTTTAAGATTTTCTACCACCACGAACGGCTTTTTTCCTCTATTTTTATCCACTAGATAGGCTTTATTTTGCATATTATTCTATATAAGTTTTATTCAGCAGGGGATTCTGATGAAATGTCGTGTTTTTGCTGTGGATTTTAAATACGATGTATCTAAGATTGGATAACATTAGCGAGTCTACATAGTTAAGAACCGACGACGGAGGATTACTTCTTGCTATGATTTAGTCTACATATGTATATTAAGTCCTAAATCCAAAAAATAAACTTCACAACGGTTAGATACTATGAGCGTATATGGCGGTTCAATGCCCGTAGAACACAATGGGGCCGCAGGAAATTTACCTGCTAAGAGTTAATCCTCAAGAGCTGTAAATATACCCCAGGTATCTGCCGACACAAATACAAAGCCTAGGCGGAGAGCACCCCAAAAACACAGATCCAAAAATAGGTTATATACTAAATATTCATAAAGACTACTTAGTTGTAAACCGATTCATCAATTAGCAATCAATAATTTTCAACAAAGGTTATATACTAAATATTGATAAAAAGTATTTAATTAGAAAAAAATCAATATTCCACAAGACTTGTTTTTGGTCCATTTGTGTCTACTCCATAGACTTAATTAGGTATATTATTCTATTGTAGTTGGGCAACTAAACTTTGTTTTATTTTGTTAAATAAAGTTTTTTTTTTGACTTGTTATTCGTCAAGACTTTTATTTGTCCTTGTGTATTTACTAGATACGTTTTATTCGGCATATTATTCTATATAGGCTATATTAGGCAGGGTATTCTACTCAATCTTGTGTACTTCTTCTTGATCCTTCTGTACATGGGCGTATATAAAAACAATTTCGGGGGGGGGGCTGAGACCATTTCCAGGGTATGGAATACTAAATATTTAGAGCTTGGAATAGTTTTAGGCAACTAAAACGCTATTGCACGTAAAATAAAATATGTTTTATGAACTAAGTGATCTTATTTAATTTATTTTTAGGGGTTTTACGAGAAGTTTTTATCATCAATTCAAAATTTCGGGAGGGGCTGCAGCCCCCTCAGCCCCCCCCCCCTCACATACGCCCATGCTTCTGTATCCTCTAGAAAGGCTTTATTAGGCATATTTTGTATTGATTTATAGAGCTTTGCTTTAGAATGAGAGCCAGATTCTGTAATTTCCGCTTCTGTGTAAAAGTTAGCTACTGTCGGTGTCCCTGACGCCTTAATATCACTTTTATTCGAGATGTTCGAGAGGATTTTGACAATTTTCACGAGATATATAAAAAAAATAAGTTTATTTCTTTTCTAAGCTTATCAAATGGCACTAGGGACATGAACGGAACCGCGCTAAGATGCTGCAGTTCCTGCGAGTCGGACTTTTTTATTACTGTATAAATTCTCTAATTCTCTACAAGATAGCACCAAAAACTCAATTTCGTTAAAAATGGCGCTTAGTTCGTTTCCGTTTAAAGGCGTCCAATTAATGGTAATCATAAAATACTTTAACAGAATTTCGGGGCATTCTGAATTGCACGTATCGTAACAAACATCAATTTGATGGTAGGAATGTTTTCAAGAAATTATGACATTCACAGAGTGCAGACGAAGAATCAGGAAATCTTTAATTGACTTCCGATGCAGAGTAAGCACAATATTTATTTTGGAGAAATAATAAATAACTTAAACTTCGCTAAAGGTTCTCGTAATTTAAATTGATAACGTACGAGAGCTATTGAACATTTTTCGATAGGCACTTTTTAATTATAAGATTCTTTCAAGGTCGCGCCAATTCAATTGCTGTAGGTGAATATATAAAATAAAAAAAAAAAAATATCTTCCAGCATTCGAATGTTTTCCTTTAAAATTCCAATCCTTAATTATCAGTTAAATATTCAGAACTATCAGTTCATGAGTTGTTGATAGTGACTGCCGGAAACAATTAGTTGGTTCATCTCAGATATATAAGTAATGCCCATCTATAATAAAATATCTAAAAATTAAATCTATGTCGTTTTTAGAAAATTTCCAAGAAATGCAGCTATCGAGGGTCGAAAACATGGTCCTAATTGCAACAGCATCTCGTTGCAAGGAAGTTTCGTTGAAGTATAACAAAACTTTGGACCAGAGTAAACCTCGCCTTCAAATGGCTCGATTTTGTTGGTTATCTCTTTCAACCGCCAATTATGGTAATGTTATAAACCTTCTTTCTGTGCTATATTCAGACATTATAGTATATTGTGTGAACATTTATATCTATCTATCTATCTATCTATCTATCTATATATATATATATATATATATATATATATATATATATATATACACACACACCTATAAACATATACAGGCTGTCCTGAATATGCGCACCACCGACGAAATATATTTTCATCCATAAGGGTGGGTTTACACTAGGATAGCTATTGCAGGATATTTATATCAGAGAGAAATAGCGACTAATGAAAACCATGTAAAATGTATGTGTGACATAAATTGCTCATGGTTTACACTAGTTAGAATTTCTCTCTGATATAAATATCCTGCAATAACTATCCTAGTGTAAACGCACCCTAAGAGGTATCGCAAAATCGCAAAGGATCTAAGTGGTAGCTCCAATCAATTACGTATCTTTCAGATACATAATTTGTTAATCCCTCCCCCCCCCCAAAAAAACTATCATGTGTGCGCTCAAAAGACCTATTTACCCCACAGAACTAGTACATTTCGAAAAACTACTCAAATAAGAATGAAACAGAAATAGTTTTGTTTCGCTTAGTACTTAGCGGTAAAATTGCGACCAAAGCCGTTACTATTTTACGTATTACCTAGTTTAAAACTAAGTTTTTGGGATTAACAAATAACGCATCTGAAAGCTAAATTATCATTGAGCTGCGAGCTAAATTAACGACCGCTTTCTTTGCTTCTTTGCAACGGAACTCACCATATATCGTAGCCAGATAATGAGAAATTTGTGTTTATTTAAAAAAAAAAAAGCCTAAAGTTTGATGCCAAGGTATAAAGTTAATATTCATCCGTGGCGAGTAATTTACTTTGTTGTTCAATGAACCTAGCAATTTAGCATTTGAATCGAATAAGTAAAATGTCTAAAAGAGTTTTTTTTTGTATTATTGTTCTACAAAAAAAGATAAACATTTTATTGAGAGGAGATCGTTGACGATGCAAGGTAGGGATTATCGGGGTTCGGTCACTGCTACTTAATAAAACTACATTTTATCGTAAAAATGGTTTTATTGTGCCGACGTTTTGGCTTGAACTTCAAGCCTTCATCAGGGCGATGGGAAGGTTGAGAACTATACCTCACCGATGTGGGATCATTTCTCATCGGTGAGGTATAGTTCTCAACCTTCCCATCGCCTTCATGAAGGCTTGATGTTCAAGCCGAAACGTCGGCACAATAAAACCATTTTTACGATAAAATGTAGTTTTATTAAGTAGCAGTGACCGAACCCCGATAATCCCTACCTTATAAACATTTTATATTTTTGAGACGAGTTTTCTACAGGTTACTACCCTTTTTAGCCAGGTCTGGGCTGAGGCCTTTTCTTTTTTTGGAAGAAAAGACAGTACCTCTAGCTGGAATCGACTACACGAATTCAGGCACAGTGTGCAAATTAGTTTATAACCTAATAAGAATTAAGTTTATTTATGAAATGACTGTCTCTTTCAAAAATGGCTAAAAACGTATATTGAAATCTTGTCTACAGTTGGATTTATCTTAAATTTACGATTTAATACAATACGTGTACAATTCATTACCGTGTACGCTCGGTTTTCCTTAAGTAATTTTTTTGCTCACATTTAAATGAAAGGAAACAGAGAAATATCACCGGCATTATTCTTCCATAATTTATATTTCAGAAAAGCAAGGGCATCGTTTCCTTTGCTAAATTTCTCTTGGAAAACATAAAGACAAAAAGTTAAGTGCTTAAGAGGACTAAGGTCCTTTTGTCTCATGAAGCTTTCATCGTTTGCCGGCGCCTTGTTTAAAACAAAGAGAATTTTTGTTACATTTCAAGAGTGGGACAATCTTCTTGTTAATCAATATACTATTTATACCACCTAGGCAGTGTTTGTATCCTTTCTGAATGAATAAATTTAAAAAGAAAAAAAATTATTCTGCGATTTTGTCCCTTAAGAATAACAAATAAATTCACAAAGTCGAATATACAAATTAAAAGATTAAAGTCTAACTCAATAAGTAATAAAAAAAAGTTATTTAATAAACCTTAAATAATGATATTAAAACAAACTTACATATCAATACAAAGAGAGAGTAAATATGGAGGGGTTGTGATACATTAAAGCAAGAAGAGGATGAGGGAGGGGGGAATATTTTAATAAGGAGTGGGGCGTGGGGTAGGAATATACAATGTAGTAAAAAGTTCAATACAAAAAAATAAATAATAAATAAATGGGAAAGTATAAAAAACATTATAACGAATAAATGCGTAGAAAAAAAATTAATATAATAAAATAAGAAAACATAAAACCAAAACAAACTTGGACTTAAACAAACGAAAAAATACAGATGTATTGGGGGGGGGGATAATGCAAGAAAGAGTCCTTCATATCCATTCTGGAAACGACGATGACTTCAACTTTTCTTTATGAAACTCTAGTTTATTCATTTTATTAATAAGAAATATTATCCACCATTTATAAAATATTTCTTGTCGTTACTATGCTACTTTAAACTTAAAATCTAAATAAATAGAATTAGAGATCATCTTGGCGTTTCTTGGGCATCTTTGTGAAATTCCTCTGTTGTTACCCGATTCTTGCGAGATTATGAACATTCATGCAAGCTTTGAATTTAATATCTCTATGATTGTGCATTAAATATGAAAATAAAAACTTTCCTATGTCCTTTAGACGTTGCGTGGCAACAGAAATGAAAAGGTTTTTGGCTATCGAAGCGACTAAACACATACTTCGAGAACAATTCGTTTCTTCGAAAATATT
Organism: Gonocerus acuteangulatus; assembly: GCA_946811695.1. Taxonomy (NCBI): domain Eukaryota; kingdom Metazoa; phylum Arthropoda; class Insecta; order Hemiptera; family Coreidae; genus Gonocerus; species Gonocerus acuteangulatus. The sequence goes on along the minus strand of OX328123.1, from coordinate 99,784,092 downwards.
TAACGGTAGAATTTACAAGGCGTTAGTGCTTAAATCGTTGTTTATTCAAAAACTTTTTGCAGAGAAGGACATTTCCAACCAGTAAAAAATATTATTTTTATATATAAAAACTATTTATTTATTTATTTTGGGAATTTAAAAACTTTCTTACAATTCTAGCAGTGTCAAGTAATACTATTTACTAAGATAATATGATTAGTTCATCTAACAATGTCAGATATTTGGTGGCACTGACTGTTGTGTTTGGAATCAATACATTGGTCGATATAATAACCAGTAACTCTAGCGGAATCTAATTTGTAGAAATCTTTAAACTCAATGGCCAAGTCGTGATATTTTCTCGGCAAATGCTTTTCAGATGTTCTCATCATTCGGCAGAGATTATTTTTTTTTCGTTTTTAACGGCGCATCAACTATTTGGCTATTAGCGCCCAGAGAGATTATTATGAATATAACAATAATTTTTATGATTTTATTCGCTTGAAGAGCTCCACAAAAAGGGAGATCCTCAAAGAAAATTAGTAAAAATAATAATGTATGAAATTAATAGATAAAGTTAATTGTTCATGTTGAGGAAAATATAGAGAAAATGTCCGTCACGCAGGAACTGCATAACTAAGCACTTTCCTCAGAATTGGGTAGTGTCGAGTCCACTCCTGAATAATTTGCTTAAAATAACCTATATAGATAAATAAAATAAAAACATAATTAGTTCTGCTCTTTTGAATTTATTATGAGCACCTGTTTCAATTATTACTTTTGTAATTAATTTCCTTCCAGAGTTTTGTGTATATGGGGTATTACGCTACGTAATAAATACACAAAGCTTCACATTTTCGTCTACTGACCTTGATGAATAAAATATAATAAAAATTACGACTGGTATTCGCAAGTAACTACTTTGGCTCCAGGGTAAACCTATCCTCCTAAAGAACCAATTTAGTTTGTTTTTACAACACAGTTTTCTCTTCAGTTGACCACAGCGAATACCAAGTTTCGTTGAAATATAACAAAAATTACGACTGTTATTGGCAAATAACTACTTTGGCTCCGGAGTAACCCCCCCCCCCCCCTCCAGATGGACTGATTTTGTTGGTTAACGAACTCGTTCAATCGTTTGATGGGGGAATACTATATACCAAGTTTCGTGGCGAAAAAACAAAAACTCTGGCCTGTATCGTGTTAACGGACACATATATAAGTATATATATATATATATATATATATATATATATATATATATATATATATATAGATAGATAGAGAGATAGATATAAATTTTAACTGGGGTCATTTTTGGTGTCTACTTGGTAGGATCGATAAAGATTCGAAGAAATTTTTCACAAATTCCGTCATGAGTGATACCTCAATAGCTACTTTCCTTCGGAGGAAAGTGCTAAAAAGTCCGACTCGCAGGAACTGCATCATCTTAGCGCGGTTCCATTCATATCCCTAGTGTCATTTTGTATACTTTGAATAGAAACAGTTATTACTTTGTTTAGATCATTCTTAATGTAAAAACATATTCCAAAGAAAATCAAGATTTCCGGCAAGGCACAAGAAACTATTCTAAGCGAAAATTACTTTCCGCCGTCCCAAGTTTCTCTCTACGAAGACTCTACTACGAATTTGTTTCTAATTGACTTAACTTGCTTTACTAACATATCCATTTTAGTGTTAAATCCAATTAAAAATACTAAACTACTCATTTTACTGTTAAATGCAATTAGACAAAATAAAATTGTACAAGAAAATGGGAAAGTATTATTATGTTATTTTTTAATGTATTACGCCACATACAACCACAAAATATAATTATATTTCTACTATAGCATTTGGCTTTATGACTTCCTACAGGTACAATATCTGTCATCTCTCCTAGGATGCATCTTGATTTATGAAGTGCAATAAAACCTACCTGAAGCCTGCCTAGTAGCTCGACCCGGGCAAATGTCTGACCCTACACAGAGTCTAAACATTCTCTTTCTGCAGGAACTGCGTCATTTTAAGACGTATCCATTCTCATCCATATTGTCATTTCGAAAGTTACAAATAGAACTAATCTTTTTTTTTTTATTATTATTTCATGAAAACTGTTAACACCCACAGGTTAGAAGCGGAAATTCCTCAATCTAAAGCAAGACTCTCAAAGTCAATTCAAAATACAAACACGCTTCTCATTTACTTGTCATGTTTTATTGAAAAAAAAAATGCAATCAAAATAACAGCAAGATATTAAAAACTAAGGCAAACCGAGAAAAAAAAACAGTTAAGAACAAAGGTAAACAGAGATAAAAAAAAATCTCTTTCTCTTGGCAAGCTATATTTCTAACAATGAATTGTTTTTCTTATTTTACTTAATCTGTTTTACTGTCGAATACATTATCCAACTATAAGCAATTAAAATTAACAAAACAAGGAATAAAAACAGGCAAAAAGAACCGTTCGAATAAACGAAATCAATTACTTCAAAGTTTAAGCACTTATTTATCCGATTGACATCGCTTATTCAAAACTTCCTTTAGAACCTTTTTTGTAGACCATTTAGTAAGCTTTCGAATGGTAACCATTCGCTTCCCAAGATTGTCAACGGTTTTCGAGATACTAACGAAAGTATAAAAGGTTACCAAAACTTTTCTTGTCTGTTAATAAAATATTTTATTCTAACCCTTCCCTTACTCCAAACGTAACCAAAATTTCAACATATTAGTGTTGATAAAATTCGAACATGCAGAGAATGTTTCAACTGAATCCCATAATTTTAAGTACCAAAATCAAAGACAAAAAGTCCGACTCGCAGGAACTGCAGCATCTTAGGGCGGTTCCGTTCATGTCCCTAGTGCCATTTGATAAGCTTAGATAAGAAATAAACTTATTTTTTTTATATATCTCGTGAAAATTGTCAAAATCCTCTTGAACATCTCGAATAAAAGTGATATTAAGGCGTCAGGGACACCGACAGTAGCTAACTTTTACACAGAAGCGGAAATTACAGAATCTGGCTCTCATTCTAAAGCAAAGCTCTATAAATCAATACAAAATATGCCTAATAAAGCCTTTCTAGAGGATACAGAAGCATGGGCGTATATGAGGGGGGGGGGGCTGAGGGGGCTGCAGCCCCTCCCGAAATTTTGAATTGATGATAAAAACTTCTCGTAAAACCCTTAAAAATAAATTAAATAAGATCACTTAGTTCATAAAACATATTTTATTTTAAGTGCAATAGCGTTTTAGTTGCCTAAAACTATTCCAAGCTCTAAATATTTAGTATTCCATACCCTGGAAATGGTCTCAGCCCCCCCCCCCCCCCGAAATTGTTTTTATATACGCCCATGTACAGAAGGATCAAGAAGAAGTACACAAGATTGAGTAGAATACCCTGCCTAATATAGCCTATATAGAATAATATGCCGAATAAAACGTATCTAGTAAATACACAAGGACAAATAAAAGTCTTGACGAATAACAAGTAAAAAAAAAAACTTTATTTAACAAAATAAAACAAAGTTTAGTTGCCCAACTACAATAGAATAATATACCTAATTAAGTCTACGGAGTAGACACAAATGGACCAAAAACAAGTCTTGTGGAATATTGATTTTTTTCTAATTAAATACTTTTTATCAATATTTAGTATATAACCTTTGTTGAAAATTATTGATTGCTAATTGATGAATCGGTTTACAACTAAGTAGTCTTTATGAATATTTAGTATATAACCTATTTTTGGATCTGTGTTTTTGGGGTGCTCTCCGCCTAGGCTTTGTATTTGTGCCGCCAGATACCTGGGGTATATTTACAGCTCTTGAGGATTAACTCTTAGCAGGTAAATTTCCTGCGGCCCCATTGTGTTCTACGGGCATTGAACCGCCATATACGCTCATAGTATCTAACCGCTGTGAAGTTTATTTTTTGGATTTAGGACTTAATATACATATGTAGACTAAATCATAGCAAGAAGTAATCCTCCGTCGTCGGTTCTTAACTATGTAGACTCGCTAATGTTATCCAATCTTAGATACATCGTATTTAAAATCCACAGCAAAAACACGACATTTCATCAGAATCCCCTGCTGAATAAAACTTATATAGAATAATATGCAAAATAAAGCCTATCTAGTGGATAAAAATTGAGGAAAAAAGACGTTCGTGGTGGTAGAAAATCTTAAAAGTATTTCGCTCAGAAATCTCCGAAATATTGTCACTAATTTTACGTATCCTGTTTTATAGCCAAATAGATTTATATTCTATAATCAATAAGAAAAACCTACTAACAATAAAAAACTATGGGTAACAGATGAAAATAGGGAATACCAAGAATAATTCTAAAGAACGAAATCAACACAAGTACTGTAATCTAGATATTCATACGGCATCTTCGAATTCTAACAAACAAAATATTGATTCTAATTATACGTATCCTGTTTTATTGACAAATACATTTGACTACTATAAGCAATTAAAAACACTAGGGAATATCCCAAAGAACTCGGAGTAGGAGCCTCGACAGTTTCAAGACATTTGAAGGAAATCGACAAATCCAAAGCTGACATTACTTCGCTTATTCAAAACTTTCTTTAGAACCTTTCTTGTAGACCATTTAGTAAGCTTTCGAATGGTAACCTTTCGCTTCCCAAGATTTTCAACCGTTTTCGAGATATTAAGAAATTATACGAAGTTCCCAAAACTTTTCATTATTTCTGACAACAGAAAATTGGTCTCATTTTACCTATCCTGTTTTACACACACATACATTTTCCTTACAAATACAACATAAGAAATTAAAGAAATAAAAAGCAATAAAAAACCAAGGGAAAGAGACAAAAATTACAAAAAGAACGACAAAAACCCGTTCATAAGAACAAAACAGACGTATTTGAAGTTTTAAGCATTTATTTCTCCGATTGACATAACCTAATCAAAAATAGTTTTAGAATCATTTTTGTAGAGAATTTAGTAAGCTTTAATAGTTTCAATCCACTTACCACGATTTCCCAACCGTGTTCGAGATATTAATGAAAGTATACGAAGTTTCCAAAACTTTTCATATCTGTTCATAAAATATTTTATTCTAACCCTTCCTTAACTCCAAACGTAACATAACTTTCAACATATTAGTTTTAATGAAAGTAGAACATGCACATAATGTTTCAACTGAATCCCGTTATTCTAAGTACCCAAACCAAAAACGGTATTCAAAAACTATTTTTCCAATTTTCTCGACAACGGTTAAAGCTATCGCCTTGAAAATGGTTTCATTCGTTTTTTTAGCCCAAGAAGCCTATAAAACGAGTACTTACAAGCTTATGAACTCAAAAACGTAAGCGTTACGATTTTTTCTGCGCGAATTTCGCCCCAAACGCCATCTTCCAGTGGGCGGATTTTGCTGGTTAACGAACTTGACCTTTCAAATTGGACGACAGATTTTTGTACCAAATTTCATCAAAATCGGACCATTCGTCTTCTATTTAGAGAGCGAACAGACAAATATATATATATATATATATATATATATATATATATATATATATATATATATATATAAATAAATATATACATATATATATATATACAAATTTGAACCACCGTTATTTTCGGTTTCTAGGGGTTCTGAAACGCAAAATTTTCTAGTCGGCACTTCCGGATTGTTTCATTGTATCAACCTTATAAGCGGGGTTCCTCCCTATGGGGGAGGGAGGAACCGCGCTAAAAAGAACAGGTCGAATAAGCGAAATCAATTACTTTAAAGTTTTAAGCACTTATTTCTCCGATTGACATCGCCTAATCAAAACTTTCATCAGAACCATTTTTGTAGAGCATTTAGTGAGCTTTCTAATGGTCATCTTCCGTTTCCCAAGATTCTCAACCTTTTTCGAGATAAGGAAAGTATACAAAGATACGAAAACTTTTTATGTCTGTTGATAAAATATTTTATTCTAACCCTTCCTAAACTCCAAACGTAACCAATATTTCAACATATTAGTTTTAATGAAAGTAGAACCTGCAGAAAATGTTTCAACTGAATCCCATGATTCTAAGTACCCAAACCAAAAACGGTATTCAAAAACTATTTTTCCAATTTTCTAGAAAACGGTTAAAGCTATCGCCTTGAAAATGGGTTCATTCGTTTTCCTAGCCCAAGAAGCCTATAAAACGAGTACTTACAAGCTTATGAACTCAAAAACGTAAGCGCTACGATTTTTTTTGGCGAATTTCGCCCCAAATGCCATCTTCCAGTGGGCGGATTCTGCTGGTTAACGAACTTGACCTTTTAAATTGGACGACGGATTTTTGTCCCAAATTTCATCAATATCGGACCATCAGGGAAGCCAGAAATGAGCGAACAGACAAATATATATATATATATATATATATATATATATATATATATATATATATATATATATATATATATATATATAAATATATACATATATATATATATATATATATATATATATATATATATATATATATACAAATTTGAAGCCACCTATTCAGGATAGCTTCTGTTTGTTTTTATTTGTAGATCTTTAACTGTAAGTAAGTACTTGTCGTCCGGGTGAGTTCTAGTGGGATGTTTTGCATTTTCGTCCTCTACTGTGGTCAGTCAGATGTTTTCATGACCATGAACCCCACACCATTGTGTGTTAGTCCTTTAGTCTCAATATTTCTTGTAAATTTTGATAATGATAGATGTTATCATCTATCATGATCAAAAATAAAGGAGTAAACAACATTGATAATAAAAATGGCATTTAATATTGTAATATATTCCCCATTCTGACCTAAGACTCACCCGAAGGGAATCTATATAACAGAGAACCAGGTTTTACTTTTAATGAATCTCATTCTTAGGCTAAGATTAAAAGAAATACGATTAAGCCATGTATAGTATTATGCAATATTTCTTTAGATCTAAACAATTTTAATTGCTAAATATTTAAACTGATTTACTATAGCGATATTCCAATTTGCAAGGCAGACAAATACGTATCGGCTAACTGATTACGAACGATGCCCTGAATTCTACCCGAATCAAGGGCAAACATCAGTTTTGCTGGTCACTTTATTTACAGTTTCTATTTTTCGTAGCATAAGTAGGGAACTTTTTATCGCGATTCCTTCGCCAATGTCACCAGGGAAACCAAGTTATGATGTTATGCGGATGATAACGAGGTGCCGACCGGAAATATTGACGTTTCCAACTAAAGTATCACAAAATCTTATCATGTTTTATTTTTCTGACAAAATAAAAAGTGTGTCATTCTTAACTATCCACTTACTATACAAAATACTAATCAAAGATTTTATGGAAATGCTTGATAAATATTTCATACAAAGACAGCAATGAATATACATGAAAAAAGGACAGCAGACATTGTAAGAAAATGGTTTAGTTTTAAGTTTAAGCTGATAAGAATATGCCAGTAAAATATGTTAGACATTCATAGCGCAATTGTGACAAAACGATGTTTTGGGTGATATAAGTAAAAGTTTTATGTAGGCAACATAAGGAATCGTAAAATAATAAACAAATTACTAACTTGCCCTTTAAAGGCGAGATATGATTAAAGGAAACGGCCTTATTATTCTTTCAAATGTAAATAGGAAAAGGCATATTCAAGTATTTCGCAAATAAAAGCTTTGCCCCATTTTCATATCTCCAAAAGTCCTTAGAAAACACAGCACATTATTGAGGCAATGTTCAATGCTTTCTTCAAGATATGTATCTCTTTTATTTGTGTAAAATACAATAAAAACAAAAATAACAAGAATGGAATACTGTATGAGTTTTAGACAGAAACGACATGCTTTTGATCATTTCCTAAAAAGTTATTTTTCTAAGTGGAATATTTAGTTATTCCCTACAAAAGAGAGAGATAAATATGTTTTATTTTGAACAAATATGGACTTATACAATATTTCTTTTGCAATGCTAATAATTTTTTTTCTAATGCTTTTACTCTACGGCTGTTGGATTTTCACCATCACTGTCTTCAGGGTCTTGATGAACATCTTCACTAAAAACCGTTTACCGTTAATGAGAGGGTTTCAGGAAATAAACTTTCTTTGCCTGATTTGTGTCCGGAGGGGGTCAATGTTCAGAAATAGGAGGGTCTGATGAAATTAATAAGTTAGGCAAAATGTCTTCATTATTTGGTAACCTATTCATTTTACGAGACCTGAATTCTCTCATTTTCCGAAACGTTTTATTGAGAGCTTCCTCTGACATTTCTTCTGACATCCAATGGGTACCAAACAGTTTTCAATCATGTTTCGTCCATGAATTAGCACTTTGTGTACTGTAACAGGCATATTGGATGAAACGTAATGCCTGACAAATAGTTCTCTTTATTTATAAACACCAGAATACTGCTTTCTGTATTTATTATTGTGTCCAAGGTTGCAGCTAATCTCTGCCTGTAAGTAGAAAAAAGTCCGACTCGCAGGAACTGCATCATCTTAGCGCGGTTCCTGTTATATCCCTATTGTCATTTGAAAAGCTTAGAATAGAAACAGATAATATTTTTCCCATGAAGATTGATGATAAGTAAGATGGAACGGTGGGGATTCGGCTAAAGAAACCTCAATAAGATTTTTGGTAAAAAATCTATATTAAGGACGTTTCGGCTACTCATTGGAAGCCTTCGTCAGCTAAAATGACAAGAAAAACAGAAATTAATACAGAAACAAAAAAAAAAGAAAAGAAGTTTATAATTGAGATAAGTAACTGAACTATGAATACAATTAACTTATTATAAAAGAACAATTTCGTCTTAAATTCTTAGAATGAGTAGAATGAAAATCAATAGAAACATAACAGAAAAAGAAGAAAAAAAGGCTATTTTACTGAAGTTTATATAAGTAAATAGGTGCTAATAGTAACATTAATTGATTTTACAAAGAAATAAGAAACTACATATCAATGAAAACTATAGGTAGTAGCTAATAGTAACATTAATTAATTTTACAAAGAAATAAGATAATACATACCAATGGAAATGCCGGGAGGCAGAGGAAGACCAAGGTTGACAGTTAAGTCACCATTGTGGATAATATTTTCCTCGGCCTTTGTTCAAAGGGTTTTATGGTTATACCTGGGGTCGGGTTCCGCACTCAGACCATAGAATCCTCTTCTACCTATACTTCATTTCATACGTTTCAAGGAATTGGAAAATATCAAAATTTTTCACATATGCCTGTGTTCTTTTACTATAGTAAAAATTCTACAAATAAAATCAATTGAAAAATAAAATAAAAAAACCAACAGCATGAAGGCAAATTGAAAATATTCAAAAGACGTCATCGAATCTCTTTCTCTTGGCAAGCTATATTTCTAACAATGAATTGTTTATCTTATTTTACCTAATCTGTTTTATTGTCAAATACATTACCCAACTATAAGCAATTAAAAAATAACAAGGAATAAAAACAGACAAAAGAACCATTCAAGTAAACGAAATTAATTACTTCAAAGTTTAAGCACTTATTTCTCCGATTGACATCACCTAATCAAAAATTGTTTCAGAATATTTTTTGTAGAGAATTTATAGAGCTTTCAGATAATTTCTATCTACTTACCACGATTTCCCAACCGTGTTCGAGATATTAATGAAAGTATACAAAGTTCCCAAAACTTTTCATGTCTGTTAATAAAATATTTTATTCTAACCCTTCCTTAACTCCAAACGTAACAAAACTTTCAACATATTAGTTTTAATGAAAGAAGAACATGCAGATAATGTTTCAACTGGATCCCGTGATTCTAAGTACCCAAACCAAAAACGGTATTCAAAAACTATTTTTCCAATTTTCTCGAAAACGGTTAAAGCTATCGCCTTGAAAATGATTTCATTCGTTTTCCTAGACCAAGAAGCCTATAAAAAGAGTACTTACAAGCTTATGAACTCAAAAACGTAAGCGTTACCATTTTTCTGCGCGAATTTCGCCCCAAACGCCATCTTCCAGTGGGCGGATTTTGCTGGTTAACGAACTTGACCTTTCAAATTGGACGACGGATTTTTGTACCAAATTTCATCAAAATCGGACCATCATGGAAGCCAGAAATGAGCGAACAGACAAATATATATATATATATATATATATATATATATATATATATATATATATATACATATATATATATATATATATGTGTATATATATATATATATATACAAATTTGAACCACCGTTATTTTCGGTCTCTAGGGGTTTCTGAAACGCGAAATTTTCTAGTCGGCACTTCCGGATTGTTTCATTGTATCAACCTTATAAGCGGGGTTCCTCCCTATGGGGGAGGGAGGAACCGCGCTAAAATCTAAGGAAAACAATGCAACAAGTCGATATTTTCCACAACTTGACAGAAAAATTAAAAATGAGATTTTATTCAAACGACCATATATTTTTTTCGAAAGAATATTTTCGAGGCGATGATTTTTTTTTTTAATGTTCAAGTAGGTTCTAACAGCGAATTCTGTAGAAAGGAACACGGCTAACACTATTCTATCAAAATTTCAAGGTACTTCTTTTGGGCTGTGGTATCGTCCCCGATTGTATTTCATCCTCAAAAAGTATTAATACTTTTTATATTCAATTAACTAATTTTAGTTATTTTATTTAGTTATTTTCAATTAACTAATTAGTCAATTGATAATTTTCAAAGATTTCAAAGTTTGTCCTCCATATCCAGCGATTTGTCGATAACAATTTTTTTTTTTTCAGCGAGATTCATGGATACCTTAATCCTTAGGGTAACTAGGAAGGCTAATATAGAGAAATTAAACAATTTATTGACTCTACCTCTTATTTGTGTGTTTGTGTTACTATTTTTATTTAGTCTTGTTTTCAGCAATATGTTTCAAGATAGGATAGTCTCATTTTCTTTTAATTTAAGTTTAGGCGCCTTGAGACACTAATAGACATCAATTATTCCCAGTTATTATGAAATCCCCACAACTGGTCAAATAGGTGCTGTCAGTAATTATCCATTTTATTATTAGTATTCCTCATTAGTTCATACATCCGCCGATTCTTGCTAGGCCAAACCGGTGCGCCTTTGAACAAATTAGGAACAAACATTTTTTGATGTAGGGATCTTGGCTTTGTAAATCTAGAAGACCAGATACTAAGCAAGGAGGCATGACTCAATTGGGTGTACAAGGGGAATTAGGCCACAAAAGACCCATGAAGGTCCCAATGACAAGATGTACAGACCCTTCCAAATGTAAGAATAGTAATATCTTATTACAAGTTATAACTTATAGTACGAGGGTAACTTACAGTACATTTCCAAACATTTATGGGAAACTTTCTAACTAATTGGGCAGAAGCATTTCTCGAGTGCTCACTGTCGGGACAGTTAGATTGGCCTGTGCATATTGTGTGGTGTCTGCTCTGTGTCTCTCACAAGGGCATGAGTTTTCTGTTTATATTTTAAATCTGTTTAAATAAAATAGAAAGTCCCGTGTCCAGTGGGTATTTGTGTTGTGTAAAAATCTGTTTTTATTGTTAAACTTGTGTAAGTTTGGAATAAATGGCGACCTTTTTTATTAGTCGATTCTATTTTTAATATATATTTAAAATGGTATTTTGGAATTTTATTATATTCTATGGGCAGTGACGTATCTTTTTACGGTGCTTTGGCCACAGGGACTTCAAATACAAATATAAAGTTTCAAAACTATTCACTTTTATTTTGTATTTATATAACTTATTCGGAGCAATTTTTTTATGAACGTACACTACCACCTTTCTGAGGAATATGCTTAATAATGGAGCTCCAGCGTGACGGATGTTTTTTTATTTAACTAAATGGCGAGCTTCTTTATTCCTCAACACATTTCAAGATTTTAAGGAAAATGATTAAAACTGCACTTAAATCTTTCAAGATTAAATCCAAACTCGATCAATCAACTTCGGATTATGCCTTAGCTTGAATTTGTAAAAGAAAAAAATATATCTAAACAATCAATCATTATTTCAGAACGTTTTGATGTAATTTGTTGAACAAATGTCATGAAAAAAACGGGCGATTAAACTATATATACTCGCACGACTTTTCTCGGAAACGGTTATAGCTATGTCATTGAAAATTGTTTAGATTAGATTTCCCACGTCCAATTATAAAAATTCGTGCAACTACCCCTTTCAACGAACTGAAGAACATTCTATATGGCTTATTTAATATGAAACATTTTAAAGAACGAATATTTTACTTGTTATTTATTTCTACTTTTGCTAAATAAATTTAACTCTTTATTTTACTATTGTTGTAGGTACGAAGATGGACGAGTGCGGCTCAGGAACCCACACATTGAACTTATGGACCAAGATATTCTCTACCATCTCGCATTGGGCAGTGGCTCACATGATCTCGTCGAAATGTTTGGAGACGTCAAGGTAACGGACAAGTCCTATTTCTAGGAGGTTCTATTTAGGAAACTCTCAGCAAATCTAGTGAACACTTTACAATTGCTTGTGAAATTTAGTGTGGAAAAACAGAAATTCCTAGCTTTTCAAACAAAATTAGAATAATTTTCCTTTTCTATGTAGATTTTAGCGATTTCGTCCCTCTCTATATAGAAGAAAACCACTTATGACGTCACCACAATTCGGAAATGTCTAAAATCAATAGTTCACGGAAAAAAAAACAGAGCCAATTTCAGTATAAATAATAAGTACACAAATATGCATTTCATATATATAGGTTGCACTTAAAACAGATTATTTAAAAATTTGTCAACAAATCATTATCGACTAGGCACCGCAAAAGATTAAATTTTATCATGGGCGTATAAAGGTTTATAAATACCCTGTAGTAATAGAAATGCGAGTTATACCTCAACATGTAGCAGAACTACTCAAACCTTTGTCTATTTTCAAAACTATTTTTTTTTTTAATTAAAAACTGCATTTTTGGAATTTTGAATTAATGTATCGTAAATAACGACCACATTTTTAGAACCTACATTAAATTTCCAATAAGAAACTCCCATAATTAAAGTATTACAATGTATATTAAGGGGTCTAATAAAAGCCATGTGTGCATGGTGCCATTGGATTGCATGGAATTAATTCTGATGCTCCAAAAGGCTGCGCTGCGCTCCGTAGCGTAGGTTCAGAACTACAGCAACTGGGGACTGGGCATAGCGACTTCATGTGGTCACTGAGCTTGTTCAGGAACAGTGGACGTCTTCAGGTCTTCTACAGGGCTCCATCATCGCTCCCGGAAGTAGTAGGGGTTGTTCTAGGGTCATTTCCGCTGTACTGCAGTAATTGTCATCTCGGATTACTGCTCGATAACCCATGAGAACTGTAGAGAGTAATTCCATCGAGTTTCTGGAGTCGATGAGATGTGCCTTGAGCGCCGCTTTCAGCGTACGATGCCATATTTTCACAAAGTTTCACAACTCTCAAGTTGCAAAATGGCATGAGATAAGAAAGGAAACACGCTAAGATGACACACTTTCTACAAGTCAGACTTTCGAGAATAAGAAACCAAAATTATTGTTTTTCCACTTTTTTTTTTTCAAAAACCATTAAGGTGGAATCTTGATTTTTTCCCCTATATTTTTTCTTTTATATATAACTGGCAAATAAGGCGGAAGGTCAATAAAATAACGCCACACACTTTTACACTTTTTATTTATCTTCCCTACATGTTTCGCACCCTATTTGGTGCCTCTTCAGGGGAACACAAACATTAAATTCAGCCTCAACCTTAGGAATGGAACCTTCCACTAGCAGGGCCTCGTCCAGACTGTTTTAATTTACTCACATTTTAGTAAGCCCTATATTTTACTAAAGTGAAAAAATAAATACGACAGTGTTCTGGTAAGTTGATTTTGCTTGTTAACAAATTTGTCTATAGTTATTTAATGCATTCATGCTGGCACACTAACCTTGTATTAAATGTAATAATGGGGCTAATGGTTAAATTCCTCCTTAGTAATACATTTTTGTATGCGTTTAAAATATAATAAACAAGAAGCTAAAATGGTTTATTTAATCTTGTCACTCGTTCATTGCAGTCAGTCAATTATGCAGCCATTTCCGTCTTAAGTGATGCACTACTTGACTATAATTGGATCTTTTTTTTTTTTTTTACCTGTTCCAGTTTGTTTGTATGGGAGGGACACCAAAGAGAATGGAACAGTTTGCTTATTATATCATGGGAGAAATTGGTCATAAATTACCAGCTGGAACGATGCTCCAGGATATTTCACGGTTCTCATACAGGTAAACTTTTTAATTTAACTCATGTTCTTTTTATTATAAATAGGCTATAATGCTGAGGGCAAGTTAACCTCACTGGTAGAGCTCTTGACTGATGTTTTGAAAGACCTGAGTTCAAAACTTGGACACACACTAAAGATTTTATCGTCTAGTAGTCGTTTAAGGGTCGGATTTGTGGTCCCAGACTATCCCTAAGGTGAACTTTTTCCAATGAGAATTCATCTAAACCCTCTATTTATGAAGTTATTGTAATCAAAATTGTATCTTCATAGACAACTTTTCTGAAGAGCAAAGTGTACTCACTCAAGGGTTGAATTCTTTAAAAGTTAATCTATGTGTTCATGTAATGCCTCCTTGGCACACCAAAAAAAGAGGTGGTTTGGTCATCACACTTTTGTGATTTTTCTCAATTTTTTCCGTGTTATTATAATTATAATGAACACTATAATTTTTATTTGTATAACTACTTCTCGAGGTTCAAATAAAAAAAAAATAATTCAGAGATGGTGCTTGGTTTTGAAATAAATATTCATGATGAAAGAGATAAGAGATCTCTCATACCTCCTCCTAATTATAGTTATAGATAATCTCTAAACCACAAACACCTCAAACCCAAAAAAGAGAGTTCTGCTTTCTAGAGGAATTTAAAAAAACAAAATCCAGACGTATTCGTAATAAACAATGTTTTTGTATATATAGTATATAATATTACTTATAGTCCAGTGCACATCTGTAAAAATGTAGCTATACCTGGATGTTGCGAGGGGGCATGCTAATTTTTGCGGAAATATCTTCGGAACAACTCAAATAACAATAATTGAGGTATGTGTAAATCGAAAACGTTATGTATGACAAAATACTGTTTATTGAAATGATGAAATTTTCTAGTATTTAATTCTTTGAATAACCTTGTACTCTTTCAATAAATTTTACTATTGATAAAGCTTTTTGCTGTATTCAGCAACCGTTGAGTCTGGGCAGACCATTATCATTAGAGTTGGTAATTATTGGCTTCCCTTCCATAACATTATTTGTTATAAGGAACTCAGGCAAATTGTTAAGTTATTTCTTAGGTATGATGTCAGCCATACATTTCTTATATATATACTTAAATATAATTCTATTTTAGCATAAATATGCTTTAGCCATGACTAAACTGGAAAAAAAAACATTACAAAAAAGTGTCCGCTGGTATTCGCGCTGGCGGGTTGGCCATGTACGAAAGAAGACTGTATGTTATACACTACATTACACAGGTTTGTCGGGTGGAGCTAAAGCATATTTATTTTCCTGAATTTGAGCAGAAGGCTCTAAACGAAATTAAATAATTTTTTTTTTCTAATGAATATTATTTTGATTCAGATATTCCATGTACAAAGTGGGACCTGTCCTATCAATAAGTGTAAGTGTAATTCAGATTTTTGTTAAGTAGATTTAAAACTGTCCTGCTAAAAATGAAGTTTTCAAATAAACAATCGTAATGAAGCAGTTCTAGCTCTTTTTGAAGGAATGTAGTTATTGAAGTTGTTCACATGAAAGATTTTTTAATTTGTTAATCAGTAAAATCAGTTTGTTTGGAGAGGGGTTTCTACTCTGGATCCAAATTATTAATTGTCCCATACTGGCCAAAATCCTTAGCCAGTATGGGAAATATCGTTCCTTGGGAACTCAGTATTCATTGTGCTCAACAAATGAGAAAGATATGTTGTGAAAATAAGCAAACTTGATCCATTGGGAATCGTGGTTTACTCTGGAAGCAAATTATTGTACGTAAATTTGCTCTTATTAGGTTGTTATGTTTACTTTGTTGCGCTACAATTCAGAAGATATTGTGCTCAACAAATAAGGAACATGGGTTCTCAAAAAAATGAAAATCAGTCCATTAGAAGTTTTGGTTTACTCCAGAACAAAATTAAATAAAAAATGAATATTAGAGTCACCCGTTCAATACAAATATCTATTTATATTTTAACTCCCACTTATAGGTAAAATATGTTTTTAGCGCGGTTCCTCCCTCCCTCCATAGGGAGGAACCCCACTTATAGGGTTGACCTCATAATGCAATCAGAAAGTGCCGAACCCCTAGAGAACGAAAATAACGGTGGATCAAATTTGTATATACATTTGTCTCTTCGCGCTCTAACTCAGTGAATAATGGTCCGATTTTGATGAAATTTAGTACAAAAATCTTTCGTCTAATTTGAAAGGTCAAGTTCATTAACCAGAAAATCTGCCCACCGGAACATGGTTTTTGGAGTGAAATTCGAGCGAAAAAAATCATTACGTTTACTTCATATGCTTCCAAGTACTCGTTTTATTGGTTTCTAGGCCTAGAAAAACGAATGAAACCATTTTTTTTTAAAGCGATAGCTTTAACTGTTTTCGAGAAAATTGCAAAAATAGTTGTTGAATAAAGCTTTTGGTTTGGGTAATTAGAATTATGGGATTCAGATGAAACATTTTCTGCATGTTCAAATTTCTATCTAAAACTAATATGTTGAAATTTAGGTTACATTTGGAGTTAAGGAAGGGATAGAATAAAATATTTTATTAAAAGACATGTAAAGTTTTGGGAACTTCGTATATTTTCCTTAATATCCCGAAAACGGTTGGGAATCTTGGTAAGCGGAAGGTTACCATTCGAAACCTTACTAAATGCTCTGTAAAACAGATTCTGAAGAACGTTTTGATTAGGTGATATCAATCGGAGAAATAAGTGCTTAAAACTTTGAAGTAATTGATTTCGTTTAATCGAACGGTTCCTTTTTGTCTGTTTTTATTTCTTGTAATTTTTTTATTGCTTATAGCAGGAGAATGTATTTGACAATAAAACAGGATAAGTAAAATAAATAAAAAAAATGTATGGTTAGAAATATAGTTTTCCAAGAGAGAGATTCGAAGACTCCTTTTGAATATTTCCAACTGCCTTTATGCTGTTGGTGTTTTTTTTTTTTAAATTATTTGAAGCATTTATTTGAAGAATTAGTACTATAGTAGAAGAACACAAGAAAATTTGATATTTTTCAATGCATTAAACCATGTAAAATAAGTATCTCTAGAAGTGGATTCTGGGGGCTGGTGGAACCTTCCAGGTAAAGCCATAAACCCATTTCAAGAAAGGCCGAACCAAAATAATAACTGTTTCTATTTTAATCTTTCCAAATGAGACTAGGGATAAGAACGGAACCGCGCTAAGATGACGCAGTTCCTGCAAATCGGACTTTTTTGGGATGTTTTATCCCAGGTTACCACTCTTTCTTAGTCAGGATAGGACAGATGCCTTTTACTTTTTGAAAAGAAAAACCAACCCTAGAAGGAATTGAACACACAACACTAGGCACAGAGTTCTCATGCCTTAGCATTTCCAGTCACTGAATCTACTCATTTCAAAAGTTTATATATCTATTATAACCATAACAAATATAAAAGACCAAAACGATCTACGTTTATTTTTTAATTATATATGTTATTTTAAGTACATTTGTAAGGAATGCGTAGTAAAGTAACCACCTTTCTGAGAAATATTCTTAGTTATGCAGCTCCTGCATGATGGAGTTTTTTTTTAGGCTTACTATTAATGAAATTTACAATCAAATAAAGTGTTTAGTTCAATTAAATAAATTACCTCATTTTGAATGTTATAGCATGGAATGGGACTACCATCAGTAGCAATTTTACTCCATGAGACCATTAAGTTAATGTACCATGCCAAAGTACGTGATCCTGTATTCTTTAGAATGGGTACATCTGGAGGAATTGGTCTTGAAGGAGGTACTGTTGTCATCTCTGAACAAGCTGTGGATGGGCTTATGCGACCATGTTATGAAGTGGTATGTTCTAATATTTTTGCATACAATAGACTATCTGGCGTTAATAGCCCCATGGTTGACACGCTGTTAAAACAAAAACAAGAAAAGAAAATAGACTATCATTGTATTAACATCAGTAAACTAATAAACATCAAAAACAAAATAAACTATTGACATCTAAGCTATCGTAATCCATGTTAATCCCCTTCCTTATCTCAAATTTGTTTTGAAATAGACTAAGAGTGGAGAAATAATTGCATAAAACCATCTGGCTCAGTGAATGCTTGGACAGTGAATGGCATGGGTTCAAAACCCAGCCTGACATGTTAATTTTGCCAAAGTTTAAGATTTTGAAATAAATTACTGAGGAAATAGGATATTTCCAATTTTCTCTGGTTTTTCTTTTTCTTCAAACTACTATAAATTAAATAGAAATTATCTTAAATTATCCTTGATTTGTTTTTTTATGGCACATCAATGTCTAGGCCATTAGCGCCATATTATCCTTGTTATTGTTAAATTTTTAGGGTTTTTTTTTAGCATAAATATGCTTTAGCGATGACTAAACTGGGGAAAAAAATTGCAAAAAAGTGCCGCTGGTGTTCGCGCATGCGCGGTGACCATGTACGAAAAAGAAGCCTGTATGTTATACAGTACATTACATAGGTTTGACGAGTGAACCTAAAGCATATATATGTTCCTGAATTTGAGGAGAAGGCTCTAAACGAAATTATTATTTTTCTTTAGAGTTTTCTTTTTATGCATTGTTGGCATTAAAATGTTTGCTAGTGTTGTTTAATTTGATAATATATCATAAAACTATTGCATGTTAGTTTTGTTATTAGCACCTGATGATGGCTCATGTGAGCTGAAATGACTTGTGCAGAATAAAATAAGAAGTTTTGCGGGGAGACAATTTTTTTTACCATCTGGAATACATTAAACCTTTCAAGTTTAAATATTACTATTTCAAATAATTAATTCATAATCAAATATATTGTGAATATTTCTGCTCAGCATTCAGTCTAAAATAAAATACTAAGCAGGTGGCCAGATAAGAAGCATTTTATGCTCCGAACACAATTTTAAAGGTTTATTCTTTAATTTCACCAGGATTGTTAGACTTTATTTAGTCGAAACAAGAATTATTACATTACTGCAGAGGGAGAAGTTTTTCCTATGGTCACTGCAACCCTCATGAATCTCTTGTCGCCAAATTTCCCTTACATGTCAGAATTCATACCTAAACGCTGACTGTACAGCAATATGCCATTTGAGAATTTTCCAAGGGAATATTACTGCAAAAAAAAGCTTCTATTGCAGGTGAGAGATCTTGCAGAGGATAAGTAATCTTGCCTCTAATTCCTCTAGGAAAAAGTACAAGATAGTGTGATCAAAAATGCAGTACATGTAATTGACCTGGAGGATATTGGAGCTAAGCAGTGTCATTTTTCTTATTTCCTCCTTATATTGGAAGAGGAAAACATTTCTTTCATCTTCAGGAGGGTGTCAGTTTTCACTGTATACTCATGTTTTTTTTTTTTTGTTTTTTTTTAATAAATATCTTGCCAATCAATTCTTCAAGCTGTTTGGTTCTGTTTTCCCAGAGTCTTGGGCTGAGAAATCTCCATCTCTTTTTCTTATTCATCGGTCTTCTGATTATAAAGGTTAATGTAAAATTTGAACGAATGAGGTATCTGAGGCGTTCATAGGATTCTGTTCTGAAAGAAGAAGAGATCTTTGAGAGACATTGTCTTATTCTATTGTTCAAAGTCATAATCACCTAAAAGTCGTTTGCAGAAAGTGTTCTCATAACTGCGGGAAGGTTAAAGTCAAGGTCCTTCGGCAAAGATTGATTCAAACACTGCAATTCATACGTCCATCTATTATGCATTTTTTTTTTATACACTTTCCAAGAGCATCTTTATTTCAGCAATAGACCGTTATGTTTTAACCCTCAACTGGTAACATACATCAAAGAGACGCCTAGGTATAGTATTTTCCCGCATTGTGGTGTTTAGAGCTATTTGTAAAATTAAACCTCCAGTGTATGCTCATTTTATTTTAGCATTTTAAAAAATGCTAATAACCAATTAAAACAAAATTTAATTATTTTCTCTCTATATTTCTATTTCTATTTGGTTCCGAAACCAATTGCACATTTCATTCCCAACGTTTCTTTTGACAATGGGTTTTCTTCACTTGAAATAATAAATGAATAGATGAGCATAATTTGAAGCATTGGCACTATAAGTAAAAAAAAAGGAAATCCCACCCAAAATTCTACAATGTATAACAAAAATATAGAGTTCAAGCTTACAAAAAATGAGGAAGATTTCGTTTGCACATTAAAAAAAAGTGTTGCTGTAAATTTGATTTCATCGAGGAACAGCTAAAAATTCATGGATCAACAAAATCATGCATTGATAATTTAGATAAAATTGTTGCCAATTATTCGCCAAAAATAAGATCGAGACGGGGACGCTGGCAATATTTTACTATATGATTGCGGTCAGGCTTGTAAATTCTGGCATTCTACGCAAGCAATGACAAACTATGATTACATAAATTCACTAATAAACAGTTTGATAAAAAAAAAAAAAAAAAAAAATTAATTAATTGTTAAACATCCAAGATGATGTCAAGAAAATGGGACGAGATATTCTTGAGCTATGGGAACCCGAAGTAACCATTGGCGGGCTTCAGGTTTGTGATCATTTCCCCAAATAGAAAACAAGCCGCTAAAATCCATACTCAAAAAGAACACAAACAGCTTACAAATGCATAAAATGTTGAATACATGTGGCTAGAGTGTTAAACAAAAGTATGCAATACTTGAGCTCATGGAGCAATTAAATGTGTTTGTTTTTAGACCTGATTTTTAAAGGTAGCGATGAAAACTATGTTTTTAATTATTTTAATAAACTATACCTTAATTATTTACAGTTTCTTTCGAAATATTTGCCTACCAAAACATTTTTAACATGCACACATCTCACAGACGCTTGTTACTTATAACGTCCAAAATTTTCATGTTACCAGTCAAGGGTTAAAATTAATTGGTTAATAATTTTCAGTATTGAACTTAAAATTTAGTTAACTCTCTAACTAATTATTATTATTATTATATCAATCAAAAATTAATGACACTTTCAATTCAGGGAGTTTATTATTTAGTTATAAATGTGTATGTATTCAATTTTTGAGGCACTGTAACAGAATTTAAATATATATATATATCGTAAATATACTCAACCAATCACTAACATTAGTGGATTATAGCCTGTTTTAGGGAAGTTAGTAGCAAGGCCTGCTGTGCTAGATAAAAAACTGATGAGAGAACTAAAGGCACTTGCTCATGCAGATGATCCATATGATACCATCACAGGGAAGACATTGTGCACATCAGATTTCTATGAAGGTAAGTATCTTCATGAAACAAAGAATCTTAATTAAAATAAATTTAATATAAAACAACACATGTTTTGGTAAGACATAAACAAGCACAACTTCCCAAAAGCCCTTCAACTGAACTGTAACACTTTAAAACATCTTTTTTTTTTTTTTTTTTTTTTTTTTAAATATATAAGTTTTTTTGTAAATGATCTCATCACATAAATGCCCAATTTATGTTGTATTTAATGTTGCTGACCAGTAGCCGTGAGTGTTAAGGGGTGAGCACTTAACACTCCGTGCTAAAGGTCGTGGGTTCGATTCCCACTATGGGGTGGCGGCTTTTCTTTAGAAAAAATAAAAGGCATCAGCCCTATCCTGCCTAGAAAAGGGTGGTAACCTATAGATAACCCGTCCTAAAATACGTAGTTAATAATAATGGATGTTGAAATTTAAAGAAAATAATGTTGCTGAACCTCAAGACACAAACAGCACAAAGAGAAAAAGGAGATCATTATCAGAATTGAGCTTGAGGTGGATTGAATTTTTCAGCAATGAAGTTACTGACAAAATGTTCCATTTCACCATGGATATTTAGAAAATGTGGCAACCAATAGATAGCCCTGTGTAATAATAATGCAAATAGGTCAACAAAGAAAACAAGAAACTTCTTAGTTAATCATGTTCTTTAGCAAGGCAACCAATGCAATGAATTTGGCTCTTTTAAATTTATTATGGCTACAAAACGGTGGTGATCTGTAGATAACCCATCTTAAAAATATGTCTAGTAGGAATGTGTGGTTCAGGAACTAACTACTTCAAAAGAACTATTCAGGGAAAATAACTATTCGGAGCGCTCTTCATTGTAGTGTCTCTTACCCATCCAATGTTCACCCCACTCCAGGACCTAAACAAACTAGGGAAATACGCCGGATCGGAAGTAAGGGCGTATATAGGAAATAATTTTGGGGGAGGAGGGCTAGGAGCACTGGTGGATTTGGGGGTATGAAATACTAACAACCTAGAGCTTGGAATAGTTAGCCAACCAAAACGCTATTACACCCAAAAAAAAATCTGAACTAAGTGATATTATTTAATTTATTTTTGAGGTTTTTATGACAAATAAACCGTTTAGATAAAACATTCAGGAACTAACTACTTCAAAAGAACTATTCAAGAAAAATAACTATTCGGAGAGCTCTTCATTGTAGTGAACTATCATTCTTTTACCCCCTCCTTACCTATCCAATGTTCACCCCACTCCAGGACCTAAACGAACAAGGTGAGATCGAAAGACTCAGTTGAACTAATTAGCTCGGAACTAACCCCCAATCCAGGACCTAAAGAACTATATATAGATCGAAAGACTCAGTTGAACTAGTTAGTTCCTGATCTACTCATCCCTAAGTTAGTTTTCCGCTCTCTTACCTTCGTTCACTAGTTTTCTTCAGTAGAATCACTCCCCTCTTCAGATAATTCCGAATAAGAAATGTATTTTAAGTAAAATTTCAAATGGCATAATAAATTATTATAGTATAAAAATATTTGTTTACAAAATTTAAGTTCTTTATGGTTCAAATATATATATATATATATATATATATATATATATATATATATATATATATATATATAGAGAGAGAGAGAGAGAGAGAGAGAGAGAGAGAGAGAGAAAGAGCGAAATAAGTAGAACTTATTTTTTCAACCAATTTATTTAGAGTCATTTTTAGGTAAAGTTTCTTCTGAATTGTAGATTTGAAATAAAAATGAAACAACAAAATACTAAAAGTTTTCCTATGAAACCAAGAATAAAAATATTTGGTTTAGGGAAAACTTCAAGTTGGTGTTATTCGTTTTTCTAGGTTTCCCAATGTTTGTAGACAATTAATTATATTTGCCTTATGATTGATTGTTTTAAGGTTTTTTATACTCTTATCTATTCAATTTTACTAATTGAGAAATCCTCTCAAGTTATGATTTCTTTTTATTTATTGGCAGCTTCAAATTAGAAATGAACTATGTAGTTCATTTGAGCTAGTTCAATAAGAAGAACTACCCCAAGAGGAATAGTTCCTTGAGAAGAACAAGTTTGCCCATCTCTAATGTGTTGTTTATAAATTGATGTAAACATTTAAATAAATCTTTTAAATTTGATATAATCATTCGACTCATTAATCTAATATTTATTTGTTTAAATTTTATCGTCACACAGGTAACCTCCCTTTTCTAGCCAGGATAGGGCTGATGCATTTTATTTTTTCAGAAGAAAATCCTCCAACCCTATTGAGAATCGAACCCACTAGGGTTGTTATACCTTCTCATCACTCTTCATGGAAAGGCCCACAGCCCCTCAGTGACAAGAAACCAATAAAAACACTGATAAGTAAAAGAAGAAGAATTTATCAAGTGATAAAAAACACAACAAACTTAAATTTAGATTTGTTGGAAGAGAACAAAAATTCTGCCAACCAGTTACACATTTACATTTCAGTTTTGAGAGTGTTTTAGGGATACCTCTCCTCACTCCCTATTTTGCTGAATGTCACTGTACATAGCTCTCATAATTGTGGATGATAGATGCATAACAAGTTTTGTTCCAAGAAAACCAAAAAAAGCCACAAGGGGACTTACAGGCAGCTAATCTACTTTACTTCTTGTTGACAGGTCAAGGTCGATTAGATGGAGCTTTCTGTGAATTTTCTGAAGCAGATAAGATGAATTTCTTGGAGAAAATTCACAAGGCTGGAGTTGTTAACATGGAAATGGAATCTCTTGCTTTTGCTGCATTAACTCACCATGCGGGAATTAGGAGTGCTGTAATATGTGCAACTATAGTTGATAGGCTTAAGGGTGATCAGGTGTGAAATTTTATAAATTATTTTATGAAGTAAATAAATATATGTTTATAATGTTGAAAAACCTAAAAAACAAACACTTTTACTTGGAAAAAATAAACTTGGTTACTTGGTTGCAAAAAATTATAACATAAGAACACCCGTATTTCAATTCAGCAAATAAAACTTAGAAGAAGCACTCTCTAGGGAAGAACAACTTATTGAAAAAATAAATGTCAATAAAACTACAAATATTAATAATAATCTAAATTTTAATTCCATCATCCTTTCGTAGAAATTCAGCATCTAAAACTTATAAGCACATACCTTTGCAGGTCTTGAAAAAAATCAATATATAATAATTCTTTTGATTATGATTCATTTAATTGGAGTTTGTTTTGTTTAAGAAGGGAAGAATATCAAAATGATATTTTTTATCTACATTTCATGTACCAGTGTAGTATATGAATTCATATGCTACAGTAAGAATTCAATAACAATTCATATTCAAAACAGTGTAGATATATACTGTGCAGGAAAATAGTAGGGTCATCCTCGTCGATGATTGTTATATTAATTGCCAGTGTAGTTTGCATGGATTTGCCTCTCTGCCCGGCAAATTAACTATTTTATTCAGTTAATTTGACGGGAGAGAAGCAAACTCAAATTAAAATGAATTCTATGCGATGTACTCGTACTACCACACTATGCTGGGTAGTTCTTTATTTTCGAAAGAATTCAAAAGAAAAGACTTAGACTGGCAAATAAACAACAAGGGCAATATTTTACAACGACACTCTTTGCTGACATATTACCATTTAATGACAAAACAGACGGACCTCATTGGGCCAATGAGGTCCGCCTGAATTAGAAACTTGACTATTAAACACACTGATTGCAAAGAATGAGAAAAATTAAATCTACCAAATGTCATGAATGAACTGACATCTGTCAGTCATTCATAATCACAATTATTACCCACCTCAAAGATAAAAAATATTTATAATTGCATTTAGAACATACTTTGCATGGAATTACTAATAACACCTTAACGTGATGTAAAGTAATGCACATAGTTATTAAGACCTTCTAGAACATTAATTGCTGAAACATTTTCTGTGATTATTCTTCTATCATTTATTTATGTACATGAATGTGTGTATACATACATATATATATATATATATATATATATATATATATATATATATATATATATATATATTATTTTAGTATGCTTCTTTAGAGAATTTGGGAGGGGGGGCTGAAAGCATTTGCGGGGTACGGACTACTAACAATCTCGAACTTGGAATAGTGAACCAATTAAAACACTATTACAACGCAAAAACATTATTTTTTCTAAGCTAAGTGTTCTAATTTAATTTATTTTTAAGGTTTTTATGACTCATTTTTCCGATTTTGGGAGGGGAGGGGGCTGCACCCCCCCTTATATTCCTCCATGATAGAGCAATGTTATAAATAAAATATATTATTTTGCAATTACAGAAAATAATATATGTTATAGCTTGATAAGAATTTTAAATAAATTTATTTCATCGGATTTATTCAATAAAACCTGAATTTTATCTTTTAAGCATTTTTAAACATATAAGCAGGTAAAAAGCCATTAATTTTATTCCAGATTATATTAGTATGCATCTTAAGGTTAAATTTAAAAAAAAAAAAATACTTTGGTTACTGCTATGCCTTTGGTCAATAATTGATTCTAAAATTTTTTTGTTTGCTAAACAATGTTTTTTGTTGCTAAAAAATGCCTCAAAATTTAAGTTTACCAAAGCATTACACAGAAATATAAATTGATAATTAGCCAAATACATTTTTCCTATAGTCTCCAAGCTTTTCTGAACATTTTGGTGAAAAAATTATTGCTTCATGTTAAATATTATAGAAGTTATGGATTTTTCAATACAATAGCGACACCGAAAGTGAGAGCCTCAGAAACACCATTTTAACCATATTTTACCAAATTTCAAAAATTCATAACTTAAAAACGCGTCACGATTATTTTTTAAAACTTGGTATGGGTTATTAGGATGGTCAAATAAGCAAATAAAAAAAATGTCAGCCAAATCTGAGGACATGGGTGACATGCCTGGATGAACTGGCATGGATTGACTCTTATATATTGCTAATAGTTCTGCTGTAAAGGAAGTACATATGGGTGAGAGTTTGAACATGTGTGTCCTGGATTCAGAAACAAAGGCTGCTCCAACTCCTGAAATGTCCTTGGATCCATCTGTGAAGATGCATGTAGAAGATAGATGTAGTTTCTTTAACCCGATTCGATGCGACGCCCGAGAATACTCGCCGGGGAAAGATGTTCCACAGAGGCGACCCCGAGTATTCTTGCCACAGCTGTATCTCTTGATTGCGAGCCCTCTTTAACCTTGAGTGTAGACAGAGTGCTCGAGCAGGAATGGGTGATATTTTCTGGTTTAACCCTTAACTGGTAACATACATATTTTGAAAGTTATAAGTAACTTGTGTCTGTGTGAAGTGTGCACGGTAAAAATGTTCTTAGGGCTTTTTTTTTTATAGTAAAACTATAAATAATAAAGGAGTAGCTTAGTATAATAATAAATAAAAAACACTTTCATTGCTACATTTAAAAATCACATCTAAAAACAAGCAGTGGTTTCGGAAGGAAGTAGAAAGAGAGATATAGGGAAGAAAAGTAACTTTGTTTTAAATGATTATTGAAGGTTTCCTGCGCACCTAAATTGTACTAAATAAATCGTTTCAAGTAATACACATCGTCGTTCACGTAAGATAAACATGAAAATGATGATTAGTAACAAGTGCCTAAGTAAAAAAAAAAAAATAATAAAAACAATACAGGTGTGTACAGCCGCCCTAGGAGAGGGAGTTTGGTCTGCCTGTGGAGGGAATAGGCACCCACATCGCATCGAAAAGGTTAATCTTATGAATTCTTTTTGAAATATTACTGGAGGAGTGGTTATCTTAATGTATTTAGTTAATGACAAATTAATTTTAGGTAAAGGTAATTTCCAAGGTTCTTTAGCTGAAATATAGTTGTGCATTAGATCTTGTGAACTTAGAAGTTCAGCTAGCATAATTTTGATTCTTCTGGGAAATGAGGTCCTAAGTTTGGGTCTTTGTTGATTAATATTTGAAAGATTATAATTGGACGAGAAGTATTCATTAAGTGGATGATGTGGGGGTGCAATAACTATATAATAGAATGAGAGTGAGAGGAGATTTCTTCTAAAATCCAAAGGTAGTTCTCCCCCTTCAGCACATAAGCTGAGCCCAGGACTGGATCGAAAAGCACCGATAACTATTCTCAAGCCAGTATTGAGCATGTTCAATATTCGAGGGGAAGCTGTTCCATAAGCAATACACCTGTAGTCCAATTTAGATCTAATATAGCTGCGGTATAAAGTCATCATGGTTCTCCTCTCTCCACCCCAGGCTGTGTTGGTTAAACATTTTAGTAGATTTAGTGATCTCATGCAATTATTTCATAAATATTTAATATGTTAGCTCCAATTCAGTGATTTGTCAAATATAAGCCCCAAAAAGCGAGTGTTGTCCTTGTTTGCAATGTCAGAGCCGTTGATCCTAAGACTTGGAGGTTCTAATATTTTCCTTTTTGAGACAGAACACTGACAGTTTTTGTTGTAGAAATTTCGAAATCTATGATTTCCAAACCAGTAATTAATTTTGTCTAATGATTGTTGAATGACATCATATAAGGTGTTGAATGTATTTTTCTGAATGATATAGGGCCATATCATCTGCATACAACAAACATTCAACTGGATTGACTACTTGTCGAAGAATTTGACTGACAGCCAAGGAGAAGAGAAGGGCAGAAAGTACATCGCCCTGCGGGATTCCATTTTGCTGTACGAATTCTTCAGATAATGTTGACCCACAGCGGACACGAAATGTTCTATTTTGTAGATAGTTATTGATAAATGCTAGCATGTAACCTTGTATACCAATATCAACTAGACATTTAATGATGCGATCGAAGGCATTTTCCAGGTCTATGAAAATTACAAGTGCTTATTGCAAGTGCTTTTTGTTATTAATAAAGGATTTGTTTATATCGGTTTCCAATCTGACCAGATTATCTCGGGTACTACGCCTACTCCTGAAGCCACTTTGCCAAGGATCTAATAAACATTTTGAGTCTAGGACCCATTTCAATCTATTTAAAATCATTTTTTCTTATAATTTACAATCTGAGCATGTAAGAGATATTAATCGATAGCTAGAAGCTTATCTGCTGGTTTATCTTATTTAAGAATTGGAACAGCGACTGATTTCCTCCAAATATCAGGGAAGGTACATGATTTGTAAATTTTATTAAAGAAATCTAAAATTATTTTTTTATTTTCTGGCTTGAGATTTTTAATCATACTTACTATTATTTCATTAGGACCAGGTGAAGTGTCTTTTCTGGATTGGATGGCATGTTCGAATTCATTATATGAAAAGGACATGTTTAGTGGATCTAGAGCATTAATATTTATTACGACTTGAGTTAGTTCTATGTTAGATTTGATTTGTAGGAAATGGTCATCATAGTTCAGATTTGATGTGACATTTTGAAAATGTTTGCCGAGTTGATCAGCAATATCTTTAGCATTGGTATAAATTGAATTGCCTTCCTTCAACAATGTCAAAGGTGGAGCGTAACTACGGCCCAATATCTTTTTAACAGTATTCCAAATTTGAATAGCTAGCGTACCACTATTAACCCTTTGTTGCATCGTGATGCCTGCAGGCATCATATTATATTTTACACTCCCAGAGCACAATGTCGAGTTATTTCAAATTATATTTCGTTTCCTGTAAGCATCAACAAGTGTCAAAGGGACTGGAAGATTTTGAACCTTGTACTTTGTTCCCAAGAAGGAATAAACAAGTTTATGTTGACAAAACCAGGAGTCTCGTTTCTGACCCCGAGGGGACCCGTTTCGCAAGGCCACAATACTATTAAAAACGTCCATTCTGACCTAAAAAAAATCGTACTCCTTAGTACTAGTGGTGTATTTTAAGAACAGAAAGTTTGTTTTATTGAAGTTTTATTTTTTTGTGCCAATTTTTGTGGTTGTTCATTTGTTTCCTGTGGGTACCATCGTGCATCTGGTACTGAGGTCTGAGCGATGATTCCCATTATCTGATCGATATTGGAAAGAGGAGAAACAGATTTTTCATATCATCACAGCACCAAATGATACTGAGGATGATGAAGATGTCGATGACAATGTTCTTTCTGAACCTTCGCATATTTTCAGCCAATGTTTTAGAGGTAAATGGCGACGATTTGAATGATCCCCTCTCAGATTTGAATGATTTGTTTGAGGATGTACTGCCTGATGTATCTCAGAAGATGAGATGCAGGATAGAAAACTGCAAGAACCAAACTTGTGGTTACTGTGATAAATGTGAACTTTACTTGTGTTTAACTAAAGGCAAATCATGTTTTAAGGAGTACCAATTGTGATTTTGATGAAAGGAGAAGAGAGTTATTTTTAACTTTAACTCATAAATTCTTTATATGGTTCAATAAATGTAAATGCTTATATATGTTCATTCACAAAAACATTCCTCCCCATACGCACAATGATGCCTACAGGCATCTTTCAGTTTTTCATAAATTTCTCGAAAAAAAAAAAACTCGATGAATTTTTTCCATATTTTTCCTGTTATCTTGAGGCCTATTTCTATCTCTCAGATTTTTTTTATCAGAAAAGAAAAAATCATGCATCAAAGGGTTAATGGAGGAAACAACATTTTTCCATGTTTCTTTCTTTGACTTTTTAATGACATATCTTGCTTTTTAATGACATATTCTCATCCTTACTCCGTGCTATATCCTGGGGTGAGAAGTGTCACCGGTAGACTACTGGCTGGAATAACTGATTATTATTAAAGTACTAATATCAATTTTTAAAAATTGGGATTGGTGGTAGAAGGGTAAAAATTTAGGATTGTATATATTTTTTTATTCTAAATCATAAAACAATAAAAAAAAAAGTCCAAAAAATAACAATTTCATAAATATCGGTCAAGCCATTTCGTAGGAGTTTTGTTACAAACACTGTTACACGAGAATTTTATATATATATAGTTATATGTATATGTATATATATATATATATATATATATATATATATATATATATATATATAGTTATATGTATATATATATATATTTATATACTATATACTATATTACCTATCTTTTACCATGCAATTTTGTTCAAGCAAGCCCTTTAATCAATATAGATAAATAAATTCAATATTTTATAATATTAAATCAACTTCTATAGATAGATGATTAAAAGTTGCTTTCATTTCTTTGAAATTAGTCTTGCTTATTATAAACAGCTCTTTTTTTTCAGATCCATGCTCCAAAAGAGGTTCTTGATGAATGGCAGGAACGCCCTCAAAAGCTAGTCTCTCGTTATATAAAGAAATATTTACAAACAAAAGGGCGCTTCATGGATTCTTATTGTGGTTCACCATGCGTAAAATCTCCGAGACGCTTTAAGCTTGTCCAGCAGGAATCAGAGAATTATGATTAAGTATCATGCATAAGACTAAAATATTCCATGAAGATTTATTATAATCAAAACCTTATTTACATGGTGACAAAATGATATTTATTTTTTTGACATCTTGTCATAAATTCAAAAGATTCTGTACATAAAGTAATCCTCTAATGAGTCAACTTATTCATTTTAAAATAGATTCTTATTTTAAACATTTGTTGAATATTTGCAACATGGGAATTTTTCTTGAACAAAAGAGACAGGTCGTCTCATCAAAAATTGAATAACTATGAAACAGTTTTTAGTTCCAGCAATGTGGAAATCTTTAGTTATTTTTTTTTTTTTATTTCTTGTATACGCATAAGAAAAAGAAATATGGGTTCATGAATTGTTTCAACGGATATTGATTTTTTGAAATTGTATACACAACTAATAAGTCTTTAATTTAATATTTAATAATATCTTACATCAAAAATATTTCTGGAATTTAATTAATGAATTTTAACCTTTAAGAACATATAATAAGTATTCATTAATCCTTTATTAGTTATTACTCTTCATCTGAGGAAGTAATATGAACACTGTTTTGTAACACAAAAGTTTCATGGGCGTATATAGGAAATAATTTCGGGAGGGGCTGAGATCATTTCCGGGGTATGGAATATGAAAAATTTAGACCTTGGAATAGTTTTAGGCAACTAAAATGCTATTAACATAAAATAAACTATTTTTTATTAACTAAGTGATCTTATTTAATTTATTTTTATGGTTGTTATGACACATTTTTACCATCAAATGAAAATTTTGGGGAGGGGCAGCAACCCCCTCAGCCCCCCCCTCCTTATATACGCCCATGAAAAGTTTTGAAAAGAATAAAATTATTGAAGAACCTTATCTGAATTTGGAGATCTGATAGCAGTGCGAGTTAAACGTAATGTCTGGTGTGGGATCCCACTTAGGGGTGGTTGCTTCTCTTTTCATTTCCTTATATATTTTTTTTTTTAAATGCATCATCTCTTTCCTGATAAGATAAGGGTGGTAACCTGTAGAATACCCGTCCTGAAAAATTAACGAAAGGGACGTAAAATTTTATTTATTTTTACTTATTGATTCATTTATAAATAGCAATTGATTACAAAAACTAAACATTCCCCGACTTATTAAAAATTAAATTAAACAGCGCAAATGAGTGACACATCATTAGAAATTCAGTGAAAAGTAGTAGTTAGAAATTTAGAAAGAAAACGTTTAATGAGTTTTGATTTAATATTATATTTTGGAAAACAACATTATTTGAATCTGTGGATAGCTTGAGCTTGAAATTATCAAACATTCTTCTTTATTTAAACGTTTTCAATAACAGTCCAAACTAGATTTCTTCTAAGATGCTTGTATTGCTATTTTAAAAAAGATAAATGTTTGTTATAATATATTTTGACTGATAAATCACTCTGGCCTAAACTACACATAGAATTTCCCAAAATTATTTTTTCATTCTATGCTATTAATGGTTATTTTAGGCATTGTAGAACACAATCTTGATATTATAAATTATTATATAATTTGCTTAAAAAGAAAGATCAGTATTACATTTTGGTTCAAATTTTTATTATCATTTTTTTAAATGATATAATTTATGTTCCAATAATATTCCATATCCAGTACAGAATTTTCTTCTTCTTTCGTTTAGAAAATCAAAGTAATCATCACATTATATAACTAATCTAAAACTATATTTTTTTTTTAAAAAAACATTTATAACAAATAATTAGAATTTTTTAATGAATTAATTGAACTAAAAATGGCCAACATATTTCAAATACTAAATCTTTAAAGGCATTTACAATGTGATTTCAAAATGGCTATTCTTTATAAAAAGTATACTCATGCGAAAGATATATGTTTAAAATGGTTGATGAGCACACATTCACCAGCTGGGAAAATTATACCTCTGTTGTACCCTCTACATATCAAGGAGTCATAGGAGTAGAGCTTGAATGAAGCAGTCGATAGTTCTCATTTCTGCTGAAATCTTTTCAGTAAAGCTCCAAATGCCCAGAGGAAACACTAAGTTAAATCTTGGCTCAAACAATAACCTTTTGTGACATATTTACAGATTTTAAATTCTAGTTATTTTAAGGAAATATTTTTTTGTTCAATGGGTATCTAATCTTCTAATCCCTACAACCGATTGACATAATTTTTCCCTTTGCGTTTCCAGAATTTGCAACATCAAATCAATTTTGAAATTAATATTTCTGTAATTTTAAATGACACCTATCAAATAATCACTTTGCTCTTGTAAGACATTAAATATACATTATACTAAACAAGTTTCTTGAAACAGTTTTATAGCTATGCATTTGTAGTCTGTATACCGTATGGACAAAATCCCATTTTATTAAAACTCACAAATGTGTTTATTTATCTAAGGATTTTTCTACACTAATCAATAGACAAATATTTAACTCTTTACATATGTACCCTGTGATATTTCAAAATGAAGTTCCAAGGGTCTCCATAGTCCTCTACACACTAAATGTAGTTATTCTATTGTAAAAATTATATGTATAAAAAATTAAAAATGCTGCCATTACATCTGTTGCAAGATAAATAATTAAAATGCATACACATTTGATTATATACTTAGTATTCTGAAGGATATCATTCAACACTATTGGTTCAGTTGACAGTTTTAAATTAAAATTATTCATGCCTAATAACATATTTGATCCATAATATTGGATTTAATGAAGCAACCAAACTCTATTTAAATGTAAAAAAATAATTTGGATGGAGGATTGATAAATGCAGTTCTTTCCTTACTGGTCAAAAATCTGAAGAGATATGTTTATTAGGTTTTATTATTATCCCTGCACAATCTCAATTACTAAAAATGGGTTATTATAAATGTTTATATACATGCATACATGTTCTGTTTTGTAGCTTTGATTAGTTTTGGTAAATTGGATACAGAATCTGTTAAACCAAGGAAATCATTTGTATCTATTCATTTTAAATTTGAATATACTTATTATATATCAAGGGGAAGCTATTTTTTTCATCTCGAGGAACATTTGTGTTCCTTTCATCAAACCTCTGATATGCCGTGGAGTATTTCATAATTTTGGAATAGTGACCCTATTAAATCCACTTATTTCATATCAGGGGGAGGTCAAAATAAAGGAAATGAGAAAAATAAGAATAGGAATTCTTTGAGATTCAGTGACTAACGATATGTATGCACAGCAAATGCAAATTTATCTAATGCTATTTTGTAGCATTTTCAATAATTTGCTCAATCATGTTCACAATTCATTGAGAAGTTGTCTTCCATATTTTTATTTTTTTTTTTCTTTAAAAGTAGACCTTCCTAATTCATTTCTGTCATTCATTTTAATATTTTAGAAAATTACTGAGAAATTAGATATTTTTAGCATTAAAGTAGTGCACTTTGTTTGGAAGGTTATCTAGCATCATCACTCCCTAGCAACAAATGCTTTGTTTGACACCATAATTTTGATATTAGAGCAGTCTAAAAGTTTTCAATTTAAATGACTAAAGTCATAACTTGTTCATTATATCCGTAAATGTCCAACAAACAATCATTCCGTTAACAGGTTTCAAGAGACCGGGGGGGGGGGGGGGGGGCGGAATGGTACAGGTTTCAAAAGACCAGGGAGGCCGGAATGGTACAGGTTACAAGAGACCAGGGGGGCCGGAATGGTACAGGTTTCCAATATTAGACCAATAATGAGACAGTGCGTGAGTACTGTGCTCTGGCTGCCAATTAGTTAACGTTAGGCAATTAGTACCTTTAAATTGCCTTAGGTAAAGCATTAAAATGTATTGTAGTTTGGGACGTCAACATACGCATATAACGCATTTATTTGCAACAGGGAATCAAAGCTAAAACCAGAAGCTAATGAGAATTGCACAGAGCACCCATTTTCTCCCAGAAATTTTAGTTAATTTACAAAAAAATTTCATTTAATCAATACAGAAATTTGTGATCAAAACCGTATAAATTCTTTGCAAAATTTAATGTATATAAAGTTTTAAAAAAACTTCTCATAGCAGAAATATAAATTATTTTCTAAGATACCTATATACAAAGTTTAATATTCTTATTTAAAAAATAATTTATTTATATGTGAGGGCATTGAGTCACGCCAAACTGCTTTGAAGCTTTATGAAATATTTAGGCTTTAATTTGCTTTTGCTAAATTGGAAGATTTACTAATAATAACTTAGACAATAATTCATTGAGTATAATATTTTAATGAAACGAAAATCACCAACAATGATTACTCAGATCTTCCTTTGCAAAGATGACAGACAAATTATCTATACAGTTAAAGTATATGTATTAACTTTTAGTCCAAGAGCTTGTTTAATGAAGTGTTTTATGCACCTTTAAATTTTGCTACAATGTACCTCTTGGGTAAATAAGAAGGTATACATGTGTTGGCTAGACTTACCGTGGAACACCAGGTAATACGTATAGGGGAAAGATGTAAAAACATATTACCCAAAAATAGAGTTTTATTCAAAAGCCAGCTATCTTTAATGTAAAATTAAGACAATTACACAATGAATAATAAATGAGGCAGACACTTTTAAGTGATATAACGTGTAAAAAAAAAAGTTGCTTTTATTGTTATTTTAAATGAGTGTTTTAATCACTCTGCCATTTAAACTGGTAGAGCTGTACTAGATCATGTGAGCAGGAACCAATGAAAGCGTAGAGAACAACCACAAATACCCAGATGATCGGTGCTCTCACTCACTCTTAAGCAACGTATTGTACTCTATCATAGGCAACATTTATTTTCATGTTTCCTGATAATTAACCCCCTTAAAAGTGTCTGCCTTAATTATTATTCATTGTAAAATTCCCTTAATTTGCAATTTTTTTTACATTAATGATAGTTGACTTCTGAATAAAACATTATTTTCGCAATATGATTTTGCACCTTTCCCCTATGTGCAGTA
Source organism: Gonocerus acuteangulatus (assembly GCA_946811695.1). Classification (NCBI taxonomy): domain Eukaryota; kingdom Metazoa; phylum Arthropoda; class Insecta; order Hemiptera; family Coreidae; genus Gonocerus; species Gonocerus acuteangulatus. The sequence goes on along the minus strand of OX328123.1, from coordinate 99,748,271 downwards.
CCTGGTGTTCCAAGGTAAGTCCTTCTATATATATATATATATATATATATATATATATATATATATATATATATATATACACACACACATACACACACATTCTTATCTACCCAAGAGGTACATTATAGCAAAACTTCAAGGTGCATAAAACACTATGTGAAAAGTGTGTTACCAGCTCTCCGACATAAGTGTTAGGCAGCAATTGAAGTTAACTATATTCCAAGCCACATTTATGTGCGTTTATATATATATATATATATATATATATATATATATATATGTGCACACATACATGTTCACCAACCAGTTAAATAGATGTTAACTAATTGTTAAAGAGGATTCTGTGTAAACAAAAAAAACCTTCCATAGTCATTATTTTGTAATGATATACTTATTGATTTCTTTATAATATACTTATTTTAGTGCGCATTTCTTAAAGATATTTGTATTAAAAATTATACTGTGCACATGTTTGCAAAATTAAAAAAAATATTATTGCCTTCATTGTTATTGTGCCATAATTCATAAATTGCCTTAAAATAAAAATGTTCCAAACCATTGTTGATTATTATTAGATGAATAAGCACATAGTGTTCATCTTAAGCTTGTGATTTAAGCCATTTTTGTGAAAATTATGACTATAATATTGTTGTTAGGCTTATGTAACTACGCAGCATTTTTGGCTGCAAGATTCACAAAGATTAATATTTATGATATATATGTTTTAATGCAAAATAAATAAATAAGTACATGTTTAAGGCACAATATGTTCAAGTAGATTAATCAGTTTTTATGAAGGAGAATTTATTTGAGAATAACATATTGTATACATATATACATTACCAATAATTTTATTTTTCAAGTATATGTCTATAAATGTTAGCTTTTAGAAGAAAACAAGGGAATAAAAGTGGACAACTGCATTAAAAATATGTTGTGATTTTAATATGCAAAATGTTTTATAGCTTTAAAATTTCTTAATGTCATATTTAAAAATCTTAGATTTTAATAAGTATTTGTGTCATGTTGGTACTTAATATATCAGTATATTAAGATGAATTACCTAATACATTTTTCATGCTAATTATATGTTTATAATAAATACAGTGAATACCAAGAATATTAATACACCTGCCTCTCTCACAAAAACATAATTTTTATGAAACAATGGAAATTTTTATAAATGTATACCATGTGCTGGTTTACACCAACCAAATTACCAAAGGAGTAGGAGAAACTACCGCAAACAAAGCGTTTATCATTAAAAAGATTTTAGCCTGTCATAGAGCATGAGGCAAATGAAGTACTATTGGTTATATATTTATGCATCTATCTTTTATGGTCACTGGCGAGTATTAACAGTTGTTTCAGTTAAAATAATTCGACCATTAATGCAAGTCAATCTTTAGTTTTCGCCTCAATATTATTGAACTATTGGAGCATTTATTTTAATTATTGATTAATCTATGTTCCCCTTGCACTGGTTATTATTATTATTATTTCTACAACAGTATTATTTATTACACATTTATAACCCATTCATAAAAAGTATTAATATTGAAAAAGAATCAAGTGTATGAATACTTTTGATATTCACAGTAAATGAAATGAAATTAATGGGAGCATAACCTATATTATAAAACTTTGAGAAAATAATTTTTAATTATTCTAGTCATCTAAAGTCACTTAAAATAAACTAGATTGTAAAATATTGAAATTGAAATGTGCATTTTCAAAAGAAAATATTAATATATTTTAATTGTTTTGATGAAATTTCTATATAAAATTGTAAATCTGAATCGAACTCAAGTTTTTATGATAAACAAAATTTTCAAATATAAATGCATACAATTTCGTATTTTTATATGATTTATTCATACAATACAAGAAAATGAAAGATTCATTTTGTTTCATCTGAATGGGTCCCTTTCATCTTTAGTTTGATTTGTTATTGAGAAAAAAATGCTTTCCTGAGAGGGAATAAGATTGGCATAGTAGAAATATAAAGTAAATGAGACTTGGATGAGGCCTACAAATATTTATAATTAGAAAGTATGTTTTCAGCTCCTCTCTTCATGATATACTGTTTTCACATTAGAGAAAGTACAGTGCTAATCCATTTTGCCGTTCTCATTTAGTTAATTTCTGATCTGGTATTATAACAGAACAACACGTCAGGTGGCACAATAGGCCTTGTAAGCCTCAGGGCAGTTTCTCGGGCATATACGGGCACCCAGTCATCTACTCTAATCTAGTTAATTTCAGAAATTTGAACAAAATTATTTCTGTCACAAAACTGTTGTTCTTAAAACTAACTTGTTATGAGGTAGAAACAAACATATTGTATAACCTTTATATTATGTTAAAGATCCTTACTACATTTTAAAATTTTCTCATTCGACATCAATGATCAGTTTTCAGGCATTAAAGTAGTTTTTGGTAATTATTACTGAATTCTTTATTACAATTTAATCAGGCCCACAGCAGAATGACTGTACAGTATGCTGGGTAGAAAGAATTATAAAGGCCCTATTTACTTTTTGTGACACTACCCATTGATGAGTGGATGGTAGATGTCACAACTTGACATAGGAACAAGAAATTTTAGGTTTGTGCTCCTGGGGCAATTTCAGGAGCTACAGCAAACAACAGTATTTAGCATGCCCTGTTCTTGTTTTTTATTTAAAAAAAAAAAAAAAAAAAATCTATTATTTTTTGGTAAACAGGAATCTAGTCATTTTTTTTGTTACTAATTTCATTAATTAATATGGACATACATGAAGAGAGGTGCCAAATATTTATCTAAATGTTGACAGTGATATTTAGAATATCTGATTTTATATACAGGTATTCAGGCTTCTGAATAGCCCAGAAGACAGCAAATGCAACGACATATCTATCAGCATTTAAATAAATGTGGAATAGCTGTAGAAACCTGTAGTGTTGCAAAGAATTTTATAATAAAGTTTATTTTGAAAATTTCATTGTATATTTATTCCAATGTTTTTTTTTCTTGAGAAAAGGTATTATAAATAAATGACATGCTTCAGAGCCTGAAGGAAAGTAACTCAACTTGATGACAACCATTCCTTATACCGCGAATTGAGAACTTATGATGAAAATTCTGCAAAACCTAAGAAATGTTTCCTTCTTGCATGAGATAATCAAAATGTAAACATCAGTATTAAAGGTATGAAATTTTGTTAATGTTTGGGCTCTGCAGCCTAAACATTAAAGAATGCTCTCAAAATCCAATTTTGTCCTTCCCCTAACTGAAAATCAGAACTGCTTTTGCCAAATAAAATTGACTCCTGTATATTAATATGTTACTTCCCAAAACATCTGATTATTAAGTTTAGCCACTGTAACAAGTGTGCAGTTTCTGTCTCTTCTCAAGGCATCTCTCACCAGCAGTGTCTTTTTTATACTTGTCATATTTTGACAGATTCTCCCTCCATCAAAATATCACAAGCTTGAGACTAGATTGATTGCACAGGTCTTGACACTCGACTCACAAATGGATAAGAGCCTGAGAAGAGACTCTTGGACGTCTCCAAGAGTGAAAATTTCTCCAATGGATGTATTCATTTCTGTTCTCAAGATTCAGTCACCAATCTTTCATCAATGATTTATTTTGTTCACCTCTGAGGAAGTGCTCATTTTCAATTTTGATTTCAGAAATATGTGTTTTTTATCAATATTTGGTTAATTATTTATTAAAAATGATTGATAAGGAGATTTTGTAGGATAAATGATATCGGCCACCCGCCTAGCGGGTGCCTTGACCCCGTAAAAAAATGAGTGGGCCCCTCGCAAAGATACCGCTTAACTAGTGGGAAATGAATGTGTTAATCCATCTTTAAAAGGGACAAGAGTTTTTGTGGAATGTCAAACATAAATTGAAAAGGAATCTCAATAACTAACAAATGAGTGCCAAATTTGAATAGAAAAATTCATCTTATGAAATCAACTATTTTTTTCAATAAGAACAGCTGTGGAGATGCTCCTTCAATGCGGCACATTCCATGCTGGTATACTCATAGAATCAGGCTGCTATTCTGGCCGCCAATGGAGCTCGCATTAAACCAATGGTTGTTGAGGTAAAGGCTACAATTTAACTCATAGGCTTCCACGGTCCGAGTCATTACCAATATTATAGTCTTCTGGTATTGACCGTGTCACAAACTTCTTTCTCAGACTAAGCCCTGAGGAAGCTGGCAGTATGACTAGCGAAACGTCGGCAAAGAAGTTTGTGACACGGTCAACACCAGAAGACTATAATATTGGTAAAGGCTACAATTGTTTGGGCCCGATTGAAGCAAATGCAAATCTATCAACAAATCCAAACCAAGAGAGCACGTTATGGTAATAATTTCCCTACAGAGGAAGGAATGAAAGAAGTAGTTGCTATATACATAGGTCATGGTAGGAGGGACAAAAATCAGCGCATCCTGGGCCTGCTAACCCATCTTTGCAGGAAATATAAAGTAAAAGAGGAAACCTGTCTTCATATACTATAGGGATGATGGGCGGGGATCAATGGAGCAATTGAACCAATCGACTTAAAAATTAAAAAAATGAATCATCCTCTTAGATTTAGATTTTAATACATTAAACCTTGATATGCCCAAAATTTGAAATCATTCTGATAAATACATTTTGGAAAACTAGGATTTTTGTATTGTTAGACATGCAAACTTTTTTTTTTTCAACTGATGACAAATTATTTAATAAAGTTTGAATTATTTATTAAAATTATAAAATTCTATTGTAATAGTTTCATATGTTCATACTTTATAATTCTCAACTTCATTAATAGTAAAATAATATTTTATGAATTTGATATTTACTAAGTATTACAATAAAGTCATACAAGGTCTATTGAATCAACAATCCCAGGGGCAGTTGAGCCACGGACAGCATCAGGCATGCGCATATCTTTGCTTTAAATAAAAAAAAATACTTACGCAAATGAAAATGTAGCGTTTGTTGTTGTGTATCTAGCACTTTAGGTAATGTTGAATATAACAGTCTTACTGCCAACGGCCATAGCCACGTTGAATACACCGGTTCCCATAGATCACCGACCACGTCCTGTTGGCATTAGAAAAGGGTGGCAACCTGTAGATAGCCCGGCGCTAATAGCCAAATAGTTGATGCGCCGTAAAAAAAAAAAAAAAAAAAAAAAAAAAAAAAAAACCAGTCTTACTATACAATTGAATCCTTCTATATAATAACTAATTTTGGCAATTGCATACTACTTGACAAAACTAATCACAATCAAGTGAATATCAATACTGACTTAAATATGTCGACTAAAAAATCTAATAAGGGTTGTGTTCAAGATGACATGCCATTTATAACGATACGTCTGAAAAATTAGAAATAGAAGCCAAAAACAAAAACCTTTCAAGTAGACATAGAAATGGCTACTAACAATACGAAAAACTAAAAACATTAAAGTCAACTGATAAACCAAAAATAAGTATTGTAAAAAAAAAAAAAAAACGAATTATGCCAAAATTTTTTATTGTAACTATGGTTGTGAAAAGATTTAACAAAATAATATATTATATACTATTTTTGCATTACAAATATCTAGGGGGGTGTAAGAACCTCAAAAGATCAGAGGATTCATCAAAGACACTGGACTATTTTAAATAACCCAGTTACTTAGCAGATGTAAAACAAACCTTTTATTTCAAGCTACTTTTCCCATTATGAGATCCTAAACATCTATCTATCTAAAGAAACAGATATGTACCTAAATCTATCAAATTGAATTAACTCAAAATGTCCTAAAAATGATTAATTTTACTCTCACTCTTAATAATTATAAATCTCCCCGAACAATCTCTAATTCAAGATGATGACAACTTTCTAAACATCAGAGAAACTTAAAAAAAAAGTCCGTCACGCAGGAGCTGCATAACTAAGCACTTTCCTCAGAATTTGGGTAGTGTAGATTGCTTTCCAGAACAATTTGCTTAAAATATCCTACATAAATAAAATAAAAACATGAATAGTTCTCTTTTAAATTTGTAATGAGTAACTGATCAATTAATAATTTGCTTCCAGAGTTATGTTTACACATGGTAGCTACTACACTACTTAATAAATACTAAAAACCTCATATTATCCTATTTTGATCTAACGCAGGAACAGGATACAGTCCCTCTAGTGGTAGAAAGCGCTCCTTGCGGCGGCTTTGTGAACCTACGTCTGGCGGGCTTTTCTATTGAAATATATTACAAATTAAACCCCCGCTTTCCGATTGACCGATTCAGCTCATTTTTACAACACTTCTTTCCCATGAGTTACCCACGACGTATACCGCGTTTCGTTACAATACAGCAGAAATTACGACCGGTATGAGTATATTAAGAATTTGGGTCAAGAGTAAACACCCCCTCCTAATGAACCGATTTAGTTTATTTTTACAACAGTTACTTACCTGTGGATTACCACTACGAATACCGAGTTTCATCGAAATATACCAAAAATCACGGCTGGTAGTGGCGAATTGGTATTGTGGGTCCGGAGTAAACCCCCCCTTCTAATTTAGTTCATTTTTATATCTCACTTTTCTCTCTATATTACCACTACGAATACCAAGTTTCGTTGAAATATAACAAATATTACGGCTGACATAGTCAAATTAGTGTTTTGGGTTCGGGGTAAACCCCCACTTCCGGTGGACCGACTTTGGTGGTTAACGAACTCGTTCAATCGTTTGCTAATTGAATGCTATATACCAAGTTTCGTGAAGAAAAAACAAAAACTCTGGCCGCTATCGTGTTAACAGACATACATATATATATATATATATATATATATATATATATATATATATATATATATATATATATATATAAATTTTAACGGGGGTCATTTTCGGTGTCTACTAGGTAGGATCGATAAAGATTTGAAGAAATTTTTCAAAAATTCCGTCATGAGTCCAACCTCAATAGCTACTTTCCTTCGGAGGAAAGTGCTAAAAACATGAATAGTTCTCTTTTAAATTTGTAATGAGTAACTAATCAATTATTAATTTGCTTCCAGAGTTATGTTTACACACGGTACCTATTACACTACGTAACAAATACAAAAAACCACATATTATCCTATTTTGATCTAACGCAGGAACAGGATACAGTCACTCTAGTGGTAGAAAGCGCTCCTTGCGGCGGCTTTGTGAACCTACGTCTGTCGGGCTTTTCTATTGAAATATATTACAAATTAAACCCCCGCTTTCCGATTGACCGATTCAGCTCGTTTTTACAACACTTCTTTCTGATGAGTTACCCACGACGTACGTTACAATACAGCAGAAATTACGACCGGTATGAGTATATTAGGAATTTGGGTCCGGAGTAAACCCCCGCTTCTAATGAACCGATTTAGTTTATTTTTACAACACATATTTACCTGTAGATTACCACTATGAATACCGAGTTTCGTCGAAAAATACCAAAAATCACGGCTGGTAGTGGCGAATTGGTATTGTGGGTCCGGAGTAAACCCCCCCCCCCTCCTAACGAACCGATTTAGTTTATTTTTACAACACATATTCACCTGTGGATTACCACTACGAATACCGAGTTTCGTCGAAATATATCCAAAAGCACGGCTGGTAGTAGCGAATTGGTATTGTGGGTCCGGAGTAAACCCCCCCTTCTAATGAACCGATTTAGTTCATTTTTATATCTCACTTTTCTCTCTATATTACCACTACGAATACCAAGTTTCGTTGAAATATAACAAATATTACGGCTGACATAGTCAAATTAGTGTTTTGGGTTCAGGGTAAACCCCCCCTTCCGGTGGACCGACTTTGGTGGTTAACGAACTCGTTCAATCGTTTGCTAATTGAATGCTATATACCAAGTTTCGTGACGAAAAAACAAAAACTCTGGCCGCTATCGTGTTAACAGACACACACATATATATTTATATATATATATATATATATATATATATATATATATATATATATGCATATATATATATAAATTTTAACGGGGGTCATTTTCGGTGTCTAGTATGTAGGATCGATAAAGATTTGAAGAAATTTTTCAAAAATTCCGTCATGAGTCCAACCTCAATAGCTACTTTCCTTCGGAGGAAAGTGCTAAAAAAAAAAAAAAAAAAAAAAAAAAAAAAAAACAGAAGATGATTTTGGAGAATACAATTTGGTTGAAAGTCATTACTTTATTATTAATTACGTTAAATGGGAATATATTATGTTAATGGGGTGAATTAATGGGATTAGGTGAAAGCTAGAAATATAGTTTTTATTATTATCTATAAGCCTATTTTTATTTTCTGCTCGTGGTTTTCCGATCTGATTATTATAGGAGGCAATTATTATTATTTAAATTTTAACGTCCATTATTATTAACTACAAATTTTTGGGACGGGTTATCTACAGGTTACCACCCTTTTCTAGCCAGGATAGGGCTGATGGCTTTTCTTTTTTCGAAAGAAAAGCCACCACCCCTAGTGGGAATCGAACCCACGACCTTTGGCACGGAGTGATAAGTGCTCACGCCTTAACGCTCATGGCTACCGGGTCTCCCGGGCAATTAAAAAGTGTTAGTTTTAAACTAATAGTACATTTTGTAATATGGACGGAAGAAGCTATTCAATATACCATTCTCTTTAAATACAAAAGCTTCATCTTCTGAAAAAAAAACTGTTCCAGAGTGTCAGCCTCTTCAAATACACGTACTATACCTGATTGCATCTCCAAGGATCCCTGTTGACAAGAACCTTCCAACATTATTACCATTTATTTTATGGTAACTTTTTATAAAAGATGCAACTTTGTTGTTGCATGATAATGTTTTAATTTGCTCTGAAAAAAAAAGGCATCAACTATATCCTGCCTAAAAAAGGGTATTAACCTGTAGATAATGCGTCCCAAAAAACCTGTTATTGATAAAGGGATCCTAAAACTAAAAATAAATAATTTGTTCCTTGATATTTTTCACACATGCCTTATAATATTCTTCCTTTAAATTATCATAAATGACGTCAAACTCCAGGAATCATTCTTCCAATTATACAATACGGTAGGCAGAAAAGGTACTGTATACTACAATAAGTATCTCCTGATATTTCATATATACATTCTATTAAAGTAAAATATCAATCTTTAAGATTTGTATACTGTAGAGTCGTTACACCGGAACCCCAAAAAAAACGTCTGTCCTAACAGGATGAAAAAAAAAAAATGTATTTTTAGCTGAATCCAGAAAGTGTGGCTTTTAATCTGCCATGAACAGGAATTGCATCACGTAATTTTTTATCTTGTTTGACCCCTCAAATTATTCCAGGAAATTAAAGCTCTAAACACTGACTTGTAGCACGACCTGTAAAAGACTTTGGAATGACAATTTAGTACTAACCTAGTTGAGGGCTAAATTTGTTCTTTATCATAGAATTTAATAAAATCTTACTATAAACAACTTAATTATTTTCTGTAAGCCAATTCAAAAATAAATTGATGTTCAATGAATACGGTTTAATATTTCAATTTTCCTTTTTATGTTTGAAAACATGTTTAACATTATTTTTTTTTAAATGTTGCTAATAGACTTATCAAGTTAAAATAGAAATAATATTAATACTAAAACAATAAATAGTATAATAAGACAATATCCTTTATTGAATTGTGTTATAAGTTCTCTTATTCAAAGCCTACAGTATTAACATTTTCATGCATTTCTTAACACATAGCTGTGTTTATTCTGCAAACAATAAAAGCATAGAATTAAAAGAAAGACATTACTAGATCTGCAATAAGCTTTAAGAGCAATTCTTTTATGTGATTAACTATAGAGGTAGAGTGATCATACTATGGAGTATGGCTGAACTGAGTATGGTTCATCCCCACTGGTTGAGTACCTAAGATGGTTTCGTGAGCAACATATACAACTGGCATTTGTTAGTACCTGTAATTATTGGGACTGGTAGTGCAGTTACTATCTCCATACCCCCCCCCCACAGCTATATTTGTGTAAGGGATTTAAATATAAGCTATCCAAATCTACTTTAAAGGCTTGCTTAAAAAAAAACAGTACAGACACCGAGCGATGACTTGACTTTCATGGCCTTGAAATCGAATTCATTTATGACGATTTAACTAGTTTTAACGAAAACGATTTACTAGTTAACTAAAAATCTTTTTTAATTGAGCATTACTACTAGTATATTCCAATATACGAGCATGTCAGATGATAAATTAAATAAGAAGAGAAAGTGAAATTATTTTTAAATGGAACCAGCACTCATTATTAAGCGAACTCATATCTGGTATATCTTCTTTTTACCACAATGTATGTGCTAAAATAATTTATGAGAAAAAGGAAGTCATTGGTTTCAATCAGCCAGAGATTCGGAAAGAGAGGAAGTATGAATTTGTGGTGAACTGCTAAGATCATTAGCTCGATTTTTAATTATATGTTGGAGACCCGATGGCCGTGAGGGTTAAGGCTTTTCTTTCGAAAAAAATAAAAGGTATCACCCCTATCCTGGCTAGAAAAGGGTGGTAACCTATAGATAACCCGTCCTAAAATTCTTAGTTAATAATAAATGGACGTTAAAATTTAAATAAATAATTATATGTTATTCTAAATGTTTATAAAGTGTTAGTTAACTCATGCTGAATAGTACCTCTTTTGTGCAGGCAACCTTGTAAATGTGTTTATCAATTCTATAGACTTTGACTGAAAATCTCTTCTTCTAATCCTGGAATCAAAGGGAGATGGAAAGGTCATTTACTTTCAAAATTAAGTATTTCTGGAGCAAGTCATCAAGAATCAAATATTTAAACAAGTTTCTAGGTTGGCGCTTCATGAATCAGCACATATAAATAAATCAGTTCTATTTATAATAATATTTACCTTTGTAGTTTCTGTTCATCTTTATCTTTTATTATTGTTTTTAAACCAGCATTTGATTCACAACTTTCCTCACAGCTCAACCAAATTGGCTGAAATGGTCAATATTATAAGTAAACTACCAGCAGATGACACTAATTATAATATAGTATAATTTTTTATTTATTTTTTTTTTTAGATGGTAATAATAATGATTTAAGACACTTCCATAACATTCCTAAGCAGACACCATCATAATAATTGGGAAGATCTAAAACAATTACTCAGGCTCAGAGGAGAAGTTAACACTTTAAGGGCTGATGGCTTCAAACCAAATTTCCATCAGGACCCAAGTCTTCTTTTTGTATAGTTATTTCGGCAAACATGTATATGTAAAAAAAATAGTGAAGAAACTTTTGAAATGATCTAATTTTAGTGGATTAATTACAACTTAGTAAAGTGCCAATTACGCCACGAAAGTGGGTTCGCTGAAGGAATTTTTCGGGCGGATTCAGTATCATACGATACCAGACCTGCAAACCTAACTGGGAATAACGTAATTCGAGGTCCCAAACCAAATTCGAAGGTTATAGGACAATGCCTGGGAGTAGTGGGGATAGGAAGGCAAGCTATCTGCAGACACACATACCACGATGCTGGGCCCAAACGTGTTAAGCCCTAAGTAAGTTTTGAACAGGATGGCAAGGTGGATAATTTTTGGAAAATGGTCATGAATGTGAATGCACCCAAAACTAAAATTTCTAATATATTTTTAGATTTTTAAGAAGTACTGCCTACAGACAGCTTCTATCACCTTATTGTAATTCTAATTAGCTACAACACTATATTTCTTTTCTTTGTATATACCACTATCATTAATCCCTTTGACCTGAGAGGCAAGGATGAATGATTAAAATAATCTCCTGGATCAATCAGAGCTTGTTCTTCAAGTGGAAACGCATTGCTCACCGGTATGAGAAAGATTAGAGGTCTGAGGCTAATGGAAGAAGACCTAGAAAATTATGTTAACCTACAGGTAAATCATCCCAAGAATCTGTGCTATGAATAAGTTTAAGTTAAAATTTAAATAAATTTATTTTAATTACCTCAGTTACATGTGGTCCTAAATTCTGTGAGATCCTCTGCATAACAGATCTGAGGGAATGTAATGAGACCTCTTCATTCTTCCTGAGATCAAACACGTGTATTCCTTTGTTCACTTTGAGAAGTTTAACAACTTCTGAAGCACCTTCGTTTGTGATTCCACAATTCTGCATATCCACAGCTGAGGAAATTAGTCATATTAAGTAACATGGCAAGATTTAAATATTGGTTTTCATTAGGAGCAAATATTAATTCATACTAGCCTAAGTATCAACTTGGTCTAAGCCTAAGTAATTGTTTATATATCCTTGATCTTTTATATTTTTCAATTATCATCCAGATATTTTTCAAAACCAATAACAAATTCAGATTTTTTTCTACTTTAGGATTTCCAGTCAGTTGGCACTTATTTATAAAATACTGAAGTAGTAATGATCAAGTGATAATATTAAACGGCACTGAATTTTCTTCATGCTAAATAGAGCTGTATTTTTAATCATTAATCCACAAATTTCTTAAAATTATATGAATGAAATGTTTTCATTGTTAGGACATAAAAACAGTCTCTTTTTTTTGTTAAGAAATGTTAAGGTAATTTTGCAAAAAACATTAAGATTAGTTTACAATAAACAATGAAAAATTTATATTTTTATAATTTTAAGTTATTTCATGGGTAAGGATTGAAAATAAAACTCAATTTAAAAAGTAAGAGTTGCGCAGCATTATCAATAATGCAGGCATTTTATTAATTCAATGCCAAGAACTAGGAATGTTCTAATTGTTTAAAGAGAGACAGCCAAGGGCAGCTCAATAGGTCGTACGGTCCTGGTGCGCTCCCTTGAGGAAGACAGCCCGACATTATTGTAGTAGTAATAGTACTGTAGATTTGTTCAACTACTAAGAGCATTTTTCACTAGAGCTCTGCCATTTAACACGTCCATTGCTCAAATCTGGGGGACAAGTGCATTTCTGTGGGAACCCTAGTCTTCCAAATATGGGTGACGCTTTTCTTTTTGTGATATATAGGATTTTTAAAAGCAATTTACGTATCGGTATGCTGACATTCTCATCTCATTATTATTCCCTAATATTCTTGGGCCGTGTATATACCAAAATAATCCTACATGCAGGAACTGTGTCATCTTAGTGCATTCATATCCCTAGTACTATTAGTAAAGGAATAAAAGCAGTTATTGATCAATTTTGATCTTTTGTGAAAAATATAAAATGAAACACCAAAGAGAAGGAAGATTTAAATTGCCACAACAGGAAACTTTCAGTATCCTAAGCTGAAATAACTGCCACCCCTTCTCAACGTTCGCTCTAGGATAACACTATTACAGAGTTGACACAAGTGGATTTTACCTTCTTGGGGAGCAATGAATGAATGAATATAGCCTTTATTTACAGAATAGTCATAATAAATAATTAAATAAATACAATTGGTAATAAATAAATAATTTTGCCTTTAATAAATAAATAAAAATATAAAAATCCTGTTCTAGATTTGTTTACATATCTGAAGTGACTATTTCTGTAGGATCTCCCAGAGTTCTGGGGTAATAGACTGACTTCCGACGGGGACTAGTCCTATCGGGAAGTGGAGTCCGCTGTGCCTTTCTTTCCCTTCTTCCAAATCTCTTTCCATCTGCTCCTGTCCCTGGCATACCTCATCCTCTCGGCACCCGCCTTATTCCGCTTGTAATCGGCCCATCTCTTCTGTTGCCTTCTTCCTCTCTTCTGTTCCTATGGGATCCACTCAGTGGCCTGCTTTGCCCATTTACCATTATCTTGCCTTGCAACATGCCCTACCCAGGCCCACTTGATCCTCATTACATGCAGTAGGACATCCTTCATATCTGTCTGTGCCATTATAAAAATATTTGCTATTTTCTGCCTCCTTAGTACGTCGAGAATACACCTTTATGACGAACGCAGCCATATTTGTAATTTACTTTCCTGGGTGTTGGTAAGAGACTATGTTAGGCATCCATAGCTTATGATTGGCAAGACACATTGATCGCAGGCAAGCCTCTTCCACTCCAAGCTAAAATTCCCCTTTATAATAAATTTCAGTTTCCAAAATTTCTTCCAAGCATGAGATGTTCTCCTCATCTGCTGGATCTCTTTTGCTGTACTATTTTGAAAGGAAACAAGTTGGCCCAGGCATGTATACTCGTCCGTATACTCCAAAATTTTTCATCTAGCCTTACCACTATTTTTCCAGCTTGGTCATAATTTTTGTTTTGGAGTAGTTCAGCCTTAAGCCCACTTTCATACATTCGTCCAAAAGTTCACCTAACTGACTTTTTAAATCTTCTAGGTTCTCTGCCAGGAGGACAATGTTGTCAGCAAACTTGAGGGTACTTAGCCTTTTCCCATTTTTAGTTATACCCAAGTTTTCCAGATTGGGGCATCTTCTACTGACCATTTCAAAAAGATTTATGAAAAGAGGTGGTGATGAATATCCCCTTTACGAATGCCTTTTTCCCTAGAGAAAGTAGGCCCAATAAGGTCCGTCGCTATGAAGGCTTTGTTTTCTTTGTAGAGATCTCTCAAAGCCTCAATGCAGGCCGCTTCGACCCCAACCTCTTCCAAGGCTTCGGATATACTGGAATGTTTTACCGAGTCGAAGGCTTTCTTAAAGTCAATAAAGCAGAGATATAAAGGTAGCTTATACTCTTTCGACTTCTCGATTATTTGATTGAGGGCTTGAAGATGGTCGAACACTGAGTACCCCTTCTGGAAACGTGCCTGTTCAGAAGTTAGACTTCTTTCTAACGTAGGAGTAATTCTGTCCTTTACAATTTTGGTAAAAAGCTCTAAGACAGCAGAACACAGAGAAATGGGGCAGTAGTTTTCAATGTTTCTTTTAGCCCCCAATGAGGAGCAAAGAAGCATGCTAAAACACTAAAATTCCCTCCCTAGTATTCAAACATCCTATAGAAAAGGCTGGTAGAGAAGAATATTAAGTAGAAATAAAAATAATCACGTCCTTCACAAAGCATTTTATTCTGAGTGATCCTTCTGCCATCATCTTTGCTATAATGTGTTCAGTTTCACGTATCCTGTCTATTATTACACACTTTTTTTTTTTTTTTTTTTTTTTTTTTTTTTTTTTTTTTTTTTTTTTTTTTTTTTTGTGTGTGTATTTAAATAGAAGAATAGGATTTACTTTTTGTCACGGTGCACCGACATCTGGTATATTAGCTCTGGGCTATCAACCAGTTACCAGCCTTCCTACACATCTGTGGTGCAGTGGAGAATTTTCTTAACGGGCCCTAAAATAAGAAAAATCCCTGCTGCAGGTGGGACTTAAATCCCTATCTCCCGCAGGAGAATCCAAGGCTTAGCCACTGGACCACAGGGAGACCTTGAATGAATATCAATCCACCAGTAGTTAATGGTTTTGTTTGATACAAGGTGGCTCAAACCAAAAATAAAAAATTACTTTTCCCTTGGGACATTAAAATAATATTTTCACACCTTTAATCCAGAAGTCATCATAGAGCGCATCAACGATAAGGTGCAAACCCTCATCAGTTAAGGCAGGATTGTTGTTAAGTGTGATTCTATTAAGACCAAGGAGTGACTCGGTTTTGACTGGTCTGTTTCGGAGTGATCGTTTCCACCATGCCAAACTACGGACCATTTCTTGTCTCTGAGGAAAAATAAATTGTAAATCAGTGGGAAAATGCATTGTGTAAATAACAAAGAATTGTTTTAATTTAAAAGTTTTTCAATGAGCCATTAAAACTACTTTGTTCCGTATACAAACATAGCACAACATATGCAATATAATCTTCAAAATATTTTAAAGTTAAGTTCACAGGTTAACATAAATAGTCTGAATCCTGTATTTCTAGACTTACTTTTAATATAAATAGTTTAAATGAAAATTGACTTACTTCTAAGAGAGCAGCAATAGTTGTTGCACTGTCCTTTGTAAGATTATTTCCTTGAAGGCTGATTGATGAAATTGTTGGGCAAGAAGTCAGGGCTGAACATAAGTTGAAGCAGCCCTCGTCCCCTAAGGAATTCTCATCCAAAGAAAGATGTTGGAGAGTTTTGGAGCTTTTCATAGCCTGAAATATAATTTGCAATGAATAAATATAGGCCACTTTCAAAATAAAACTCACCCTGTACTGACCCTAAAATTTGCCTATACTAGTCGTAATTTTTGCTTCCTTATAACAAAACTCGCTATACTTCTTGCCCAACTAGTGAAAATATGCAAATATGTTGTGAAAATAAGCAAATTTGTTGGAAAACAAGCGAATTTGTTATTAAAATAAGCAAAATCAGTATGGGTTAGTACACGGGGAGTATTATGTGAATTACACTCTATTTTAACATGTAATAGGGTCTAATGTTTGTCCTTGTTCAACAAAACTAGCTATGTAGTATGTGAAAGTAATTTTATTACGTATTTTTTATTATTATTATTTTTTTTTTTTTTTTTGCGCATTTCATTTTGAAAAGAAGGGGTTATAAGGGAGAAAGATCTTTCTGGAAGAACTTAAGATCATGATTGAAGAATTGGAGAAGAATTGAACCATCCACTGAAGCACATAAAAAGAATGTTTCCTTTAAAAAATGAAAATTCTATTCACTGGAACTGTGTCATCTTAACACATTTCAATATGATGCTGATCCTTGGTATATTCGTACCCTGCTATTGCTTAGAATAGAAAATATTAAAATCTTCTTTTTAACTTCTTGCTCTTTTTGCTGGAAAATTAAATTTATGAACTCATTAAAAGTTGAATTTTTATTCTAACATATCCTGGAAAATAGAAGCAACACAATAAATAATAAAATATAAATAATTCACAAAGCAAGATTTTTCAAAGGCTCCTGATCAATCCAGGATAGTCGATAGTGCTAATACTAAAAATTGCATGCTCTTAAGCGTGGTTTGAGCAAGATAGGAGCGTTATTTTCACCTTTAAAATAGAAAAGACATATTTCATGGTAAAAGAACATTGTACATTTTTTTTAACTCCTTTGAGGAAGATAAAAATGTTTGAAACTGGTCAGGATAGAGGAAAATAAAGGAGAGAATCATGGAGAAGGATGTACTTTCTATGAACTAATTTATTCAATATATTAATGAAAACATCAAGAATAAGGTCATATATGGAGAAGTAAAAAAGCTACGTTGTTGAATAAGAGCTGAAGCCCAGCGAGGTAGCCTGAAAAAGAAGATGTATATATATATATATATATATATATATATATATATATATATATATATATATATATATATATTATTTTTGAGATTTATATATATATATAACTAGTTTTTTTTTTAATAACTAGTCCTAGACTTCTTTCTCTTTTGGTAATTTTTTTGTGGGGGGGTTTGAAAAAAAAAAAAATAGTTTTTTTGACCTACTGTATATGAATGTTTCTAGTTCATGTCATTGAATCGAGTCATAACTGGGTTTCTTCCCACTGGGGAGGGTGTAAATTCACTAAATGGATAAAGAAAATAGAAAATTAAACAATAGATCATTTGATGCTCTGAAAGTTCCTAAGTGTAAAACAAATAAAAATACTTATTTCAAGAATTACCAGTGTCAAATTCTTAATCATGTTCTCTGAAAGTGGGAATCCTTTTAACTTGAGAACAGTTAGTGAGTGGCAGTGATTTATCCAATTTGTGATTGTTTTAAATAAATTGTTTTCCTGTTCTATTCTGTCTTGTTGTACCTCCTTCGTTTCTAAAAGGTCATTACTTGTTAGTTGTTAAAGATTCCCAAAATCAACTAAACTTAGTAATGTCAGAAAAATGCAATTTTAATTTAAACATAAAATGTCCAAACATTGTACATAAATAAGAGAGAGATAATGCAAAATTGCTCAAGATATTGTTATTAAGAGGGTAGCTTGATTTAAACCGGATTTGGTTTAGTACAGATTGACATTCTCCAAGTCACAACTAAAGTTAAAAATAGTGTTCCTTTAAAGAATGTGCGAGAGCTGAAATGCTCAAACAACATATGGGCCTGAAGAAGTAAAGGATGACCTAAATCAACCTTGGACACACAAGTTTAAAGTGTACAGTAAACGCATTGAGCTTGCCATTCTGCAACTGTAAGCATAACATGAGATTTTCTTGCTGAAGATAACTGGTAAGATTAACAAGTTACATGCGGCGCCTGGAAATGTGAGGCTCTCCCAAGAGTGATAGTCGTCATACTTTCCCCTAGTAGTGCAAAACTAGGATGCAAGCAAGGAGAGTAAGGGTATTATTATTGGGTGCAAGTAGGTTTCTTGAAAAATTCAATTTCTTATTGCTTGACCAGCAGCCATAACTTTAATCATCCACAAGGTGCAACAAATGGTAAATTCATTAGCATCACATAATTCTACTGGAATTATGTTCTATTTTAATATTTGTATATTGCTTCTTTTTTTTTTCAATGCATTTAAATAAAAGAAAAATGGAACTTGAAATTTAGGCTATGAAAACGCATATATATAAAAAAATACATACCTTTATTTATTTAAAATTTAAATTAATAAATAAAGGAAATAGATGTATTTTTTTATATATATGCGTTTTCATGGTCTAAATTTCAAGTTCCATTTTTTTTATTTAAAAGCATTGAAAAAAAAGCAATGTACAAATCATGTTTATACACTTTATGATGAATTATAAAAACAAAGTAGTTATTATTTCCCATTTTTTATACAGAAAATGTATTAGTAAAAGTCTGATAATAATTACCCGAGGGGACCTGTAATGAAAATAATATACAAGTGACCACTCAAGGGTTAACATAACTTGGGTACTAATAAATATTACTTTAAATAACATAAAACTTCAGATAAATATTTAACTTTCAGAATGTCTCATCTTCATCACTAGATGAAAAACATGCCCTGAGGAAGTGGCTTATCTTACTATTTGTTGCTGAGAAAAACTGTTACATTTTGCTGAGTTTATTTACCTTAGATTCTATTGAATAATAATCTTGTAATCCTACTAAAGTGATTTTTTTTTAATATCTTTATTTGCCAATTATACAATACACTAAGTATTTTTAATAATTCTTAAGTTCATGATTAGATGACAAGAAGGACTGATAGGAAAAAAGCCCATTGGCCAAAACCTATTAACTTGAAATTTTTTATCTTAGGTTACACTTAGCGTGATTATTTACAGTATTTACATTTTTTTATATTTACATTATCTTACAAGGTTTGATTACAATAGGTCTCTAAGCCATTTGCGCTTATCGCGTTGTTAGTTGTTGTTAGTTAGTTGCGTGTGTGTACTTAGTATCAGAAGGTCTCGATAGAGTGCGTGTTCTTGTATTAGCATTCACTTATCACAGCGAGTGTGACTAGGGTTACAGTTCCACTTAACACAGCGATGAAGGAAAGAGAGATGAGAGGAAGACGGCTGCTTAACAAAGTGGACGAGGATATCTCACTTAGCACAGTGAGGAAGGTAGGTGTAGGATAACCGCTTAGCACAGCAGGGGAGAACCTCAATTAGCACAGCGAGTGTGAATAGGGTTACAGTTCCACTTAACACAGCGGTGTAGGAAAGAGAGAGACAAGAAAGGTGAGAGGAATACGGCTGCTTAACACAGCGGGCGAGGGAATCTCACTTAGCAGAGTGAGGAAAGTTGGTGTAGGATAACCGATTAGCAAGAAGGCTAACACAGCGGGGAAAAACCTCACTTAGCACAGCGAGGGGAGCTAGGAGAAGGAGGCCGCTTAACACAGTGGTGAGACTGGAGAAGGTCAGGGTAAATAAGAAAACAGGTGTTGAGAAAAAGTAGGTTTATTGGAATGAGGTAGAGAGAGATGTCGCGGAGAGAGGAGAGAGGAGCAGCTGCTTGGAGACCTCTGCCTCTAGCTGCTGAGGACGGGCTTATATACCTGCCCGTCATCCCTTCCACTCTGTCGTAGGTAGTGGGAAGTCACGCATGTGCTCTCGCCACTCCCTTACGAGACTTGGAGAAAGCAGGCCTAAGTGAATTCTCTCTCTATCTCTCCACCCTTGAACCGCAACACGCTTAAGGCGACGGTGAGGGTTACCGGGAATGAAGGATGAGGATAGGTTATTGATTAGGGGATTGTCGTGACCAGGCAAACAGGAGTGGATGTTAAGTTATCGGGTTTAGGATAGGGTTTGGACAAAGGGGATTTCTAGGTCATTATGGATAGTTAAGTTTGAAACATAGAAAGGGGCATTGACTATTTTACGGAGTATTTTGGGTTGGAGGGATTGGATTCTGAGGATATTGGATCGCTTGGCACACCCCCAAACTTCCAAGACATACGTCCAGGTCGGCTGAAGTATTGTACTGTACATCCGTCTCTTGTTCTGCAATAAGATAATTTGGAATGAGAATCCATTAGTCTATTAAGTAGTCTAAAATGTCTGTTTGTTTCCTGTCTTTTCGTTTGTATGTGTTGGCTCCAGGTAAGTCGTTTGTCAAGGGTAAGTCCTAGGTAGGGAACTTGGGTTTTTTCATGGATTTCACTCTGGTAAAGATTGATTGAAGGGCATTTGGATCTTCGAAGGGAGAATGTTATGTGGAAGGATTTTTCAGGATTGACTTTAATTCGCCATTTTGTGAACCATGGTTAAAGCAGTTGGAGATGGGATTGAAGGTGTTTGGAAGCAAGTATAGGATCTGAATTGGATGAGAGGGTGGCTGTAACGTCAGTAAAAATAAAGAGGCTCGTGGAATCGTGGGTGCATGTCAGCAGAGTACACGAGGAATAAGATGGGACTTAGGATGCCGCCTTGGGGAACACCAGCAAGCTAAGGAAAGGAAGAGGACAGAGATGATCCGAATGAGACATTGTATGATCTGCCAGAAACATAGGAGTTTATTATAAGGTAATAGGTTGAGGGGGAGGATATTTTTGAGTTTAAAAAGCAAACCCTGGTGCCATACCCGATTAAATGCTTGAGCGATATCAAGGAATACACCAGAGCAATACTTCTTCTGCTCAAAGGAAGAGGAGATGCAGTCAACTATTCTGTGGCATTGGTGAATAGTGGAATGGAATATTCGAAAACCAAATTGGTGGGAAGGGAAGCAGGGTTCAAGGATGGGGATAAGAAGTTTGAGGAGAAGCTTTTCAAGGATTTTAACCATAATGGGAAGGAGGGAGATAGGGCGATAAGAAGAAGGATAATTTACAGGTTTTTTGGGTTTGTGGATCATTCTAATGGTTGATAATTTCCAGGAGTTGGGAGAGTAGGTTGTTCTGAGGACTGCATTATTTACTTTGGTTAGGAATAGGATAGCTTTTTTAGGTCCGGTCCTGGTCCTGGTGCCTAACAGTTTTAAGTTTGTGGACAGCTAGGGAAACTTCATGAGGATGAAAGGATGAAGGAGGAGGAGAAAGCAGTAAGGCTGAATCTAGGAATTCTGTTACATTTAAAGAATGGATAAGGTTTCGGAAATTTCGGAGTCAGTTTTAGCCCAGCTGTTATCATCTCGACAGAGAGGATATGATGGATTTGGATGGGATAGGATTCATTTCGTGGCCGTCCATAAGGATTTGTTGTCGGGAGTAAGTTTGTGAGTGTATTCAGCGAATTTGTTGTTGGAGTGTTTGTGCAGTTCGTATTGTAGTTGCCTAGTCAGTTGGTTGAGGCGAGTCTTGTCGGATGGATATTGTGTGGTTTGCCATATTCTTCTGGCTCTATTTTTTTTCGGTTCGAAGGAATTGTGTGTGATCTGGGAAATAGGTTACTCTAGGTGATCTTTGGGGACATATCTTAGAGGAAATAAGGAGTCTAGTCTGGATGTCTGTAGTCAGTTAGTTTATGGCTGTGTCAATGACATCTTTAGTCTTAAGGGGGATGTTTAGGTTTAAAGAGAAATTTAGGGAGGATTGAAATGAGCACCAATCAACTGGGCCGTTGATCAGGGATGGGTGGTGAGGCCGAGTGAAAAGTTTAGGATCAATGTTAAAGGAAAGCATATAGGACTGTGATCAGAAGATAAATCAAATAGGTTGGAAATATGGAAAGGAACATGTCTATGGAAAGGACACCATTTGTAATGAAATAATCCACAATGTCTGGAGATTTAGATATGGAAGTGGGCCAATAGGATGGGTTGGGAGGAGAAATGATGTTCAAATGGTGGGATTTGAGTGATTAGGTAAATGTAAAAATTGCAAGCAAGCTGATACGAAGAGTTCGGGTGTATTCATAGTAGGTCCCGCAAGGTGGTAGACGTCAAATTGACCTGAAAATGTTAAAATTCCTTTTTCCCTCTCATTTTAAAATTTGTAGAACTTTGACTGTAGGAAGGGTAAACCCCAAACCATCCAAAGAATGGAAATTTTTTTCATTTTATGATTTCATTTGTTTTATTAATGTGAAAAAATATCTTAACCATTGAAAATTCTGGATAATTTCCATCAAAAACATATTTTTTAGCATGATGCACATGTGGTGAAGAAACTCTTGCAAAAATTCACAGAAAGGTCTGAGCCCAGAAAAATACTAGAATAAGGCGCTCGAAACATTCCCTGAGACGACGGAGGAACAAATAAACCAGCCTGGAGGATTGTTGCCAATCCCCAAAACCTTTCCTCCCAGCTTGCCAGGTAGACCCCATGCGATGCTGCCACAGCGAGTGGTTTGTGATGACGCACAAGTAACATCATGCCGCAGTTGAAGTGTTAATGATATTTTTACGAATAATGAAATAACACCCTTCACACTAGATGTATAGATAAGATTTCCCAAGAGCCGCAATAAGTGACAGAGAAGTACAGTATACTCATCTTGTTATGTGGTTATCAGGAAGTCTCCAATACGCCCTTACCCTTGCAAACTAAGTAAGAACAGCATTAAACTATAAATAAATGGGTCATGATGTTTTGTTAAGGATTGAAAAGGAATCTGTAAATTCAAATTGTTTTGTTGGATGATATATACTCCAAATGTCAACACAAGTTAATCCATTTCAACTTCTTTATTTATAGAACATAAAGACTTAGTATTACTTCTTTAGTATAGTATTACTGTAAAGTATTACGGAGGCCGTGAGTGCTAAGGCCTGAGCACTTAACACTCTGTGCTAAGGGATGAGGGTTCGATTCCCACTATGGGATGGTGGCTTTTCTTTAGAAAAAAGAAAAGGCATCAGCCCTATCCTGGCTAGAAATGGGTGGTAACATATAGATAACCTGCCCTAAAATTCATAGTTAATAATAATGGACGTTAAAATTTAAATAAAATAAAATAATACTTAAAATAACAATTACATTTATTTAATAAATTATTTCTGAAATAAAATTATAAATGAGGTTTGATCCATTCATTTTTTTCAACTAGAATTAAAAACATTAAGCAAATAGTCTAGACAATTCCTTGTGCTCAATCTTTTATCTAAGTGACCTAATTTAAATTGGTTTTCTAATTTTACAAATATGGTGTTACCTTTGTTAGCTTCCAAAGAATTTGGTGAACTAATTATATTGATTCTATGAATAGAATTGGCATTTGCTTCAAACAGTTGTTGACATTCTTCTGGAACAGCTCTATTTCCTTCTATCAGCAATAAGTTACAGTCTGATCCTTCTGTAAGAGGAAGTAACCAAGCTGCTCTCTCATGGAATGGACTGTCTATGGTTCTTGACATTCCTCTGAAATTTTAAAACACTTCTCTCAATGAATTCATTATCAGAATCCCATATTTTTTACCTATATTTTTTTCCTGAGAAAAACTAATGTTGAAAAAAAGAGGCCAAGCTCCAGGCCTCTCCCAAAAACAGGTTGCCTCCAAAGTTATATCATAATATTGGGACAAATTTTATGCCCTTAATACTTTATCAAGAACCTAATAATGCCCTCTCACTTATTTGTCCATTTCCAACTTGCCTAGTTTTTGTTAAATGATGGTGCCATGACGAACGGATTTATTACAAAATTTCTGGCATTTAAAGATTCTGGCTCTTAGGGTAACGATTCAGGGTAAGTTAAAATGATCATCATTTAGCAAAAACTGGCCAAATTGGAAAAGCAGAAATAAGTGAGAGGGAATTATTAGGTTCTTGGCAAGGCATTAAGGGCCTAAAACTTGGCCCACAACATAACATATCATAACTTTCATAGGCAAAAAGTTTTTGGAAGGGGCCTGGAACTTGGCCTCTTTTTTTCAACCTTTTTTCGGGGGGGGGGGATATCAATACTTTTTTCAAATGAATTCTGAATAATATAAGTGAAAATATTTTAATAATGTATAAAATTGATGATGACTATATTAGCTACTAAATCAAGATAATAAAAATACAGTAGAAAAGTTTTTATTTTTCCTTTAAAATCAAAACGATTCTTGACAAAATTAGAAATTTTAATTCTTTCCAACTATTTGTCCAGAATAGTTAGAAACCACTGGGCCTCCTTGTTGAAATTACCAATATAAATAGACATGAATATAAATTGTTCTTATATATTATTTCAACCCGGGGTCATTTTTGTATCTAAAACATGGGGCCAATGAAGATTTGAAGATATATTTAAAAAATTCTGTCATGAGTGCAGCCTCAACAGCAACATTCCTTGTCAAAGAGCTAATTATGTCTATGATGACTGGAGAGGATTGTTGGGCCTCTCCCCATTCCACTCCTGCCAGTTGCAGACGGGCTCAACTACTCATTAGTTTCCCAGAGTTGGCATTGCAGAGCTCAACATATCCTACGAGCTACTCTCTATATTCTTAAACATCTTACTCCAACAAAATGCAGCCCTGTATATACATATTCTTCTTTCAACAGTCTTTAGGTGCAAATTAAAGTATTATAATTACTTCTGAATTTACTAACTTGCTATTATCCCAGACGGGTTTTGCATTTCGTGGTTCGCTCGCCTCACATATTAAGACTATCCTAATATGAGTGGCGAATGCACCGTATATGCAGGGATTAAATAGCCCCTGAGGAGGTGGCATGGACACCACAAAACA
Source organism: Gonocerus acuteangulatus (assembly GCA_946811695.1). Classification (NCBI taxonomy): domain Eukaryota; kingdom Metazoa; phylum Arthropoda; class Insecta; order Hemiptera; family Coreidae; genus Gonocerus; species Gonocerus acuteangulatus. The sequence goes on along the minus strand of OX328123.1, from coordinate 99,723,322 downwards.
TGTAAGGCAGTCATAATATAAAGTAGTACACATCAAGAAAAAAAACTATTTTTTTATCACCATGTAACATATATCCCTAAAAGTGAATGTACTCAATTGGTCAGAAATGCGCTGATTAGAAAATAAAAATTAAATATTCTTATATTCTTTATCAATACTTAGGTGGATATTCCTTTGCTTCTATATATTTATAACATATATTTATTTGTTGCAATGATATAAATAAAATGTTTTTTTTTTTATATATATAAAGTTATTTTTTAAACATTCCCCAATACTTTCTGTTCTGACTACATACTGTAGCTCACACCTTTTAAGCAAAATGATTTACACGCATTTGTATCAGTGTTGCCACCAATACGGGAAAAACAATTTTTAGTATGTATTTTACAACGCATTGCCGAAGCGAATAACTTTGGAAACAAAAGATAATTGAATAAATTGACATTACTTTTACGTAAGAAAGAATGTTTTCTCTAGCTTTCACCTTGTCCACGAACTTTGATTTTTATATAACTGTACCTTACTCTATTAGATGAGTGACTTCAGTAAGATCCACTATTCACATAAATACGTATAAAACACTAATAAATATAATTATAAGACCTAATTGCTGCTCACTTTCGAAGAACATATTCTTACAAGAACATATGATTAATTTATTGTTATATTATGTTAAAAGTATGTTGTACTTTTCCTGAACGCCCTCCCCCCACCACCACCTCTATTACCCTACCAAAGTCGGGAATGTGAAGTCGTCGTGGTTCATTCATTCGCTAAGTTTTGCCGGGAACATTTTATTTTTTTAGTTTCGCGGTAGAGAGGACGTAGTCAGTTTGTAAATTTGTATTATGCATTAAGATCAATAAACAAAAATGTAAAGTTTTTGTGTGCTTAAGTAGGGTAGTTACTTCGCATACAAAACACTCCGGGAGAAAATTAATGATGTATTTTATTTTATTTTGAGCTTCGCAATTTTAGTGATGAGTTCATGATGAAGGAAGTGATGAGCTGTTCATTATAAATATTGAAAGCCAAAACAAATATTTTTTTTTAATTTATTTATACAAATCATATATATGTAAATGTATTTCAGTTATTAGGGAACATTAGTTCCTGTTGAAGATTTCTTAGTTGTTACGTTGCAAGATAAAAGTTCGTCCCTCTGGAGCTGTATATACTCGGGACATTCCACAGAAAGTAAACCGATAAAATAAATATTAGGTAAGTCATTATGTTCTTATGCATTAATAGCATGCTGAATGTATTAGTCAGTCTATAATAAATGTTCGTAAACATCGGACCGCATATTAGTATCCATTGGAAATGAATATCATAATACAGGTAAACCTGAAGGAGAGCGTCCTCAACACCGATTTTCTTCAAAGTTTGCACTATAACGTATTTTCATGCACTAAACACGAATCCGTTGAAAAAAATTGTTGTTCTCAACCAGGAAAGAAGTTATTTAAAAAAAAAGTTCACTGTTATGAAGGTTAGGGAAGACTGCCTTGGACGACTTTTGGGCATAGAATTCTTTTTATTTCTGCGAGTTGGATTGACTAGGGGTTTTGATGTTTTCTTGAGCGAGCGGAAACGCATAGCACGTATGCCCAAAAGCGACAGTTTACGACCAAGTCAGCTACCACAAGGTGAGTCTAAATTTCAATTACACTTCGTCATTAAGGACTATTGCGCAGGCGCGTGTTTACATATAAGCTGTTTACCCCGTCTTTTATAACCTCCATAACAGTGAACTTTAGTGCTTAATAACTTCTTTCCTAGTTGCGAGCAACTTTTTTTTTCAACGGATTCGTGTTTAGTGCATCAAAATACGTTATAGTGCAAATTTTGAAGAAAATTTGGTCGTTTGTAACCCGCTAACAGGACCTTTGGTCGTTTGTAACCCGCTAACAGTGAACTTTTTTTTAAAATAACTTCTTTCCTGGTTGAGAACAACAATTTTTTTCAACGGATTCGTGTTTAGTGCATGAAAATACTTTATAGTGCAAACTTTGAAGAAAATCGGTGTTGAGGACGCTCTCCTTCAGGTTTACCCATAATACATAAGGACTTGCTATGTTACATTTTTCTTTTCGTGTGGGGAATCTGCCAGATCTGCAGCGATAAAAATTAGTTGTGTACATGGCGAACATACTATGAATGGAAGGACTGCCCAGAAACTATTTGTAAAATAGTTTCTAAAGCATAATGGAATCGAATTCAACGGTGAAGTTAAGTCGAGTTTTTGTATGCTTTGTTGGAAAAATGCATAGATTATGCTTTGGTAAAAGAAACGATATAATATCAAGTACTCGTGAAAGGAATACTGTCAATGTGTGTGCACCATTGTTTACTGTGTCGGCTGGTGGCAATTCTTGTTCGTTGTTCACGAACAGGGCCTCCAAGAGGAATTACGGGCCCCTTAACCCCGCCCCGCCATTAACTTTACCAAAAACTATTAATGGAAGTATTTAAAACTCACATTTCTCAGAAAATAAAATTAAATACATTTGTAATTGAACGGAGTGGAAAATTGTAGATATGTAGATTTCTTTTTTAGCGCGGTTCCTCCCTCCCCCATAGGGAGGAACCCCGCTTATAAGGTTGATACAATGAAACAATCCGGAAGTGCCGACAAGAAAATTTCGTGTTTCAGAACCCCTAGAGACCGAAAATAACGGTGGTTCAAATTTGTATAACTTACAGGTTATCGGCGCGGTGCTGTCTACAGGTTATCTTTCAATATATATATATATATATATATATATATATATATATATATATATATATATATATACATATATATATGTCTGTTCGCTCATTTCTGGCTTCCCTAATGGTCCGATATTGATGAAATTTGGGACAAAAATCCGTCGTCCAATTTAAAAGGTCAAGTTCGTTAACCAGCAGAATCCGCCCACTGGAAGATGGCGTTTGGGGCGAATTACAGTCCCAGTACAGGTATCGCCCAGTGTACCCTCGTCATCTGTAAGTTCCTTTCTAGGGTCATAAAGATAAGCCTCCAAACAACTGTAGGAATGTAGGATTTCTAATTTTTGCCAGTATCAGAACAGCCGCTCTTTACATACCACAGTGGTACTGACGTACCGGTTTATACTAGTTGCCCTCCACACGGTGGTAGTACTTGGTGTATGCCACAGCGAATTGCTCATTATAATCTTATTTTATACGTATAGGTAAATAGGTACCTAAAAAAAGTTTATTTGTGTATAAGTGTTGCGTTATTTGGATTAGAATAAAATATTTTATTAACAGGCATGAAATGGTTTGGAATCTTCGTATATTGTCCTTATTTTTTTTTTCTTTTATGGTGCATCGAAATCTGAGTCATTAGCACCATTTTTTCCTTATGAGCTTATATAATACTTAGATTTAGCTTGCAACAATATTTTACACCGCAATTAAAGTGATTTGCTCTTCTTATAAACATAATATTTATATTATAATATAAACATAATACATTAATTTGTCTGCCAAAAAAAAAAGTCCGACCCGCAGGAACTGCTTCATCTTAGCGCGGTTCCGTTGTTATCTCAAGTGCGATTAGTGAAGGAATATAGCAGCTATCGGTAGGTATTAGCACAATTTTCCCCCTTAATATCTTCAAAACAGTTAAGAAATCGTGGGAAGTACGATATAACCATTCAAAAGCTTACTAAATTCTCTAAAAAAAAAGATTCTGAAGGAAATTTCGATGGGGCAATGTCAGTCGGAGAAGTAAGTGCTTAAAACTACGAAAGTGTTAGTTTTGTTATTTTAAACGAGTTTTTGTCACTGTTTACCTCACTTTTGTTTTTTATGTTTATTTAACGGTGGAATGAGTATTTCATTAAAGCTGAGAAAATAAGAATCACATTGGTAATAGAGTTTTCCTAGAGTGAGCGTCGCGATGACGGGAGAGTCCCATCCGCTTAGAAAAATGCCAGTTTCCATATGTGGCTCTTTAAGCTTCCTTGTCTTTGAGATTTTATTTTATATTTTTAACGAAAGATCAAAACCTACCAATAGCAGCTACTATTCCTTTCCTAATCGCACTTCGGATAAGAACGGAACCGCGCTATGATGATGCAGTTCCTGCGAGTCGGACTTTTTTTTTCTTTGTGTGTGTGTGTGTGTCTTTAACGGCTTATCAACATTAGGGCTATTAGCGCCGGGCTGTCTACAGGTTGCCGCCCTTTTCTATAATGCCATCAGCACGTGGTCGGTCATCCATGCAGGCACTGGCCACGCCAGACGTTGCTTAACTTCGGTGATCTACGGGAACCGGTCTATAGCTTTGTTATTTCAAATTATAATGCGAGAAAAAAAACAAAGTATAATTAGAGCCATTTGCTCAAATTCAGGAACATAAATATGCTTTAGGTCCACCCGAAAACCTGTGTAATGTACTGTATAACATACTGGCTTCTTTTTCGTACACAGCTACCGCAAATGCGCGAACACCAGCGGACAGGTTTTTGTAACGCCTTTTTTTCAGTTTAGTCTTCGCTAAAGCACATTTATGCTAATAAAAAATGAGAGAGAGTATAAAATGACGCCGGGCCCCCTGAGACTACCGGCCCCTGACCAATTGTCCTCCTTGCCCCTACCCTCTCTCGGAGGCCCTCCTCAAGCGAAGGCATGTAAGTGTCAAAGGTTCATCATTTTATTGGTCTACTAGTGAGGCCTAGCAAATCTCAGGCATGCTTTTAATGCACACAAAATTATTCACCTAATATTTAAATTTTAACGTCCATTATTATTAACTAAGAATTTTGGGAGAGGTTATCGATAGGTTACCACCCTATTCTAGCTAGGATAGTGCTGATGCCTTTTCTTATTTTCTAAAGAAAAGCCACCACCCCATAGTGGGAATTGAACCCACGACCTTTGGCAAGAAGTGTTAAGTGCACTCGACTCACCCAATAGATAGTCCCTAATATAGATAGATTTTACGAGGGTAATTTTTGGTACTAACAAATTTGAACGGCCTATATTTTCGTGGCCATCAGGTTTTGAAATTGCACACATTTCTCGGAAACCTCCCGATTGCGTTTAGTTGTCAACATCATATTTGGACACTCGTTAAAATTAAGTACTTTTATGTGATGTATGAATTCTTTAACTTCTCCTTTTAGTTTATTGAGGCATTTATATATATTTTTTATAATATTAAAAACTGTAGTTGATATAAAACTGGTGGGGAAATGATTATGTCCTGAAGCCAAGTACAGAAATTAACTATGTTTTAATAATTCGTATTTAATAAATATTGTACCTCGGTGTAGTGGTATGAACGTCCACCATAAAAAAAAGTCAATATATGTTCGATTTCAAAACGAATGAGGGATTTAAAATTCGAATGCTAACGGCATACCCATCATTTACTGATAGTGTTATTTGTTATATTGTCTTATCTCGAAGTATGAAACACTGCCTAGTAAATCATCTTGGAATAAACCCAGATTTGATTGTATTCTTATGTAAGCAGTTGACAAATCAGGGTAATAAAGATAAAAAGAATTCATAGTCGAAACCTGTTTATGTCGTTGAATAAATTTCAAGACAACAGTTAACTATTTTTTGTAAATGTTGGTACTATGTATTCCCAAGGAATATAGAAGTTGTTGACCTGAGCGCTGAGGGTTCTGCAACCCCTTAAGTCGGCCAGCACATCTCTCAGGAACTGTGTCATCTTAGCGTGTTTCTCTATAACGCTTATCTCTCTTGGATTTAAAAAGTTTAGAAACTCTTAATATTTTGCTTTCAAATTTGTAACTGATCTTTGTTTGCGCCTTAAATTTACAAACTCGTTTTTGTTTTAATATGCAAACATATTAAAATATCAAAACCCTCTGGACTGGAACTCACGAGATTTTTGGTGCTAACATGTGATGCACATGAATAATAAATGACCCACCCATACAATCCCCCTCACCAAAAAATTTTTTTTTCTCATTTTTTATGGCTGAAGCCCCCCAAAATTGGTAAATATGTGTCATAAAAACCTTAAAAATAAATTAAATAACATCACTTGGTTCAGAAAAAATAATGTTCTAGATTGTTAGTTTTCCATACCCCCAAATGCTCTCAGCCCCCCCCCCCCCTCAAATTCTCCCAGCCCCGTCCGAAATTATTTTCTATATACGCCCATGATTGAGAGGAATTCATTTAAATCTATAAGAATGGGGAAAGTACCTTTAATGAAAGGAAACCTACACGCCCAAAAGTTCCAGTATATACTGTTTTCTCCGTCTGAGATTGCTCTGTAGGAATGAAATTTCTGAACCTTTTCCAACTGTTTCCAGATAGTCAAGAAAATATACGAAAGGTCTCATTCCAAAGGTAACCGAACTTAATTATCCTACTTTGGATGAACGTCAAACCAGTTAATTGAACAAAACCCCGTACAAGCTTTAACAGTTACTGGGATAATGTTATATTCGCAGACGAATAAAAGCTCAACTTAAACAGCACTAATTGATGTGTCACAGAGCTAATGAAGAGCATATTCCGAGAAACACAAGAGGTACAGTGAAACACGAGGTGGGTCTGTGATAGTCCTGGGGCTTTGTGAGCTCCAAGGGGGTGAGGAATTTAGTCTTTATTGCCAGAATCGTAGACATTAATGTGTTATTAAATATTATAAAAGGAAATTTGAGTGAAAGTGCGTGGAAAATCGAAATTTTGAATACATTCAAATTCTATCAGGACAATTGATATGTTATCTCTTACAAACAGCAGTTTAGGACGCCCTGTTTTCTGCCCACCTTTCAATCTATCCTCCATTTTAAATCGTTTTATGATGTTCGACACCGTTGGAATATGCTTACTGGTCTTTTGGCTGATTTGTTTGATTTTACAGCCCTTTTCGCACATAGAATCTACACGCAGACGAATGTCAATCGATATTGGTATTTTCCATCTCATGCTCTCGTTTATTGAGATGAAACATACAGAAGTGGGGACGTTAGGGCTACTACTGACTATTTCCTACAACTTAAGAATGATGTTGATACGATAATGCCCAGAAAAGTGCTTAAAAAAACGATAATTCCGATTACTTTTGTGACCCGTGAATTCTCCGTTTTAATGTATTCTTACTTCTATTTTCGTTACGAATAAATTATTTTGCGGGAATTTCAGGTAATTTTGATCCTTAGGAATGGTACGTTATGGCATGGGCGTATATAAGGGGGGGGCTGAGGGGGCTGCAGCCCCCCCTCCCCCCCGAAATTTTGATTTGATCGGTAAAAATTTCATAAAACCCTTAAAAATAAATTAAATAAGATCATTTAGTTCATAAAACATATTCTATTTTGGGTGTAATAGCGTTTACGTTAGCTAAAATTCTTCCAAGATCTAAATTGTTAGTATTCCATACACCAGAAATGGTCTCAGCCCCCCCCCCCCCCGAAATTTTCCTAGCCCCCTCCGAAATTATTTTCTATATACGCCCATGCGTTATGGGGCTATTAAAAAAAAAGAAAAAATGCATTTTTGATAAGTAATTAAAAGCTTAATTTCAAAATTTCGTTTTCCCGTTTACTTTTGGGAGACAATGTATATATATTAATGGTAATAGGATATAAATAGAAAAAATGTTACATTTCTTATAGATTATAGATAGATTTATCACAAAAATTTAGTGATTAATTTTTATTCGCTAATCCTGCTTGTTTTTGATTGCTAGAAAATATTCATTTTTAGCAAGGGGATGTGAGTAAGTTGTGTAGTCGTAACATTGGTGATTCGCTGTTTCTTAGGACGAATTTTATTTTCAAATTATAGCTATTTAAAGAAAACAACAGAGTACCAAATATGTTGATAATTTTTATCAAGTTAAATATTTAAAAATATTTGAGGTATTGCGTATAGTACGCATGATAAGAAAGGACACAAAATTGATAAGATCAAAGAGTTGGAAGAAGAGACTTCCAGTAGTTACATAATAAGATCTATATATATATATATATATATATTTCTTAGAGTCAGTTACTATTTGTTCTTGGTCCATAAGTCGCCCACTATTGGTACAAACGACATCCCTGAAAACGCATATGGTAGTAATTGTAGGGTTGGAGATATCCTAAATAACATTTTCAGCGTTTTACATTATTTTGTTCTGGTATTTCCATATTTATTTAACTTTATAACGATTATAATGTCCACGACATTGTGTTGTTTGGAAGATTATGAAGCAGAAGCTAACCGCCGACTCCTCCCCTCTGCGGCTGGCTACTACTCGGGTGGTTCATGTTCTGAGATTACCTTGGAACTCAACAAGCAGGCATTTCAGAGGTGAGTAAAAACGGTACATAAGTAGATGAAAATGTAAGTGTTTTTATACGGGTAACACCAAACAGAGATTTTCAATAAGTGAATTTTTTGTAAACTTCTAGGAATATTTTTATTACTTGAAGAACTTTTCGCAGGAATGTAGCTATTAGAGTTTTGGTACATTGATACAAATTTTGGTACCAAGGAAACCTTGCATCACGGGATCTCGAGATTCGTTTGGTCTATCTACTATATATTTGTCAAATACCACTGACTGACTGACTCACTGACCTATTATCGCCCAGCCCAAACCACTCGACAGAAAAATTTGAAATTTTGCAGGGACACTCCCTATAGAACGCAGACGCTCGCTAAGAAAGGATTTTTCGATATTCGAATTTTTAAGTATTTTTAGAGGGGATTAAAGTTTTAGTTGGTTAGAGCAGCATGCGTTGCTAGGGCGATAAAGAATAGCTGTTACCATACATTATCTATTTCATAGTATTAGCAGTTACCATACATTATCTATTTCATAGTATGAAATTAATTGAGGTTAATTTCAACTATGATGGCAAACCTTGAATTACTAGATATAAACTGTCCCTCATAGAGTTTACGCTATGAGGAACAAAATCACCATTTTAATTGCTGGTAACCTATACATAACAGGTTATCTCCAGGTTATCTGTTTCTTGACACTGGCCAGAGCGCCCCAATGTTTTACTTTGATTACTTTTTAATTGATGTACGTATTACATATAGTACGACGGGGACCATGCTATAATAAACTGTAAAAAATTATGTAGTAGCGTTAATTTTGCCGATACATTATTTCAGGGCCGCCACATCTCAGAGCCGGGGCCGGGACCAGATCACGGGCCCCCCCCCTTCTCAGAGCCGGACTCCACTTCTCAGAGCCAGACTGAAAATTCTAGTAATTTGCTAAAGGACTTTGGACATTTTAAAATTATTTTCATCTTGAGTTTTGAGTGAAATGAGAATATAAGCCGACAATCGGCGCAGTAGTTCTTTTTACAAGCTCATAACCTATACAATTTTTCTACTCAGCGAGGCCCGGCCCGGGCCCCCACGGCGCCCGGGCCCGGGACAACCGTGCCCGGCTGTCCCCTCCATGTGGCCGCCCTGCATTATTTAACGCTATAAAATAACTACTTATCTGCCGTGACGAAGCACAGGTATTCGGCTAGTCTTCCTATGGTGATTCAGTTATACTAATGTTCTAATTGGCACTTGCATCTTACTTATTCATAGGAAAATCAAGAATAGGAAAACACCAGTAATTAAGAAGTTATCGGCATTTAAAGTTTGAAAAACGTGGTTAACCCTCAACTTCAGCGCCTCCAGGAAACATTCCTTGGCCCATGTTGACAGGAACTTTGTTGCTCATAATCGAGTTTTCTGTAAGTACCTTGAAGCTTAACCCTCAACTGGTAACATCTAAATTTTGTACGTTATAGGTAACATGCGTCTCTGAGACGTAAAAAATGTTTTTTGGGCAAATATTTTGAAAAAAACATACATAGGTGTCTCTCAGACGTATGTTACCAGTTGAGGGTTAAACACTACTTTGGGGACACACTGTATACAATCACACTCAAATTTGAAATACCGTTATTTTCTAGTTGGCACTTCCGGATAACGTCATAAGGTCAACCTCTTAAGCGGGTTTCCACCCAATGGGGGAGGGAGGAAACACGCTAAAATCATATGCCTATTATAATTAATAATTCTTAATGATAGTCAATTAAGTTAATGTTACTAGTCTTTTGAAACTGATGTTCAGAATACTTCAAGAATTATTCAAACAATTTCGTTAAATTTATAACTTAGTCTTTAAATGGGTGACTTGTTCATAATTTTAAAATCAAAATTGTCATAAAAATTCGAAGTTTGTTTAAACTGCTGTTATAAATTTTTAAAAACGTCACAACATTTCCTGTATATCTTGGGCCTCTCGTCCACTGGAACCGAAAAGCTGCGAAATGAATTCGTCAGAATTCGCACGAAAACGCAATCCAAACACGTGGCTCCATCATGGACCGCGTCCACTGGACCCGTAAGGGATTGAGCAGAACCAAGTAGAATTTCTATTGTCGCCAACAACAATGTCTGCTAATTGATGCTCGTATCTCAATAACTGAGACGTTTTGGCCAGAAACTCCTCAGAAAACTACTGGATTTGTAGTAATCACACAGTTGGTCTATTTCTTTTTATTCTGTATATATCTCTCGTCTTCATAATATCTGCAGCTTGCCTAAGGATGTTAGAACCTAACTTACATATCACCGTAGAAATTGAGTAGGTCTGCGTTTGTTTTGAGCAAATATATTTTGAACAGCTACAAATCACAAGGCGCTTTCAGCACCAAAAATCCGCGAATCTGCAGTATTAATAGAAATATTTCGGGATAGGAGTAGGAAATCTAATATTGATGTTCCCTCCCACTTGACTTATAAGAATTATAAATTAAATAATGTTGTTGGTAAACTTCTCATTTCATTTTTCTAAGTTTATGCTTGTTTTTTTTTTTTTTACATGTGCAGACTAAGAATAAGGCCGAGAGCGCTTCGTAATGTCGCGAATAGAGATATGTCTGTACGAGTTCTTGGAAAGAAAATCAATATACCTATCGGTGTGGCTGCAACATCAATGCAGAAAATGGCCCACCCCGAAGGAGAATGTGCCAATGCTAGGGGTGAGTAAACAAGTGTAGAAATGAAGATTGACCTTTATTTGATAGTCGAATATACGACATTTCAATTGCAAAAGAGGCATAAATATTTCTTGTTTTAGCACTTTCCGAAGGAATGCAGCAATTGAGGTTGCACATAGGAAAGAATTTATTCCGACAAGATAACGAAAATGGCTCCCTTTCACTCACTCACTCGCTGTTGGGCGCTACAGTCCTTGTAGGACCTGGGCCTCTGCCACTATCCTGCTCCATTCCACGCGGTTTGCTGCTAGGTTCCTCCAATTTCGGATCCCTAGCGTCCGTAAGTCCTCCTCCAGGTAATCAAGCCACCTCTGTCTTGGTCTGCCTCTCTTTCTTTTACCCCCAGGTGCACCATTCAGCATCAATTTAGGTAGCCTACAGGGTTCCATCCTTTCCACGTGCCCTAATCACCATAGCCTATCTTTCTTGATGACATAGAGGATGTCAGGCTCGCCACACATTTCTGTAAGTTCGGCATTGCTTCTGATCCTCCACCTGTGCTGCTCTCTTACGGCTCCAAATATCTTCCTCAGGACTCTTCTTTCCCAGACCAACAGACCTCTCCTCATTTCTTTCCCTTTAAACTTTATATATATATATATGTATATATATATATATATATATATATATATATATATATATATATATACATATATATACGTCTGAGCTCACAGCTGTGCGCTAGGCCGAATTCCAGCACGCACGACCGTGTGTATCTTCTGACGAACAAAAATGACCGGATAACTCTGGTTCTATCTGTGATATGATAGAATCTTGAACTTTCAACCATACATATTTAATATAGTAGGTACATAAAAGGTCCTTAAAGTTTCAGCTTTGAACTTAGAACCATCTTGAAACTAGAGAATCTCAAAAATGAGCATTTTAACACTCATTCAATCTTTCATCATCAAAATGATAAGGTACTTAACGACAAGGTAGAAACCTAAAATGTTGCAGGATTATAGACCTTAGGATTATATTAAAGGGAAAAATCGGAAACCACGAAAATGTTGTGTTTGACACTGCCCAGGTGGGGCCCATTTTATCACCCACCAAAATAGTGGAAGAGACCACATTCTATTTGCAGCCAGTAAGAAATTTCATTCACAAATATACTCGGCATCGAATGTCCTCCATCGACTAATCCCCAGGTCTTTCAGGTCTTTTTCTACATCATCCAGCCAGCGAAGACGGGGCTTTCCTCGCCTCCGTCCTCCTCCAGGCTTGCCGTACAGGAGTTTCTTGGGAAGTCGTGTAGGTCCCATCCTTTCCACATTGCCAAGCCATCGCAGCCGCCCCATCTTTATGTGTGCCACTATGTCCTGCTCTCCGTAAAGACCCCGCAGCTCTTGGTTGCTCCTGATCCTCCACTCCTCACCCAACTTCACAGGCCCATAAATCCGCCGCAGTACCCAAACCCTCAGCATCCGCATAGACTCTGATGTTAGTGTCCATGCCTCGCTACCATAGGTGACTGTAAGTCTTAGGATACTTCTTTATATCAGTACCTTTGCTTTCCATGACAACCTTTTATACTTGAGTACTCTCTGCAGCCCAAACAAACATCTGTTTCCAGCAGCAATCCTCGCCTTTATATTAGCTGTTCTTTCGTTATTAGCACATTCCTCCGAAGGAAAGTAGCTATTGAGGTTGCACAAATGACGGAATTTTTGAAAAATGTCTTCAAATCTTTATCGATCCTACCTAGTAGACGCCGAAAATGACCCCCGTTAAAATTTATATATATATATATATATATACATATATATATATATATATATATATATATATATATATATATATATATATATATATCTGTCTGTTAACACGATAGCGGCCAGAGTTTTTGTTTTTTCTCCACGAAACGTGGTATATAGCGTTCAATTATCAAACGATTGAACGAGTTCATTAACCACCAAAATCGGTCCATCGAGAGGGGGGGGGGGGGTTACCCCGGACCCAAAACACTAATTTGACCATGCCAGCCGTAGTTTTTGTTATATTTCAACGAAACTCGGTATTCGTTATGTTGATCTAAAGAGAGAAATACGTTGTAAAAAAAAACTAAATCGGTCCATTAGGAGGGGGGGGGGTTTACTCCGGACCCACATTACCAATTTGCCACTACCAGCCGTAATTTTTGTTACATTTCAACGAAACTCGGTATTCGTGGTGGTAATCAACAGAGAAAAATGCGTTGTAAAAATAAACTAAATCGGGTTATTTGGATGGGGGTTTACTCCGGACCTAAAGTACTAATATACTCATACCGGTCGTAATTTCTGCTGTATTGTAACGAAACGCGGTATACGTCGTGGGTATCTCATAAGAAAGAAGTGTTGTAAAAATGAAGTAAATCGGTCTATTGGAAAGGAGGGTTTATTTTAAACTCTGTTTCATTAGAATTAGACCGCCAGAAGTAGGTTCCCAAAGCCGCAGTGGGGAGCCCTATCTCCCACTAGGGGGGCTGCATCCTGTTCCTGCGTCAGATCAAAAGACGGAAAATGAAGTTTTTGTGTATTTATTAAGTAGTACAGTATCATGTATTAACATAACTCTGGAGGCAAATTATTTACAAAATTAAAAATTGAACAGTTCTCATAAGAAATGTAAATGAGCAGAACTATTCACGTTTTTATTTTATTTATATAGGTTATTTACAGCAAATTATTCAGTAATGTAGTCTACACTACAAAAATTCTGAGGAAAGTGCTTAGTTATGCAGCTCCTGCGTGACGGACTTTTTTCAGTCAGTTTGCTACCAAGGTATTTTGAAGAATTCAAATATCTTAGTTATATTGCCTTCTTTCCGCTCTCAACACTCCACAGTGCAGCAAGGGCTTCGTGTTGTTGATCTCATCTCCTCATCCCTCGAGCGAAAAGAGTATTGCACGTCTGCCTTCTTGGACGATGCCCAGGTATTCCATAGCAAATTAATCAATCATCCTAATCCTATAGCACCAATCCAATCCAACCCAATCCTTATCCAGCACCAATCATCCTTCCTCTCCACCAAGACGCCTCAACAGGAAGTGGCCCCGAGACTTACTTAGGCAGTGAAGTGTCATGGAGTGAACAAAAACAACTATCCGTGGAGTGATCAAAGAAATTATAATTGTATAAATTGAGAGTGATATCTGTGGATATTTTCTCTCCTCATGATATCACAGCCCACGTCTCCTTCGCCTTCAATCCTCCCTGCTAGTCGCAGGCTGTGGTAACTCCAGGTCATCCTAGAATCCTTCCTAACAAGGAAATTATTCGGTTGACAACTGGAGACACCTGAGGCGTGAGCAAGTAACATGTATCAAATTACATAATACAATTGAATTGTACATTGTGATATTTTCTAAAAAAAAAAAAAAAAATAAAAAAAAAAAAAAAAAAAAATTTCCTTCTAGTCTGATCATTGTTTGGAAATGCCCTTGTCTGACACTTATTCATTTCAAGTCTAACTAATGTCACCTTCGCCTTATCGATGTAGGTACATAGGTAATTAATAGGCATGCACATAAAAATGTTAAGGTGCGTCTAAATGTTACTTAAAACATCAAATATAGGTTCTCCTTAGCGATACGATTCATTTAATACCCCACAAGATGGATTTGGGGAGGAATGATGGTTTTCCAAAGGAACAAAAAGTACAACCTATTGTATTCCTAGTGTCTAGATGCGATATTTGGACGAGACCACAACCTGAAAATGGAAACGCAAGGCATCCTAAGTAGCCAGATCGTGCATGGGAAGACACAGCTAGCTAGGTCCATACCTAATCCACAATCCTCCAGGACAATAGGGTCTATCATTAATCTGAACACTATTCCTATTGTCTAGATAGGATATTTCGAAGAGACCACAACCTGAAAATGGAAACACAATGCATCTTACGTAGCCAGATCGTGCAGGTGAAGATACAGGGCTAGGCCCGTACCTAATCCACAATCTTCCTGGACACTAGAGCCAGATCGGGACCCCCCCCCCCCGGAACGGAGTAAAACTTAACCTTTCAGGATTTTTCAATTTTAGACACCTTAATGTCTTATCATCCTGCAAAATTTCATGTCTCTAGCTTTTTGGGAAGTGCCTAATAATTTTGATGAGTGAGTGAGTCGTATAAATGTCGATTTTCCATCGCCTATATCTCAAAACTATTCAATATAGAATTATGAACATTTCCAATTTCACTCACATCTATTTGTATAATACCTATGTAAAATTTCAAAAGTTTATGTTTATCTGGTTCAAATTTATGAGGGGGAAAAAAATCGGCTCTAATACCTCATGTAATATACACACAGTCTAGAATTCTCGAAAAATGTTATTCTTTCAGAAGATGAAAGCAAATTTAATATTTTCAGATCTGATGGGTGCAAGTCCCCAAGAATATGTTTAAATTTAGTGGCATAATTTAAAACAGAGTGCTGAAAAACTGGAGATCAATGAGACATTTATTTTCCAACATGATGATGAACTCAAAATCTTGTTTTAGCAATAACAAGAATAAATACTTCTGGCTGTTATAGATGCCAACAGTATGATGAAAAAATATTAGTACATCTAGCTCATAAAAACCTTAAATTACAAATATATCTCAAATATGTGAAGAAAAGTGTCCAAATGCTTTTTTGAATGTATAAAAGTAATTTTTTTTTTAAATAAATTGTTTTCTGATGTAAATTTTTAATACTTCTTTTCCAATTTTAGTTTTTTTTTCTGAATCTTTTGGGCCATTCCATGTCAATTCAACCAATGAAAGTACTGTTTACAACCCGACCCCCTTAGATTTTTTTGAAATTTTGAATCCTAATAGCTCTAACAACTCCTTGAATGGTACAATTTTTTAAAAAATTTTATCTGTTTCTGTTTTTTTAGTATTAATTTTCGAAGTATTGAAAAATCGCCTTTTTTTGGTCAACTGGAAAATGTTAATTCCTTGATAGATTGAGTTCTATTTTAGCTAGAACAGTCAGCATAGTCTCATTGTTTAGCTTATTAAATGGACTTTAATTTGATATACAACAAGACCAACTTATTACAAATTTTACATTTCAAAAAAAATTTCAAAAACTTGTACATAACGGTTTTTGAAAAACTGTACTTTTAAAATTCTGAAAAAAATATATTTGAATATTCAGTTCATTGACTACATATGCTGTTAGTTTCATTATGGGATTGGAACGGGATCATTTTATAACATAATTTTGACTTTATAATTGTCACTGCGTAGTTGGTAAAAATATGGTGAGTGATGGATATTTGTATTGTAAATTCAGCAATAAGCATCCCTGATCAAATTGAATTTTTTCATTTTTCATTCATGACAAACTAACATTAAAGGGGAGATTTGGAAAAAAAAAAAAAAAAAAAAAAAAATTACTGGAACCCAGAAATTGCACCCTTTCATTCCTTTAACTAAGAAAAAAATTAAGACTCAACTTTACTCGAACTTCAATAAAAGTGAAATTGAACTGGTAGGTAACTGATTTAGACACAGATACAGTAGCCTTTAATGAAAAAATATGTGGTAGTTTTATTGCCTGTGAATATGACGACCAGTGGTGGCTGACATGTGTACTCAACAAAAATGAGGAGATGGATGAAATAAAATTTAATATCCAACATGTCTCAATTATTACAAATTTCATTTTTCAAAAAATGTTACTAACTACCAATACTAATTTGTCCATCTTTATTTAAATTAACTGGAATATTGTTTTAGTATTTTTTGGAAGAGGTGCATTAAAGACCTTTTGAGTACCCCTTTCGACTTAGTGGCTCGGAAGACTATGACAATAATAAAACTACTCTTTTTTTTTTTTTTTTTTTTTAGCTGTAGGTTGTGTTGGCTCAATTTTTCAACTATCCACAATCTCTACATCCAGTATTGAAGAAGTTGCTGAAGCTGCACCAAATACAATCAAATGGTTTCAACTTTATATGCTTAAAGATAAGTAAGAAAATACTGATATTTATTTCTACGAGAAAAAATATCTTTGGTATGTTTGTTTAGTAGGCAAAGATAGTTCTTTTTCTTGCAAATTGGAGGAGAAAAATCAGGTTAGGTTTAAAGAAAAATCCTTTTGACAAGTGGTTTGAATCCAGCATGGAGTAGGTTTACCTCATCACAAGAGCTCCCTACTTCACAATGGATCTACAGAAAAAGTGTTATACTTCTCGGAGCCAAATGCTAATGGCTTTACAAGTTAATGCATAATAAACAAGTAATAAGCTTCTAGGCACAAAAAGCAATAGAGTAAACCTTCTATGCCTGACTCTATTTGTATTTCGGGAAAAATTTCAGGAGCTTATTATTTAAAATAATTGTTTACCTTCAATATATAATAAAAATATTCTTTTATAAGAGCCAAATAAAGCAGCATTCTATGCTCTAAGTAAAAATTGCATTTTCAGACAACTAATTGTTTATTTACAAAAGTAATTTAACTATTAATAATTTAGCAAGAAAAATGTTTATTAGATCATATAGGTAGGTAATCCTAGCCATTTTAATTTGCGTGTGTAAAGTGTATAAAAAACTTCGTATAATAAGTCAATCATAGCCACGATTTGTTGAAGCGCCGTAAAAAAAAAAAAAAAAAAAAAAAAAAAAAAAATCATGTCTATTAATCATCCATCCAACGAACCTGGGAAAATCTGTGGAAATACCATTGTATTGTGTTATAAAATAAGTTTGTAGCGTTTTTTACTGGTTATTTCAATAAAAACCTCAGATTCTTGTAAATATTTTTAATCAATTATATATGGCCCATTTTGATCTATTACATTTTGCCATCTTTCAGGCAATTTTTTAATTCCGTTCTCCCAGAACTTCTCAGACTTTTGTTCATTGAACTCCTCTATGCGCGTTTTGCAGTCCTTTAGGACTGCGAAAGTGTTTCCCATCAAGAGAGTTTTGAAGGGCCCGAAATAAGTGAAAATCAGTTGGTGCAAGGTCTGGTGAATAGGCTGGGTGGAGCATCATCACATTTCAGCCAAACTCCAATAATTTCTGTCGGGTGTGCAAAGACACATGAGGACGGGCATTATCATGACGGAAAACTATGCCTTTGCGATTAGCCAATGCTGGATGCTTTTGCTTAACCTCTGCCTCCCAACTGGGCACAATATACTGCAGAATAATGGGTGGAACAGGTTGGGTGGGAGGAGCTCAAAATAAAAGACACATTTCCAATCCCATCAAATGCACAGCATAATCTTTTTTAAAGGCAATCCTGCTTTTGGAGTTGTTAATGGTGGGTCGCTTTGCTTTCCCCAGGGCTTTTTCCTCACAATATTATTGCACAGAACCCACTTTTCATCACCAGCTATCAACTTCTTTAAAAATGAATCATTAACATTGTGTTTCAGGAGGGAATCACAAATGGAAATGTGGTCCAATAAATTATTTTCCGTCAAACTGTGAGAGGCTCATATATCACTTCGAGAAACATAACCCGCAGCCTCCAAATGATTTGAGGCACTTGCATGAGATATGTTAAGCATTTCTGCGATATCGCAAATCGTAGAGTAAGGGTTGACCATGACCAATGCATGAATTTGGTCATCATCAACAGTTGAAGGACGACCCGAGCACTTTGCGACTTCGGTCATAATTTCCAGTTCTGAACCAAGAAAACCGCTTACAGATGGTTCTTTCTCCTAAGGCATCATCACCATACCAAATGAAAATTTTGTTAATCGTCTGTGCAGCGGATTTTCCTATTCGGAAACAAAAAATCATTAAATGACAAAAAAAAATTTTTTCTCTTCCATATTGAGCAAGCAAACCAATTAAAAATAAGAAATCTCGGTTGAAACTGAGATATAAAAGCACCTTAAATAATCAGCTTTTAGAATATGTAAAAATAATTTGATTAACACAGAAAGAATTAAATTGAAATATTCAAAAACGCTACAAACTTATTTTACAATTATTAAATATTTCTTCAATTCTGTGGTATACCACTGTAGTAGGTACTAAGGTTAAATCCAGGTTTATTAAGGTTTTTAATAGATTTTACCTTTTTATTTTGTAATGATTATTGTTATTATTATTAAATTACCTGACTGACAGTACATATTTTTTGGTAGAAATCTTGTTGAAGTACTAATAAAGAGAGCAATTAAAGCAGGCTTCACTGCTCTTGTGCTTACCGTTGATGCCAGTACCTGGGGAAAAAGAAGGTCTGAAATAAAAGATAAATTTGTACTTCCTTCTCATCTCAGGTAATTTTCAATTTTTATTTAATATCAAAAACTATCTCAATATTCCAATTAAATTATTGATTATTTATTTTTGTGAAAACACTGATTGGTGTATATTTTTTGGGTGACCGACCATTTGATGTTGGTATTATGAAAGGGTGGCAACCTGTAGATAGCCCGGCGTAATAGCCCAATAGTTGTTACGCCATTAAACAGGAAAAAAAAACAAAAAAACACTGATTGGTCAAAATCAGCAGCAAAAACAAAAATAAGAGACAAGCAGATAGCAACTGAAGCCGGCAGTAGCCAACTCGATCTAATAATTTTGAGGGATGAGCTTTTAACTTCATCTAATGTTCTGGGCAGGTTTCAAACAACAGGAAATATCCATAATATCTCTGACATCATTTGGCGAGAGCAAATTCGGAATGAGGTGCACAGCAGCGGTACCTCAAATCCTGAAGTCAAGTAGCAAGGGTGAGGAGAATATCTGCTTACAGTCGGTAATTGATCCTAATCTGTGCATTGATGACATTTTAGTAAAATAATCTCTCTTTCCTATGAGGTTTTATTAGAATAAACATTTAAATGTATTTATGTAACAGTAAAATAAATATAAATATAAGTTTCCTGCAAAATAGCATTAAGTTAAGAAATTTAGAGTCTTTATCTCCAGCTTCCCAATGACACTTTTATCATTAGCATGGTAAGGAAACTCGCTAAAATGATGTAGTTGCTGTAAGTCGCTTAGAACTATCACCGATGAATTATTGAGGCTCTCATTGATAAAATACCACATTAATAGTTTTGCATTTATAGACTTTCAAGTACACTTTCAGAGCGTTTCCTCTCTCCCTCCATGTAGACCAAACAATCCACCTACCAGAACATGGTTTTATGGGTAAAATTTGAGAAAAAAAATCTTTGCTCTTAGGGCATTTCGTTTGTAGGCTTGCAAGTACACTTTTTATAGGTTCTCTAATGTAGGAAAATGAATGAAACCATTTTTAAGGCAATTTCTGTAACTACTTTTGAGAAAAATGGAAAAACTAGTTTTTTAACTCATTTTCACTTCAGAAAACTTTTTTTTAAATTTTGGTTATGTTTGGAGTTAAGGAAGTATTATATATATATATATATATATATATATATATATATATATATATATATATATATATATATATTAAAAGACTTTTAACTGCTAAAATTAAATCATTTTTAACCTTTTTTAATATTCAGCTAATATGTATACATTTGTAGAAGAGGAAGTATAAAAAAAAGAAGTGTTAACAGTCATTACAAGTTTTGGCAGAGAAAGATGTGTTGTAAAGAAAAACTAAATCGGTCCATTAGGTACAGCGATTTACTCCGGAGTCAAATTATTAATCTTCCCGTACCAACCATTATTTTCATTTTTTTCCAAAGAAACGTGGTAGACATGATCCCCAACTAATGAGGTATATGTGTTATAAAAAAAAAGACTGGGGTTTATACCTGAAGAAATTTAATTAAAACATTAATAATTGAGTCAGATTTTCATAAAAAATATAAATGATCAAGGGTCATTCCATGTCAAATCAACACACTTTTTGACCTCACCCTTTCCGATATTAATGAAAATTGGTACACCCAAAGTAGGTGTTGGGACAAATAAAAATACCACATTTCAAATTTTGATCTAAAACGGTTTTCAAAATACGGCCACGTAAAGTTTTCAAAAAGCGGTCAAAATCTCGCTTTTTCAAAGCATTTAAATAGACATAACTCCTCTCCTGTTTAAGTTACAAACATGGGGAAGCTGCCAATGTTTAGCTCTCAATATGCCCTTTCAAACGAAATGCAACATATGATAGGTTGTGAGAAGATAATTTTTTTCAAAATCAAAAATAAAATTTTGAATCTAAATATTTTCAAAAACGCATCTTCAAAAATTTTGAAAAAATTATATATAATAGGTCATATTGTTACTAATTTGTATAGCAAATTTGGTTATGGGATAGAAATGGGTTCTAACTCAAAATAATTTAAAACCGAAGGCGGCTTGGACTAATTTTACGTATTTTTATATATAAATACGTATATATATATATATATATATATATATATATATATATATATATATATATATAGTGTGCCGTACGGTCAAGAATCAGATACCTCTACAGTATCTGCCCCTCTGGGCCCTTGTGGCCTGTTACGGGACTGATTTTTTTTTTTTTTTTTTTTTTTTTTTTTTTTTTTTTTTTATATATATATATAAAAGCTTTTTAATACATAATTGATTAATTTAATCCAAACTTTACTGTTGCATATATTTTATAGACACTTCAAGTTCATTATCTTAATTACAAA
Organism: Gonocerus acuteangulatus; assembly: GCA_946811695.1. Lineage (NCBI taxonomy): Eukaryota > Metazoa > Arthropoda > Insecta > Hemiptera > Coreidae > Gonocerus > Gonocerus acuteangulatus. The sequence continues at coordinate 99,701,744 of OX328123.1, read as the reverse complement.
GTTTATTTAAAAAAATATTATACCTTAATAATTTGTTGTAATTAGTTTAATTTAGAATATTTGCCTAAAATTTAATGATATATTGTACTCAAAATATTTTAATTGACTAGGAACTTAAATAAAACATAAATATCAACAATTTACATATTTATAAATGTTTAACTATTAAAGTAGTTGAAGAATTTACAGTGAAACTTACATATGGTCTACAATAAAGTGTTGAAAATTTCATATTCGGTTACCACGTAATTTCTCCCTTTTGGAGTTATGGGATTCACAGTAGATAATACATTAGTAAATAGTACATAACTATAGTCTATGACTCTAACTAGTGCCTTGGTTATATAATGGACAAAAACAAAGACGAAGATGGAGTAAAAGTTTCCTTCCTTTATCCCAAAGGACCTTCTCCATCATTCAGCTACTGAAGAAGACTAGATATATTACGGCTCCCATTTACTAATTTATTACAAATTAGTAACAATATGACCTATTATATATAATTATTTCAAAATTTTTGAAGATGCGTTTTTGAAAATATTTAGATTCAAAATTTTATTTTTGATTTTGAAAAAAATTATGTTCTCATAACCTATCATGTGTTGCATGTCGTTTGAAAGGACATATAGAGAGCTAAACTTTGACACCTTCTCCATGTTTGTAACTTAAACAGGAGAGGAGTTATGTCTATTTAAATGCTTTGAAAAAGCGAGATTTTGACCGCTTTTTGAAAACTTTACGTGGCCGTATTTTGTAAACCGTTTTAGATAAAAATTTGAAATTTGGTATTTTTATTTGCCCCAACACCTACTTTGGGTGTACCAATTTTCATTAATATCGGAAAGGGTGATGTCAAAAAGTGTGTTGATTTGACATGGAATGACCCTCAAATCTATTTATATATATTTTGTATTTATATAGATTATTTTAAACAAATTATTGAGGAATGCAGTGTTCACTATCCACCAATTGAGTATATGCCTATGTTTGAGTATTTTGTTAAATGTTTCATATTTAGTGTCTAAGGTTTCGTGTAATGGTTTATTGAGTAGAATTTTTGCTTAGAAATATTTTATTTTAGACTAGCAAATTTCACTGGAGAAACAGCAACAAAGATAACAAAGAAAATAAATGGTTCTGCCCTGACGGATTATGTCAACTCAATATTTGAATTAAATATCACTTGGGAAGATGTTACATGGCTGAAGAAGTAAGTAAATTACTTTTGCAAAATTGATAAAATTAAATATTAATTAAGCTAAACTTTGAAATTATTTAAAGAAATAAAAATTTATTTTTCATAATTTTATTTAATATTATATATTATTCTTTAAATTATAACTTTGTTTGTCTCTCTAGTGGCAACATATCATAAATGTCTTACATGATGCAAGAAATTTCAATTTATGGTTAATGAATGTATCTTTAAATGTTACTTTATTTATATATATTCCAAAAATATCTCTTATATATATATATATATATATATATATATATATATATATATATATATATATATATATATATATATGTATACATTTATACATTATATATATGTTTAAAACATCATTATTTTATTATTCTCTCCCCAACAGTGAGATTGAAACTGAGTTCTAGCATTATTGTAGAGTACTACATTAGGAAAGGACATATCAGGACCTTGGAAGAGAAGGGGTGAATCTGAAAAATCAGTGAGAAAGATGTAGGTAACATGACGCTTCACCTTGTTTCTCTGGTTCACCTTTAGTTCTCTCACAGTTTCAAGTTAAAGTGAATAGCACCATCATCTATGAAATATTCAATGTCCGATTTTCCTAAAGAAGCAAGACTGAATCCCGGGTCTGAAATTCCCCTCCTAGAATTTTGTTACCTATAAATCACACATAAAAATTAAAATATTGAATTTCAATAGCATACATATTCAGTCAGGTTTATGAATCAGCATTCTATAGAGTAAACATTCGCCCTTGCTATCCTGCAATCTGAAGCACTTTCAGAAATTTTACTTCCATTTCCCAAACATCCAGGTTTTGGGTTTCGCCCTTTCTCATCTGTTCCATGATCAATGACGCGACGCCAATTAGTAACTCTAACAATTTAGACGCCTTCATGATAAAAAAAAAGGCATGAAAGAGGCAGTTAGAACAAGTTGGAAAACGGAATAACAGGTGCATGTTTTTGGATGTGTTAAAGAGTGGAGAGAGCCTGATTTCTGATTTATGTATTCCGTTTTTTTTTTTTCCTGGAACACAGCATTATAGAAATGGAGAAGAAACCAATGCGATGAGATAAAGGAACGAAGAGCGGAGGATGACAATGATACCCAGGACTAAGAACAATCTATACACATATGTACAGCATATAAATAAAATCTATTTTTTTCTTTTCAATTAGTTGTATACAGTCCACAATCAGAGTAAAAAAGACATAGATGTATCTATACTTCAAGCAAGAGTAGAAGACGTCTTGCTTCATCTTCCAAGGTCTTGATTTCTTTCAAAAACACATTTTGGAAGACTAGCTCCCTTTTTATCAAATCTTTAAGTTGTTTTTCTTTTTCTAATCAAACTTTTAATGGCTTTAAAGTGTGTTGGCCTTGCTGAGGGGCAATAATATGAGATTGGCCAATAGTAATTATCCTATAGAATGTTTATTGTCTCATTACTAAGCAATATTGATTTATTACAGAGTGTCAGGATTACCAGTGATATTGAAGGGGATAATGACAGGAGAGGATGCAAAGATGGCTGCAGATATAGGTGTATCAGGAGTGATTGTGTCTAACCATGGAGGAAGGCAACTCGACACCAGTCCAGCCACAGTAAACAGAATCTATAAAATCTTCTTCACATGCAATATTTTTTAATAAAATATCCAATTGTTGATAAACATTATATTTTAATATTTATATGTTGTAGATAGAAGCACTACCAGACATAGTAAAAGCTGCAGGAGATAGAATTGAAATTTACTTAGATGGTGGCATTCGAAATGGAACAGACATTTTTAAAGCCCTTGCCCTTGGCGCAAAAATGGTACAAAATTAAGAAGTATTACTCTGATACTCAAGTAACACGTTTTGCTTTAGATTTTTAAAATTCAGCAGCATTTTAGCTACCTACTGTTATTAATGATAATTACTTGCAGCTCTGTTATCTTTTATTTGAGCTTTTTCTTTTTTTTTATTCAAATAAATAAATAAATATGATTGAATTTAAAAGCTTAAACTTAACTTAATATAAATGAATAATAAGAGAAGAGAAAATCTTTATTAAAAATAAAGTATACTGCCCAAATGTTTTGGGGTGCTATAAAATCGAAAATTCATTTTTGTTGGTTAAAAAGGTTTTTGTATTAATTTGGAAAATAAATTTTGATGATTAGTTAAAAAAATTAAATAAATAAATTAATATTAAACGAATTTTGATAATATTTGAAATACAAAGAATTATAATGATAAGTTTGACCAGATTTGTTCAAATGCTTTTCGAATGATTGATAAGCAGCTGGTTAGCACCCATATATGTGATTGTGGAGTATCCCCAGGTAATCTATCAAAATAGATTCCGCGAGGAGAGATGGTTCCTTGGGATCCACGCCTAGATCTTGCAGGAAGTCTTGGGTCTCTTTCGGAATTGTTCCTCTAGCTCCAAACCAGGCCTTGAACAATATATTTCCTTCGCCCGAATTTCTCTTGGAATTTTTCTTCGTAAAATTCAAGACATTTGGTGTAAATTCCTTGTTTTTCTGCGTTGATTCCTTCCGCTTGCTGTGGATCGTTCGTCTCGTATCTCACGGTAGGGTCGATAACGTATGCTTCTCTCGATTTTTCCTTGAACGCAATTATATCGGCATATCTCGGACATCCTTCATCGTCGACACCATAAACTTCTTCAAGGCATATAAATTCTTTTTCTTGGAGAAGTGAAATAATTTTATGCTTGACATTATGATGTCTCCGTGTGACCAGGAGCATATTCATCGGACACTTCCCAAGCACGTGTGCTGGAGTTTCGGTCTCTCTACCGCATCTGCGGCAGAGGGGTCCAACGTTTGATGTTTCTGAAACACCGGGTACACCTCTCAATGGCGCGTAGTTAGTGTTCAGTTTCAGAGCATTCGTCCATTCGGAGCATGATAAAACAGATTTATTGTGAATAAATTTGTTACTTTTCGGACAAGCTTTTTCCCGGAGGTTATGCCTGATCTTCTTAATGTTGTGATCTTTATGAAGCTGGACTATGTTAATGATCAGTCTATTGGCACATTCTGTCGCTTCTTTAGAGTAGCTGAACATTGGCTGGAACTGCTCATCGGACACTCGATCTAGCTTTTGTGCGATGGACCAAAGTTGTCCCCAGGCCTCGGAAGCGTTGTGGAGCGTACAACATTCCGCTGCAAGTATTTGCAGGCAGACCCAACATGGCCTTCACACTCCGCCTTATTATTACGTCCACTCCTTCCAGAAATGATGGGCTCATTTTGATTAGGGGTACTGTTTGGAGGGGGTAAATTAGTGATGGGAACAGGTACTGGTTGATAACATTTAATTTTTGATCAGCTCTTGGCAGATTTGACGTGGTTAGCCTGTTTAAATTTTCATTTGCTTTGCGTAAAGCTTTCTCATTGAAAGTCAGGTCGGTGGAGAAATTGCACCCGAGGTATTTGATTGTAACATTTTCTTCAATAGAATGTATTTCTCCGCCATTTTCTAAGAGAAGCTTTCCCATCATTAAATTGCCTTTTTCAATAATAATCGCTGAGCTTTTGCTTGGGTTAATCTCCAGTCCAATTTCATTGAAAATTCTGGTGACTACGTTTATAACTCATACTGCTGAATCCACATCTGGAGAAGTGACAACTTGATCGTCTGCAAAACCAGTTAGGATTACGGGACTTTTGTTTTCTGTTAGTCTATATCCTAGTTTGTAAATATTAATATAACAATTATAATAGAAGAAACACATTCTCTTGTAGTCTCATAAAACTAAAAGACTATGGCAACCACAACAGATTCTCCAAATCAAAATCTTACAAACATTTCTGAGGTGTAATTTAAATATTTTGTCAATCGCACTCAATAGACAATGGAGCTGAATAATAAATATAAATGAGATTGAATACATTTTATGAGCATAACAAAACTCTAAGTAGAGTATGTCAGCACTTGTTTGGCCACAACTCATACTATTAAGGTGGCCATACACATTCAGTTCAAATTTCAAGGCTGGGACTGTACAGTTTGGCCTCAAGGTTTGGACTGCACAGGTCTAGCACACGATAAGTTAATAAACCTCAAGGCCGGGACTGCACAGTCTAGTTATATCAGGCTGTACCATATGAAATGTCAGTTTTGTTTACTTTGCAATTTAATCCTTTCCCTTTTTTATTTCATTATTTACAAACATCATTGTTATTCATATAGAATTAAAGCTCTTTTATGCCTATTATTTAATCTGTAACTTGCGTACTGTGTTGTGAGAACGATCCTCTGAGAAAAAAATATTTAATAAACAATATTTTTCTCAATTTACAGGGCTGTGGAGAATAATACATTTTTGTTACAGGTATTTGTTGGTCGACCTGCTCTCTGGGGTCTTGCCTGTGGAGGAGAAAAAGGGGTGAAAGATGTTTTAGAGATCCTATCTTCTGAGCTTGATATAGCTCTAGCCCTCACAGGTAAATCCAGAACTCATTTCTTGCTCATGTGGTATCCTAATAAAGCTACCTTTTTTTTAAAAATAAAAAAATGCATTTTATTTTTGCAGACGTTTCGGCTTTAAATTCTTATACTTAGACTATCAACATTTGAATAATAAATGATTCTGTAGAAAATTTATTTCTTCTTATACTCATCGGCACCTCCAGATTGCGTTATTAGATCAACCTCATAAGCGGGTTTCCTCCCTATGAAGGAAGGAAGAGGAAACACGATAAAAGCACTTGAATAATTATAAAAATAAAATGTTTATCATATATACATGCAATGTAGGACCCGTTTTGACCTGAGAGAAAAAGAATAAAACAGGAAGGCAGGCAGACCTACATTCAGTATAAGCAACGAACTCCTGGCACTACAATTCCCACGATTTCCCATTCCTACCTACCTATATCTCATCCCTGCTCCCATCCAGGCCTGTTGTTCTTTCAATATAACACTATAATATTTGCTCTCTGCCTATTATTTATAGCCATCCAATCTCCATCATAATAGTGACCAACATATTACGAATCTACTATATATTTGTCAAATACCATTCACTCACTCACTGACAATCATCGCCCAGCCCAAACCACTCAACAGAAAAATTTGAAATTTTGCATGGACACTCCCTCTGGGATGTAAACACTCGCTAAGAAAGGTTTTTTTTCATATCCAAATTTTTAGGAATTTTTTAGTTTTAAAGAGAGCAGCTGTTACCGTACTGTATCTATTTTATAGTGTTATTTTTAATAGCGGTTAATTTCAACTATGAAATAAACTGTCCTTCATAGAGTTTACACCATGAGGGACAAAATCACCATTTTAATTGAGGTTCATTTCAATTTGTCCTCCATAGAGTTTTCCTGGTGATGGTCCATCCGAGGTAATAATATCCCGAACCCTTGCACGGCTTCCCCACCCATCAGCCTCCCTAGTGAAAACACTTCTTGGTAATGCTCGCAAATATAATGGGTGATTCCAAATGACATCTGAGAAACATAAATTTTTAAATTTTGATGTACATTTATTATTGACAACCAATTTTAACCTGTACTGGTATAACTCCTGTTACTGGTAACCTATAGATAACGGGTTATTTCTAGGTTATCTGTTTGTTGACACTGGTCCGGAGTGCCCCAGTGTCAAGAAACATTATACTTTGATTACTTATCAATTGCGATAATTTTGATGATACATTATTTAACAAAATAAAAAAATGACTTATCTGCCGAACCAAAGCACGGGCATTCAGCTAGTCATAGGGGGTTGCCAATAGAGTAGGATGATGTATTAATTCTTATAATGATGATTATATGAAATTATTTTAAATTTAACCCTTTCATAGTTGGCCCCTTGAGGTAAGGCAGCTGTAATGGGACGTTCAGTTGGTTGTCAAGCATAACAAATTTTTTTTTTTTTAGTTTTTAAATACCGGTGCCCCCACTGCTAAAGTCATTAGCACCAAATGCAATAAAAAAATCTAAATTTATTTTATTTGTTTTTCAGGCTGCAAAAGAGTTTCTGACATCACGCGGAATATGGTAGTGCATGAAAGCAGTTATGCTAAATTGTAAATTGAATATCAAAAGAATATTCAGTTCCTTCACCTTTCAGAAATAGGTTTATGTACTGACTGGTGCAAATGATACAATAGAAGAAGAAAAAACTTTATTCTACAAAAGTTTGGTTGCCCAACTAAATTGTGTTGCTGTGAATACATACATATTAAAAAAAGCATGTGTAATAAATGAAACAAAAATAAAAGTTCCTGCATCATGAAAAGTTTATTTTCCTAGTCCAGGATAATTAAACTCCTCTGAGACTTAAGATATCAAAATATTAAATTTTCTATAATGAACTTTCAAAATCAGCCTCGGGATGAGCATGTGAAGCATGATAAGAAGCCAATATTTCTGCGAATCAGGCTTTAATTTATATAACACAATAATGAAAATTTGTGAAACTTTTTCGACGTAGATATGGAAGATGATATTACACTATTGAAGATGTAAGCATCTGTAACACTTTTTCTCCGGCAATATAATGCATCCATTAAAAATCGTTAATATACTAAGAATTTATCAGGGAATAAGTGAAATCCAATTAGGTCTTGATCCGAGGAGTGTCATAAGCTAGGTCAAAATCGTCTATCAGCTGTAGATCTTTTTTTAAATCCACACCGTACATGGGTGTATATAGAAAATAATTTCCGAGGGGGCTGGAAAAATTTCGGGGGGGGGGGGGCTGAGACCATTTCCGGTGTATGGAATACTAACAATTTAGATCTTGGAAGAGTTTTAGCCAACTTAAACGCTATTACGCCCAATATACAATATGTTTTATGAACTAAATGATCTAATTTAATTTATTTTTAAGAGTTTTATGAAATTTTTACCGATCAAATCAAAATTTTGGGGGGGGGGGGCCGCAGCCCCCTCCCCGCCTTATATACGCCCATGACACCGTATGACCGATTTTGACTAAACATGATACACAGGTAGGTCTTGATCCGGGGAGTGTCATAGGCTAGGTCAAGATCATCTAATCAGCTGTCTGTTTGTTCCTTATACAAATCCACACTGATTGAACGATTTTGATCAAACATGGTACACAGGTAGGTCTTGATCAGGGAATTGTCGTAGGCTAGGTCAATGTCGTCTAGGACTCACAGTTCAAAGGTCACGGGTTCTGACTGTGAACCCGAACAGATACAGATTTGTGATATTAGATTTTAATATTAAGTACTTATTTGGTTTCTAATTTATTTTTGCTTTTCTAGATACAGAAAGTAGGTGTAGCATGGCACGCAAGGTAACAGCTAGTAATAAAATATAAAATACCGACACGATAAAAAGTAGATAAAATAATAAAAAATAGTTCACAACCTCGCGACATCCTCCTCAAGTCAAACGTCGATGGCTCCAATTCGAAATTCGCTTACAAAAAGTATTGATATCCCCCCAAAAAACTAACGTTGAAATAAAAAGTCCGTCACGCAGGAGCTGCATAACTGAGCACTTTCCTCAGAATTTGGTAGTGTAGACTGCATTACTGAATAATTTGCTTAAAAGGACCTATATAAATAAAATAAATACAAGAATATTTCTCTTTTACTTTTGTAATGAGTAACTGTTCAATTATTAATTTTGTAATTAATTTGCTTCCAGAGTTATGTTTATACATGGTACTCCAGACTTAATAAATACAAATAAACTTCATATTTTCGTCTTTTGAACTGACGCAGGAATAGGATACAGTCCCCCTAGTGGTAGAAGGCGTTCCTTGCGGCGGCTTTGTGGACCTACTTCTGGCGAGCTATTTCTATTGAAATATATTACAAAGAACCCACCTTTCCGATAGACCGAATTAGTTCATTTTTACAACACTTCTTTCTAAAGAGATGCCCACGACGTATATAGCATTTCGTTACAATAAAGTAGAAATTACGACCAGTATGACTATATTAGTAATTTGGGTCCGAAGTAACCCCCCCCCCCTCCCAATGAACCGATTTAGTTTATTTTTACAACCCATTTTTCTCTGTAGATTACCACTACGAATACCAAGTTTCGTTGAAATATAACAAAAATTACGGCTGGCATGGTCAAATTAGTGTTTTGGGTCCGGGGTAAACCCCCTTTCCGGTGGACCGATTATGGTGGTTAACGAACTCGTTCAATCGTCTGCTAATTGAATGCTATATACCAAATTTCGTGACGAAAAAACAAAAACTCCGGCCACTATCGTGTTAACAGACACACACACACACACACACACATAAATTTTAACGGGGGTCATTTTCGGCGTCTACTAGGTAGGATCGATAAAGATTTGAAGACATTTTTTAAAAATTGCGTCATGAGTGCAACCTCAGTAGCTACTACTTACCTTCGGAGGAAAGTGCTAAAAGGCCAAGTTCCAGAACCCTCCGAAAACAGTTTGCCTATGAATGGTGTTATATCATAGTATTGGGCCAAGTTTTCGGTTACCTTGTCGAGAACCTAATAATACACTCTAACTTATTTGTGCAATTTCAACTTGTCGTTCATACAATTTAACAACCGAGAAAACTACTTTTCCCACCTAATTTTCAGATTGGGTATTCAGAAATGATTGATTCAGTTGAAACTTGTTCCAGGCGTTTGAAATTCTTCGAATCTAAGTTATTGAAATTTTGGTTGCGTTTGGAGTTAAGGAAGTATTGGACAATCACTTATTAACATACACGTACAGTTATAGGATTTTTGTTAAAATATTTCGAAAACACTTTGGAAATCGTGGTAAGTGGCAGGGGGCCATTCGAAACATGACTAAATTCTCTCCAAAAAAGGTTCTGAAGTAATGTTCGAATGGGCGATGTCAATCAGAGAAATAAGTGTTTAATACTTGGAAATTATTAGTTTCGTTCTTTTCAACGGGGTTTCATCTCTTTTTATCGGCCTTTTTAATTGTTTTTTTTTTTTTTTTAGATTGCATTTAATGGCGAAATGGCTTCACACATTTATTTTCCCCTGGAGGAACATCCTGGTAGATGAAGGTCATTGCTCGCCTTCAAGCGAGTAGTACTAACGGACACCTAAATGAAATCTAGTTATGAAACAGGGAACTATTAGTTTCTCTAAAATCCCCAAAATAGAATCAAGAACAGACATTTTCTACAATTCATCCGCATTGTAGGCTATAGCTCGTAATATTACGAAGAAACTGCTGCACATTTCAACAGTACCAGGGGCACGGCTGCCTCCGACTTGAGAAGAAGTCATTCGCAACCAGGGCACGGCCTCCCTCGACTTGTACAGCAGTCAAACGCATTCTAGAGATTAAACAGCCAAGTTTATGTATCTTGATTAGTCTAAAGAAGCCGGGGGGGGGGGTCTCGGCAAAATATGATTATAAAGAGAGGAACATGGAGACAATGCATTGATAATCAGCATAAATTCGAATAGATTGGCTATTCAGATATAACAATTCTGGAATGTCAGTCCTGAATTGGCTGACAAACATGAATAAAGGAAGAAAACAATTCAAATGATGTCATTTAAAATGAATGATCAGTGTTGCCAATACCTCTCCATATATTTCTTGCATAAATCCATTGCTCAAGAGAGCTCTGCTAGTTAGATCCCACGATATTAATAACAAGTTGTAAAACTCTTATCAGTTGTATAAGGATTATTTATATTTGTTTGCTCTTTGTTGTTGTTATCACTTAGTGGTTTTATCAACTTTAATAAAGTAATCGTAAAACCTCCATCTAATGGCTGAATTAAATGTGGATCAGAAGATGGAAAAAATTAAATTATTCTAAAATTGTTCGTATATCCATCAAATGCTTTGGTTTACCTAAGCGGAGACGGAATCGTTTGTAATTGGTAAAATTCGGATAACACGGTATCAGATTCATTTACAAAATTATGCTGAAAAAAATTCGCTCTTCATTGATATTTTACCACTCCTATGCAATCCTCAATCATTTATTTTTAAGCTCCTGGTCTGTTTCATGGTTTTATAAAGTCGCTTAAACGTAAAATGAGATTATAAATATTACAAAGAAGTTCTTTCCCTTAATTCAATATATTTTAATTATTTAGGGGTCTCCATTAGGAGCTTTTAAAATGAGACCAAAGTGGGGGCAAGGTGGGATTAAAGTGACTAGTTAGTATGACGCAGATTCTATGAGTCATTTTTAAAACAAAATTCAATGTGACCCTTTCCCAATTGAATTTAACCCATTCTACACCGGGAGTATCAATTTTACGATTTTTATTTATTTTATAAGTATTTTTTCAGAAGAGATCTTCGTGACTCTTCGGGGACTGTCGTCATGGAGCTGTCAACTTGGAGTTTATCAGCGTACACTTCTAGCGACATCTTGTTCACCTAGATATCAGATTGTTATTTATAAAATAAACCCTCTGGACGTCTCTTAGAAAGTTGCCTCTCTATTAATGAAGAATTGGCATAACCAAAGCCCTTTTGTTTCTGTACAATTAAGGGGTTGCGGAAACGAAGGGCGAACTCAACATCAAGTTCACACTAATTCCTCGTCAATTACTATATAATTTGTTTATTATTATAGTAAATAAACAATGTTACATCCCACAATAATCAAATGTTTTGATTACACTCTAGTGGAGTTCCCCCTTATAGAAAAAATATTCCAACGCATTTTCCTCACTCTACCATTTGTTGAGTTCGCCCCCGTATCCGCAACGACTCAATTGTAACACATAATTTTGCAAATTTTTTTATTAACATTAATGCATTTGGCTGCAAACATTTACGTTTAGGGTGTATGATAACAGAATACCCGGGAGTAGATAAGAGGGAGTTGGCAGTGGTGACGGGTTACGTAATTAACGTAATAGCGAAGGCCAGCTCGTAGAGCCAGTCTCAGCCTGTCATCCGAACAGCTGGTCAGGCCAGATCAGTATCAGTCGCATTTTCATCGGGCTGTCGACATCAAAAGCCTGCTAGCTTGTAAACATCCACTGCACTCAATCGAATAGCAGACAAATCTCTGGGAAATTCCGTTTAATTTTGGTAAATTTGAGATTCAAAGTCGTCTCACAGTTTAACTATGACATTGTGTTGTTTGGAAGATTATGAAGCAGAGGCTAACCGCCGACTTCTCCCCTCTGCGGCTGGCTACTACTCGGGTGGTTCATGTTCTGAGATTACCTTGGAACTCAACAAGCAGGCATTTCAGAGGTGAGTAAACACCGTTTTTGAAAGTAGTATAGTAAGAACAGTAGAAGGAAAGTTTGATGTAACAAAAACAATACCCTTTTAGGTTGTGTTGAAATTTTTAAATAGGTATATCTTCGTATATCTGCATTGATCCAACCAAATATGCACCTTATATATATATAGTTTTTTGGGGGATTCGGCTTCTCTCGGGGTATTGCTGTTGGATGCATAATAGTCTGCCGGGCATCTCTTCAGCTTCATCTATCTATGTTTTCTCTCATATTGCCTGTTGGGTCTCTAACAGGAAACAAGGATAGCCACAAGAAGCCGGGGAAGTGTCAGGCGAAATATCATAGACCTAACAACAATACCGCTGGGGAGAGAGGTCCAAGCACAAAAAATAAAAATAATGAAACAGTTTATGACAATAGTATATCAAGAATAAGTCTGGTTATAGTTCCTTTGTCCTAAAACTCTGTATACAACTCCCACAACAAAAAATTAGATGAGTTCGTAGACAGAAAAATAGATCAATTATGAGCTCACGTGAAACCCGCCAGTCAATACCAACTAATTAATGTGCAATAGCGAATAATATTTCTTTGCTTGCGACGAAATAGCTATATAATATTGACAACTAATAAGGGAGGTGCATTATAAAAATATGCAAAATCGGATAAAAGGGTGTGGGGGTTTATTCGGAGAAAAATTATTCATTTTGAGAGCATTATTATGCTCTTAGCCGTCATAAGTTTTTCTTCCTTGCAACGAACCTCGGTATACTTTGTGCTCAAATAATGAAACGTATATATTAGATATACGTAAAATCGGTTTGTAAGGATTGGAGGTTTAAACCAGATACCTCTATAACGTAATTAATGCTACTTTATGCATATGAGTCTTGCCTCTTTTGACCCTTTCAAAGATAAGTTATCTTTCTAGACAAATTAAGATCGGCTTATATTGATAGATAACTCAGTCTTAAATAACAATAACTCGAATATACAACAGTACGAGTATAATACTGGAGTGAGAAACTCAGTCAAAAGGCAAGAGGAGAAACAATAATAAACTCGCCAGACTTCACTCAAAAATGATATTTTGTGGTTCTACAGTGCGAATAATACGAAACTGGAGCAGGAGAATACACTAATCCTTTTAAAACATTTCTAAAAATAATGGCCATTCAGACAGTAAGAATATAGAGAATAGAGAGCCTTCCTCTATATTTATGCAAAAATGCTTATCGATCAATTTGTACTTATTTTACTTTTTTTATAGATTCTATAATATTATCACTTTTAATTCGTCAGTTAGGGTGGTAACCTATACATGACCCGTCCCAAAATTCATTATTAATAATAAATGGACGTTAAAATTTAAATAATAATACGTCAGTTATATTTTAGCGCGGTCCCTCCCTCCCCCATAGGGAGGAACCCCGCTTATAAGGTTGATACAATGAAACAATCCGGAAGTGCCGACAAGAAAATTTCGCGTATCAGAACTCCTAGAGACCGATTCAAATTTGTATATATATATATATATATATATATATATATGTATATATTTATTTATATATATATATATATATATATATATATATATATATATTTGTCTGTTCGCTCATTTCTGGCTTCCCTGATGGTCCGATTTTGATGAAATTTGGTACAAAAATCTGTCGTCCAATTTAAAAGGTCAAGTTCGTTAACCAGCAAAATCCGCCCACTGGAAGATGGCGTTTGGGGCGAAATTCGCGCAAAAAAAATCGTAACGCTTACGTTTTTGAGTTCATAAGCTTGTAAGTACTCTTTTTATAGGCTTCTTGGGCTAGGAAAACGAATGGAACCATTTTCAATGCGATAGCTTTAACCGTTTTCGAGAAAACTGAAAAAATAATTTTTGAATGCCGTTTTTGGTTTGGGTACTTAGAATCATGGGATTCAGTTGAAACATTTACTGCATGTTCTACTTTCATTAAAACTAATATGTTGAAATTTTGGTTGCGTTTGGAGTTAAGGAAGGGTTAGAATAAAATATTTTATTAACAGACATAAAAAAGTTTTGGTAACTTTGTATACTTTCCTTAATATCTCGAAAAAGGTTGAGAATTTGGGAAACGGAAGAATACCATTAGAAAGGTTACTCAATGCTCTACAAAAAAGGTTCTAATGAAAGTTTTGATTAGGCGATGTCAATCGGAGAAATAAGTGCTTAAAACTTTATAGTAATTGATTTCGCTTATTCGAACTGTTCTTTTTGTCTTTGATTTTGATACTTAAAATAATGGGATTCAGTTGAAACATTTTCTGTATGTTTGAATTTCGTCAACACTAATATGTTAAAATTGTGATTACGTTTGAAGCTAAGGAAGGATTAGAATAAAACATTTTATTAACAGACATGAAATGTTTTGGGAACTTCGTATACATTCCCTAATATCTCGAAGACGGTTAGGAATATTGGTAAACGGAGGGTTACCATGCGAAAGCTTTCTAAATTTTCTACAAAAAAGATTCTGAAACAATTTTTGATTAGGCTATGTCAATCGGAGAAATAAGTGCTTAAACTTTGAAGTAATTGATTTCGTTTATTCGAACGTTTTTTTTTGTTTGTTTTTATTCCATGTTATTTTTTAATTGCTTAAAGTTGGATAATGTATTTAACAATAAAACAGATTAATTAAAATAAGAAAACAATTCATTGTTAAAAATATATCAGGCTGTACCGTATGAAATGTCAGTTTTGGATTTGTCCATTTCCTTCAAATGTCTTGAAACTGTCGAGGCTCCTACTCTTCTTCCTACTAGAGTTCTTTGGCATATTCCCTGGTGTTTTTAATTGCTTATAGTAGTCAAATGTATTTGTCAATAAAACAGGATACGTATAATTAGAATCAATATTTTGTTTGTTAGAATTCGAAGATGCCGTATGAATATCTAGATTACAGTACTGGTGTTGATTTCGTTCTTTAGAATTATTCTTGGTATTCCCTATTTTCATCTGTTACCCATAGTTTTTTATTGTTAGTAGGTTTTTCTTATTGATTATAGAATATAAATCTATTTGGCTATAAAACAGGATACGTAAAATTAGTGAAAATATTTCGGAGATTTCTGAGCGAAATACTTTTAAGATTTTCTACCACCACGAACGGCTTTTTTCCTCTATTTTTATCCACTAGATAGGCTTTATTTTGCATATTATTCTATATAAGTTTTATTCAGCAGGGGATTCTGATGAAATGTCGTGTTTTTGCTGTGGATTTTAAATACGATGTGTCTAAGATTGGATAACATTAGCGAGTCTACATGGTTAAGAACCGACGACGGAGGATTACTTCTTGCTATGATTTAGTCTACATATGTATATTAAGCCCTAAATCCAAAAAATAAACTTCACAACGGTTAGATACTATGAGCGAATATGGCAGTTCAATGCCCGTAGAAACAAGGGGGCCGCAGGAAATTTACCTGCTAAGAGTTAATCCTCAAGAGCTGTAAATATACCCCAGGTATCTGCCGACACAAATACAAAGCCTAGGCGGAGAGCACCCCAAAAACACAGATCCAAACATAGATTATATACTAAATATTCATAAAGACTACATTGTTGTAAACCGATTCATCAATTAGCAATCAATAGTTTTCAACAAAGGTTATATACTAAATATTGATAAAAAGTATTTAATTAGAAAAAAAACAATATTCAACAAGACTTGTTTTTGGTCCATTTGTGTCTACTGCATAGACTTAATTAGGTATATTATTCTATTGTAGTTGGGCAACTAAACTTTCTTTTATTTCGTTAAATAAAGTTTTTTTTCTTGACTTGTTATTCGTCAAGACTTTTATTTGTCCTTGTGTATTTACTAGATAGGTTTTATTCGGCATATTATTCTATATAGGCTATATTAGGCAGGGTATTCTACTCAATCTTGTGTACTTCTTCTTGATCCTTCTGTACATGGGCGTATATAAAAACAATTTCGGGGGGGCTGAGACCATTTCCAGGGTATGGAATACTAAATATTTAGAGCTTGGAATAGTTTTAGGCAACTAAAACGCTATTACACGTAAAATAAAATATGTTTTATGAACTAAGTGATCTTATTTAATTTATTTTTAAGGGTTTTACGAGAAGTTTTTATCATCAATTCAAAATTTCGGGAGGGCCTGCAGCCCCCTCTCATATACGCCCATGCTTCTGTATCCTCTAGAAAGGCTTTATTAGGCATATTTTGTATTGATTTATAGAGATTTGCTTTAGAATGAGAGCCGGATTGTGTAATTTCCGCTTCTGTGTAAAAGTTAGCTACTGTCGGTGTCCCTGACACCTTAATATCACTTTTATTCGAGATGTTTGAGAGGATTTTGACCATTTTCACGAGATATATAAAAAAAAAGAAGAAGTTTATTTCTTTTCTAAGTTTATCAAATGGCACTAGGGACATGAACGGAACCGCGCTAAGATGCTGCAGTTCCTGCGAGTCGGACTTCTTCGGATTGTCATCACATAAATTGTGTTACCTTTTAAATTGGATGAGTAAAAGCTTGTAAGTTACTCGCAAGAATAGCAGTTGTTGAAATTTAGCTAAACGAAACATTATCTTAGCTAAAATTGAATGATGGAAAACCAAGTTTGTCTGTTTATTTATCCAACTTTTTTACAGCTGAAGTTTCCATTCAAAGTCATAGCGAAGTCGTATTTCAGCTGGGTTATGTCAACTAAGATAACGTTACTCAGTTGTGCTTGGATGACATATGGACGAGGTGTTCTAGAATTTCTTAGCCCACAACCATTTGATTGTTAATTATACCGAACAAGGACAGCGCATAATCATACTGCAAAAGAATTCCTAATCGAGAATCTTGAAGTTTGGGGCTTAAAGGAGAACTGAATCTATTTTTGCTTAACAAGGAAAAGCTCCAATTTTTAGGTGTATTTAGATGAATCAATTGTAATTACGATGATTTCCCTAAATAAATCTTGTTACCTTCTTTACAATTAATTTTATATATATTATATTTGATCTCCTTTTCAGTTATTAGCACTTTCCCCTGAAGGAAAGTAGCTATTGAGGTTGCACTCATGTCGGAATTTTTGAAAAATTTCTTCAATATATATGTGTATATATATATATATATATATGTATATATATATGTATATATATATAGTATATATATATATATATATATATATATATATATATATATATATATATATATATATATATATATATGGTTGTCATTCCCTTGACAACCACCGAGGACGACACACGCAGCCTGATGAAGTCGGAGATGAACCCGGTCGGAGATATATATATATATATATATATATATATATATATATATATATATATATATATATATATGTGTGTGTGTGTGTGTGTTTGTGTGTCTGTTAACACGATAGCGCCCAGAGTTTTAGTTTTTTCTTCACGAAACGTGGTATATAGCGTTCAATAAGCAAACGATTGAACGAGTTCGTTAACCACCAAAATCGGTCCACCGGGAGGGGGGGGGGTTTACCCCGGAACCAAAACACTAATTTGACCATGACAGCCGTAGTTTTTGTTATATTTCAACGAAACTCGTTATTCGTTATGTTGATCTAAAGAGAGAAATACGCTGTAAAAATAAACTAAATCGGTTCATTAGGAGGGGGGGTTTACTCCGGACCCACATTACCAACTTGCCACTACCAGCCGTAATTTTTGTTACAATTCAACGAAACTAGGTATTCTTGGTGGTAATCAACAGAGAAAAATGGGTTGTAAAAATAAACTAAATCGAGTTATCCGGAGGGGGGGGGGTTACTCCGGACCTAAAGTACTAATATACTCATACCGGTCGTAATTTCTGCTGTATTGTAACGAAACGCGGTATACGTCGTGGGTATCTCATGAGAAAGAAGTGTTGTAAAAATGAAGTAAACCGGTCTATTGGAAAGGAGGGTTTACTTTAAACTCTGTTTAATTAGAATTAGCCCGCCAGACGTAGGTTCCCAAAGCCTCCGCGAGGAGTGCTATCTCCCACTAGAGGTACTGTATCCTGTTCCTGTGTCAGATCAAAAGACGGAAAATTTACAATACAGACCCGGTGGCCATGAAAGTTCAGGGGTGAGTACACCGTGCCTAAGATTGTGGATTCGATTCCCACTAGTGTTTTTTTTTATTTATTTATTTATTTCGAATTTACAACAATGTATAAGGTACATGTCACTAGGGGTAGTGGGGAAAAAAAAAGAGAAAAGCCCCTACCCCTATCCTGGCTAGAAAAAGTCGGTAGCGCCTAGATAACATGTCCTAAACACTTGTGTTGTATATAAATGGGCGTTGAAATTTAAATAACTAAATAATCTCATTGTCCTCCATGATACTCAATTTTAAGCAAAATTAAATTCTCTGAGGTTATAGTTGTTTTTCATTAAAATTCCTGAAATTCCGCAGACGTAGCGAAATGTTTCAATCTCCCACGCAGCTGAAGATAACCTTCCTTTGAAGAGTCAAAAACATAATCCTTCTATCAATCAGATAAGCATTACTAAATCTTGTAGCAAATATACCTTTATACCACGGTCATGATTAGTTCTAATAACTATTTGCAATGCTTTAACCTCATACTAATTGAGAATGAAAATATGCTACACACTAACTGAAAATATAAATGATCAAGCCAACCAAAAAAATGCCAAACATTTGTGTGTGTACATATGTAATAGAAGAGAGAGTTCATAATGTTCACTATTGTTTTCAACAGACTTCGAATAAGACCAAGGGTGTTGCGTGATGTCACCAACAGAGACCTATCAGTACAAATACTCGGCCGAACAGTCAATATCCCAATCGGTGTGGCCTCAGCTGCAATGCAGAAAATGGCACATCCGGAAGGAGAATGCGCAAACGCCAGGGGTAAGTATCTCTTTACATTCGATTCAGTTACTATTCTAAATATACTCATCCCCACAATAATTTATATCCATAAAGACATATTTAAAAAGAAGTCTTTAAAACATTCTAGCGATAGTGGAGATGGAGCTTGCAGATATAGTAATGAGCAGATCCCGGAAGTTAGGCATTTATTTTTGGTTACAATAGGCAGGCAAAAAAGGCACTTGAAATACTGAAAATAGGCAGTACTGTAGTTAAAATAGGCAATTATTAGGAGTGAAAGCAAAGAGGAATCTTACTCATTATTAATGAAAATATGTATTTTAAATACTCATTCCTTCCTTTATTATCAATTTATCACAGAATTAGTGTACTTACTTTCCTTTGTTACAAGCAACAACAAGATGCTTTTTCAAAGTATCAAATGTCATAGACCTTCTCAGAAAAAAATGTTTTTCATCATGGAAAAACTTCCTCTGCATTATCTTATCATTTCGAAATCCGGAATACCAGGTAACTAACTACACCATTGTCACAGCAAAAGAGGTGTGAGTGTCACGGCAAAAAGGGTGTGAGGAACGTGTAGACGTACTTCTCTCGTCCTCTCTCTTTCCTGCTATTCATTATGCGTGTGCATTCCTTCTACTTAGGAAGGTTCTCTTATTTTTAACCCTTAAATTCCATCCATGGGTTGGAAAAATAAGCTTTCGAATAGATATTTGTGACGGCAATATGAAATTTAATTTGTGCAACCTTTTTTGTCTTCGATGAACAGTGCTTATTAAAATGTTTAAATCGCAGAAAAAAATGCATAACGAGCAAAAAAGGCAACGGAAGCCAAAATAGGCAAAAAAGGCAAAATAAAAATTGTCTCTACACTTCCTAAATGCACGAAAACATATTTATTTCTATCTGATTCTTCAATATATCCATTCAGATAAAAAAGGCATTTTGCCTAACTTCCGGGCTCTAGTAATGAGCATAAATATTTCTGAGATATATTTTTATAAATAGTTACAATGTTTCCTCTGGACATTGTCTATACGACTCCTTTGATTTCAAATTGTTCCCGTTTATTCAGTTATATTGATAAAAAAAAGAGGGAAAATATTAGAAGTTGTGGTTGAATGTGTTGTGGATTTCACAGTAATCCATTGCCCCCCCCCCTCGAAATTTTGATTTTATGGTAAAAATGTGTCATAAAACCCTTAAAAATAAATTAAATAAGATCACTTAGTTCATAAAAAATATTTTATTTTAGTTGTAATAGTGTTTGAGTTACCTAAAACTATTCCAAGTTCTAAATTTTTAGTATTCCATACCCCAGAAATGGTCTCAGCCCCCCCTCCCCCGAAATTATTTCCTATATGAGCATTATTCAAATAGTTTTAACATTCTTGTCCCATGGTGACATAATTAAGACGACCAGATTTTTTAATTTTTTTTCTTCTTGGAATGACTAATGGAATAAAGAGGAAATTAATGCTACCAAAATTAAATTCTGAATTTCAAAATTTAATGTCAAAATTATTAATTTTATAGGCCCAAAATCATTACCGTCCGCTGTCCCTGGACACATTTCTTACACTTTACTATTTTTTTTTAGGGGGGAAGGATATTATATTTTTTGCTCATGTGATGTTCATTTTAACATAATAATATTTAAGGTGAATTCATATAAATTTAAATAAATTTAAAAAAAATCTAACTTCGCAATAGCGCCTTTAAAGTTGTCCCTCAGTTTTGGCATCATTACCGTCCGCCTTTTTGAATTAACGAGAAAACCTATCAGTATGGAGCAAATTATTTCCAAATAGATGTTGGAGCAGCTCTCTCAAACTGATTTTTGTTGTCCAAAAAATCAGAAGAGAAATGTTGTACGTATCAGTTTTTGCGATGTTTTATCTGGTAAATCACAATTGGAGTATTTTGCTGGTCATTACCGTCTCCCATTTTATTACTCAAAACATCCAAGAAAATTTTTTTTTCGTCTAACAATTAAGTAGTTTTTTTTTTTTTTTTTTTTTTTTTTTTTTTTTTTTTTTTTTTTTTTTTTTTTTTTTTTTTTTTTTTACGGCGCATCTACTTCTAGGTCATTAGCGCCGACATCCAGGGTGCAGCGAGGAATTTTCCCAGCGAGCCTTGAGATGAGAAAATTCCTGCCGGAGGTGGGAATCGA
This sequence comes from Gonocerus acuteangulatus, assembly GCA_946811695.1. Classification (NCBI taxonomy): domain Eukaryota; kingdom Metazoa; phylum Arthropoda; class Insecta; order Hemiptera; family Coreidae; genus Gonocerus; species Gonocerus acuteangulatus. Next base: position 99,680,279 of record OX328123.1, on the reverse strand, counting down.
ACCCACCATCTCCCGCTTATGAATCCAGCGTGCTAGCCACTAGACTACGGGAGACCCCTAAACAATTATGTAGTGCTTCAAAAACTACGTATTTTACAATATTTTTTTTTTTATAACAGCTAGTTGGTAATAAAGAAATGAATGAGTATTTAAAATACATATTTTCATCATTAATGAGTAAGGTTCCTCTTTGCCTTCACTCCTAATAAATGCCTATTTTAATTACAGTACTGCCTATTTTCATTATTTTAAGTGCCTTTTTGCCTGCCTATTTCACCCCAAAATAAATGCCTAACTTCCGGGCTCTAGTCATTACCGTCCGCATCATTACCGTTCTACTCTACATTGGATGGTAATTAGAGTTGGCATAATTTTATTTAGAAATAAAAATAAGAATTTATGTGTGCCTCATTTATTTGTAAATACGAATAGAAATAATTTCGTATTCATAAGATTGAATACGAATTTATTTGTATTCACGTATGTCATATATATAAATGCAGATAAAATTTTATTCACAAATTTTTCTGTAAATAAAATTTAATTTAGAGGAAAAATTCTAAATATATACAAAAATTGTAAATATTAAAAAAAATCAAGTGATTACAAAAACATTCACATTTAAATATACGAATACAAATAAATTCACATTAAAATTTGTGAATAAAAACGTATTCACAAAAACATTCACAACATAAATTATGTATTTGTGCCTATAAACAAAAAGGTGATATTCGAAAGGTTATTGAAGGGAGTATTCAGCTGGATATTGAAGCTAGTATTAGGAAGAATATGGAAGATGATATTTGGAAGGGTAGGGAAGAAGGAATTAGGAAGGGTATAAACGGTGGTATTAGGAAGGGTATAGAAGGTGGTATTAGGAAGGGTATTGAAGATGGTATTAGAAAGGGTATAGAAGGTGGTATTAGGAAGGGTATTGAAGATGGTATTAGAAAGGGTATAGAGGTGGTATTAGGAAGGGTATAGAAGGTGGTATTAGGAAGGGTATAGAAGGTGGTATTAGGAAGGGTATTGAAGATGGTACTCGTATTAGGAAGGATATTGAAGGTGGTAGTAGGAAGGGTATAGAAGGTGGTTTTAGGAAGGGTATTGAAGATGGTATTAGGAAGGATATTGAAGATGGTATTAGAAAGGGTATAGAAGGTGGTATTAGGAAGGGTATAGAAGGTGGTATTAGGAAGGGTATTGAAGATGGTATTAGGAAGGATATTGAAGATGGTATTAGAAAGGGTATAGAAGGTGGTATTAGGAACGGTATAGAAGGTGGTATTAGGAAGGGTATTAAAGATGGTATTAGGAAGGATATTGAAGATGGTATTAGAAAGGGTATAGAGGTGGTATTAGGAAGGGTATAGAAGGTGGTATTAGGAAGGGTATTGAAGATGGTACTCGTATTAGGAAGGATATTGAAGATGGTATTAGAAATGGTATAGAAGGTGGTATTAGGAAGGGTATTGAAGATGGTATTAGGAAGGATATTGAAGATGGTATTAGAAAGGGTATAGAAGGTGGTATTAGGAACGGTATAGAAGGTGGTATTAGGAACGGTATAGAAGGTGGTATTAGGAACGGTATAGAAGGTGGTATTAGGAAGGGTATTGAAGATGGTATTAGGAAGGATATTGAAGATGGTATTAGAAAGGGTATAGAGGTGGTATTAGGAAGGGTATTGAAGATGGTATTAGAAAGGGTATAGAGGTGGTATTAGGAAGGGTATAGAAGGTGGTATTAGGAAGGGTATAGAAGGTGGTATTAGGAAGGGTATTGAAGATGGTACTCGTATTAGGAAGGATATTGAAGGTGGTATTAGGAAGGGTATAGAAGGTGGTATTAGGAAGGGTATTGAAGATGGTATTAGGAAGGATATTGAAGATGGTATTAGAAAGGGTATAGAAGGTGGTATTAGGAAGGGTATTGAAGATGGTATTAGGAAGGATATTGAAGATGGTATTAGAAAGGGTATAGAGGTGGTATTAGGAAGGGTATAGAAGGTGGTATTAGGAAGGGTATTGAAGATGGTACTCGTATTAGGAAGGATATTGAAGGTGGTAGTAGGAAGGGTATAGAAGGTGGTTTTAGGAAGGGTATTGAAGATGGTATTAGGAAGGATATTGAAGATGGTATTAGAAAGGGTATAGAAGGTGGTATTAGGAAGGGTATAGAAGGTTGTATTAGGAAGGGTATTGAAGATGGTATTAGGAAGGATATTGAAGATGGTATTAGAAAGGGTATAGAAGGTGGTATTAGGAACGGTATAGAAGGTGGTATTAGGAAGGGTATTAAAGATGGTATTAGGAAGGATATTGAAGATGGTATTAGAAAGGGTATAGAGGTGGTATTAGGAAGGGTATAGAAGGTGGTATTAGGAAGGGTATTGAAGATGGTACTTGTATTAGGAAGGATATTGAAGATGGTATTAGAAATGGTATAGAAGGTGGTATTAGGAAGGGTATTGAAGATGGTATTAGGAAGGATATTGAAGATGGTATTAGAAAGGGTATAGAAGGTGGTATTAGGAACGGTATAGAAGGTGGTATTAGGAACGGTATAGAAGGTGGTATTAGGAACGGTATAGAAGGTGGTATTAGGAAGGGTATTGAAGATGGTATTAGGAAGGATATTGAAGATGGTATTAGAAAGGGTATAGAGGTGGTATTAGGAAGGGTATAGAAGGTGGTATTAGGAAGGGTATTGAAGATGGTACTCGTATTAGGAAGGATATTGAAGATGGTATTAGAAAGGGTATAGAGGTGGTATTAGGAAGGGTATAGAAGGTGGTATTAGGAAGGGTATTGAAGATGGTACTCGTATTAGGAAGGATATTGAAGATGGTATTAGAAAGGGTATAGAGGTGGTATTAGGAAGGGTATAGAAGGTGGTATTAGGAAGGGTATTGAAGATGGTATTAGAAAGGGTATAGAGGTGGTATTAGGAAGGGTATAGAAGGTGGTATTAGGAAGGGTATAGAAGGTGGTATTAGGAAGGGTATTGAAGATGGTACTCGTATTAGGAAGGATATTGAAGGTGGTATTAGGAAGGGTATAGAAGGTGGTATTAGGAAGGGTATTGAAGATGGTATTAGGAAGGATATTGAAGATGGTATTAGAAAGGGTATAGAAGGTGGTATTAGGAAGGGTATTGAAGATGGTATTAGGAAGGATATTGAAGATGGTATTAGAAAGGGTATAGAGGTGGTATTAGGAAGGGTATAGAAGGTGGTATTAGGAAGGGTATTGAAGATGGTACTCGTATTAGGAAGGATATTGAAGGTGGTAGTAGGAAGGGTATAGAAGGTGGTTTTAGGAAGGGTATTGAAGATGGTATTAGGAAGGATATTGAAGATGGTATTAGAAAGGGTATAGAAGGTGGTATTAGGAAGGGTATAGAAGGTTGTATTAGGAAGGGTATTGAAGATGGTATTAGGAAGGATATTGAAGATGGTATTAGAAAGGGTATAGAAGGTGGTATTAGGAACGGTATAGAAGGTGGTATTAGGAAGGGTATTAAAGATGGTATTAGGAAGGATATTGAAGATGGTATTAGAAATGGTATAGAAGGTGGTATTAGGAAGGGTATTGAAGATGGTATTAGGAAGGATATTGAAGATGGTATTAGAAAGGGTATAGAAGGTGGTATTAGGAACGGTATAGAAGGTGGTATTAGGAACGGTATAGAAGGTGGTATTAGGAAGGGTATTGAAGATGGTATTAGGAAGGATATTGAAGATGGTATTAGAAAGGGTATAGAGGTGGTATTAGGAAGGGTATAGAAGGTGGTATTAGGAAGGGTATTGAAGATGGTACTCGTATTAGGAAGGATATTGAAGATGGTATTAGAAAGGGTATAGAAGGTGGTATTAGGAAGGGTATTGAAGATGGTATTAGGAAGGATATTGAAGATGGTATTAGAAAGGGTATAGAAGGTGGTATTAGGAAGGGTATTGAAGATGGTATTAGGAAGGATATTGAAGATGGTATTAGAAAGGGTATAGAAGATGGTATTAGGAAGGGTATTGATGATGGTACTCGTATTAGGAAGGATATTGAAGATGGTATTAGGAAGGATATTGAAGATGGTATTAGGAAGGATATTGAAGAGGGCATTATGTCACTTGAAATGCTTCCAGAAACGTCTGCATCTGATGTTGCTCCGTAGAGGGACTCGGTAGAATGACGACATGAATTGACGATATTTGGAATTGCGTGATTGATTTTTAAATATTGAGAAAAAATATTCAATATTCTTCATACGATTAAAAAAAAAAAAAAAAAAAAAAAAAAAAAAAAAAAAAAAAAAAAAAAAAAAAAAAAAAACAGTAGTTGGTGCATGACCAACTAGCGACAAAAATTAACCATCACACCTATGTTCAATTGGTACAAAAAAGTTGATTAATTTTCAAGTTGATTTCTGTAAAATTCGAGAACCAAAAAGTATAATCTATCTGAATAATGCTCATATACGCCCATGCAGTAATCCACGTCTTCAAAGAAGAAGAAGTATCAATTTTGTTTAGTCAGAATGCTTGTGCGGATACATTTGAAACGTGCCTTATTATATAAAATACAATATACGGTTACAGTCCAGGCAACGAATGCTTAAAAACAGCTATAGGTGGAAATTTTTGGAACACAATTTTGGACTTCTTAACTTTGTTTGGGCTGGATAGGAGGTGAACATATCAAAAGTCCTCGCCGGAGCCTTTGTGCCGGGGGGGGGGGGGGTTAGAAGGTCCCATTTTTCGGGTTTTCACTTATATCTCGGAAACCCTTCGTCCTAGCGACATGACTAATCTATAACAAATGAAAGCTGATTAAATTTCCTAAAAGTTCTATTCAATAAAGTTTTTCGAGATATCTTTAGTTTCCGAAATATCCGCTCTTGAATGTCTTTCATTTTGGGAAAAAACACACTATTTGACCGGATAACTCTTTAACGATAAACCCAAAAAATAAATGCCGTTTATAGGGTTGTAGAGCATTACATTCCATTCAAGAATATATATAACTTTACTATTTTATGTATTTTCCTTCAAACGTGAAAACAGTTTTAGTGTTCATCGTGATATCTGGCGACGACCAATAAACCTTTCAATTTCTTACCATTTCCAGTCAATGTATTGTCCAAAATATACTCCATTATGTGAATATAGTGAATACTGGACGAATAAATAGCACAAAATGTATAATTTTGGGCCCACTGGCCAGATATTCACACTCAATTAAATAAGATCTTGTCCATTATATTGGCAATGGTTTTGCTAAGACCATGTGAGTGTGTATATAACGTTCGAAAGAAAATACATAAAATAGTATTGTAATATATATTATTGAAGGGAATGGAATACTCTCCAACCCTATAACCGGCATTTATTTTTTGGGGTCATCGTTGAAGAGATATCCGGTCGAGAATATAAAAAAATGTGTTTTTTTCCCTAAAATGACAGACTTTCAAGAGCGGATATTTCCAAAACTAAAGAAAAACTTTATTGAATAGAACTTGTAGGAAATTTAATTAGTTTTCATTTGTTATATAATAGTCATGTCGCTAGGACCCAGGGTTTCCGAGTTATAAGTGGAAACCCGAAAAATGGGACCTTCTAAACCCCCCTCCCCCCCGGCACAAAGGTTACGGGCGAGAACTTTTGACATGTTGGCCTCCTAACAAGCTGAAATAAAGTTATGAAGTTAAAAATTTTGTTCCAAACATTTCCATCTATAACTCTTAGTTTCCTGGACTATTAGTCGCTAAATTTCTCATTTCACGATGAACACTGAAATTATTTTTACGTTTGAAGGAAAATACATAAAATAGCAAAGTAATATATATTATTGAAGGGAATGCAATACTCTACAACCCTATAACCGTTATTTATTATTTTGGTACATCGTGGAAGAGTTATCCGGTCAAAACGGGGTAAAAAATATGCGGCAAAAGTGTTTTCCCCCAAAATGACAGACTTTCAAGAGCAGATATTTCGAAAACTAAAGATATCTCGAAAAACTTTCTTGAATAGAATTTGTAGGAAATTTAATCAGCTTTCATTTGTAATAGAATAGTCATGTCGCCAGGACGCAGGGTTTCCGAGATATAAGTGAAAACCCGAAAATTGGGACCTTCTAAACCCCCTCTCCCCCCTGGCACAAATGCTACGGGCGAGAACTTTTGATATGTTCACCTCCTATCGGGCCCAAACAGAGTTACGAAGTCAAAAATTGTGTTCCAAAAATTTCCATCTATAACTTTTCGTTGACTGAACTGTTATTTCCTTTAGATTTTTTTATCTGAAGACAATGGTTGTGTTTAAAGGTCGTTAGATATTGTGCGTCCTTCCGTTGCCGAGAAGAGTGCAAGATATAAACGAATTTGGCAGGATTGGGATTAGATGGAGATGATGCCTTAACAAGATGTTTGAATATTGTTTCTACCTCCCTCCCTCCATCGATGCGCTAAGATGACACAGTTCCTGCGAGTCCGACTTTTTAATTGTTTGGTATTTTTTTGTATCCTCCTTCAATACATTTTAAAATTAAAACCCTTTTTTTTTTAATCTTAATTATAAGAAAGTATGGGAAAAATTAAATAGAAAAAAGTGAACATTTCAGACCATTAAACTTGAAAGTCGTTTACTCAAAACTATGTTTTCAAATCGGGCGATACTCTGGCGTCTTCAATTTTTGACCGATCAGCTTAAAATTTTAACTGCAGATTAAAATTTTAACTCCTAATGATATTGTCTAGAAAAGTACGTAGGTTTTTTTTCGATTCATAGAATTATAACGATTTTATGTCCGCTTTTCGACGGATTTATTAATAGAAAAGGAATAATTGTTCACCATTTTCAAAAAAATTAATATGTCTTAAAAATCCTATGTACTTTACTAGATCTAACCTTCTTCTTTTGAAATAATATAATTTTTTCGTTCTGGCTTTAAAATTGCCGCCTGCAGACTATCGCCCGTGAAAAAAGTCCGTCACGCAGAAGCTGCATAACTAAGCACTTTCCTCAGACTGTAGTGTAAACTGCTTTCCAGAGCAATTTGCCTAAAATATCCTACACAAATAAAATAAAAACATGAATAGTTCTCTTTTAATTTTGTAATGAGTAACTGTTCAATTATTAATTTGCTTCCAGAGTTATGTTTACACATGGTACCTACTACACTACTTAATAAATACAAAAAACCTCATATTTTCGTCTTTTGATCTGACGCAGGAACAGGATACAGTCCCTCTAGTGGTAGAAAGCGCTCCTTGCGGCGGCACTTACCGCAAAGTGTACAGCAAGATATAATAGCAAAGTATAAGTACTTATATACTTATATGAGTATATAAGTAATTTGGGTCCGGAGTAACCCCCCCCCCTCCTAATGAACCGATTTAGTTTATTCTTACATCTCACTTTTCTCTCTATATTACCACTACGAATACCAAGTTTCGTTGAAATATAACAAATATTACGGCTGGCATGGTCAAATAGGTGTTTTAGGTTCGGGGGTCGGTCCCCCCCACCTTCCAGTGGACCGATTTTGGTGGTTAACGAACTCGATCAATCGTTTGCTAATTGAATGCTATATACCAAGTTTCTTGACGAAAAAAAGAAAAACTCTGGTCGCTATGGTGTTAACAGACACATTATATATATATATATATATATATATATATATATATATATATATATAGATTTTACTTTTTGGTTCTCAAATTTTAGATTAGATTCCTGTTTTGGAGGGCATTAAACAGGCAAGGTTATTACGCCCTTCTGAGTAAATTATTATATTTATAATGTTAAATTTATTTTTATTTTTATATGCTGTGAGTTGTTATGTGTTTTGTGTGTTGTAATGTATGCTGTGTGTAATTTACTCTCTGTTTTTGTTATTATATGTACATAGACCATTTATTTTTTCCATTTAAGACTCCTCTTTTTTTTTTCTTTTTTTTTTCCTTTTTAGCGCGGTTCCTCCCTCCCCCATAGGGAGGAACCCCGCTTATAAGGTTGATACAATGAAACAATCCGGAAGTGCCGACAAGAAAATTTCGCGTTTCAGAACCCCCAGAGACCGAAAATAACGGTGGTTCAAATTTGAATATATATATATATATATATATATATATATATATATATATATATATATATATATTTGTCTGTTAGCTCATTTCTGGCTTCCCTGATGGTCCGATTTTGATGAAATTTGGTACAAAAATCTGTCGTCCAATTTGAAAGGTCAAGTTCGTTAACCAGCAAAATCCGCCCACTGGAAGATGGCGTTTGGGGCGAAATTCGCGCAAAAAAAATCGTAACGCTTACGTTTTTGAGTTCATAAGCTTGTAAGTACTCGTTTTATAGGCTTCTTGGGCTAGGAAAACGAATGAACCCATTTTCAAGGCGATAGCTTTAACCGTTTTAGAGAAAACTGAAAAAATAATTTTTGAATGCCGTTTTTGGTTTGGGTACTTAGAATCATGGGATTCAGTTGAAACATTTACTGCATGTTCTACTTTCATTAAAACTAATATGTTGAAATTTTGGTTGCGTTTGGAGTTAAGGAAGGGTTAGAATAAAATATTTTATTAACAGACATAAAAAAGTTTTGGTAACTTTGTATACTTTCCTTAATATCTCGAAAAAGGTTGAGAATTTGGGAAACGGAAGAATACCATTAGAAAGGTTACTCAATGCTCTACAAAAAAGGTTCTAATGAAAGTTTTGATTAGGCGATGTCAATCGGAGAAATAAGTGCTTAAAACTTTATAGTAATTGATTTCGCTTATTCGAACTGTTCTTTTTGTCTTTGATTTTGATACTTAAAATAATGGGATTCAGTTGAAACATTTTCTGTATGTTTGAATTTCGTCAACACTAATATGTTAAAATTGTGATTACGTTTGAAGCTAAGGAAGGATTAGAATAAAACATTTTATTAACAGACATGAAATGTTTTGGGAACTTCGTATACATTCCCTAATATCTCGAAGACGGTTAGGAATATTGGTAAACGGAGGGTTACCATGCGAAAGCTTTCTAAATTTTCTACAAAAAAGATTCTGAAACAATTTTTGATTAGGCTATGTCAATCGGAGAAATAAGTGCTTAAACTTTGAAGTAATTGATTTCGTTTATTCGAACGTTTTTTTTTGTTTGTTTTTATTCCATGTTATTTTTTAATTGCTTAAAGTTGGATAATGTATTTAACAATAAAACAGATTAATTAAAATAAGAAAACAATTCATTGTTAAAAATATATCAGGCTGTACCGTATGAAATGTCAGTTTTGGATTTGTCCATTTCCTTCAAATGTCTTGAAACTGTCGAGGCTCCTACTCTTCTTCCTACTAGAGTTCTTTGGCATATTCCCTGGTGTTTTTAATTGCTTATAGTAGTCAAATGTATTTGTCAATAAAACAGGATACGTATAATTAGAATCAATATTTTGTTTGTTAGAATTCGAAGATGCCGTATGAATATCTAGATTACAGTACTGGTGTTGATTTCGTTCTTTAGAATTATTCTTGGTATTCCCTATTTTCATCTGTTACCCATAGTTTTTTATTGTTAGTAGGTTTTTCTTATTGATTATAGAATATAAATCTATTTGGCTATAAAACAGGATACGTAAAATTAGTGAAAATATTTCGGAGATTTCTGAGCGAAATACTTTTAAGATTTTCTACCACCACGAACGGCTTTTTTCCTCTATTTTTATCCACTAGATAGGCTTTATTTTGCATATTATTCTATATAAGTTTTATTCAGCAGGGGATTCTGATGAAATGTCGTGTTTTTGCTGTGGATTTTAAATACGATGTGTCTAAGATTGGATAACATTAGCGAGTCTACATGGTTAAGAACCGACGACGGAGGATTACTTCTTGCTATGATTTAGTCTACATATGTATATTAAGCCCTAAATCCAAAAAATAAACTTCACAACGGTTAGATACTATGAGCGAATATGGCAGTTCAATGCCCGTAGAAACAAGGGGGCCGCAGGAAATTTACCTGCTAAGAGTTAATCCTCAAGAGCTGTAAATATACCCCAGGTATCTGCCGACACAAATACAAAGCCTAGGCGGAGAGCACCCCAAAAACACAGATCCAAACATAGATTATATACTAAATATTCATAAAGACTACATTGTTGTAAACCGATTCATCAATTAGCAATCAATAGTTTTCAACAAAGGTTATATACTAAATATTGATAAAAAGTATTTAATTAGAAAAAAAACAATATTCAACAAGACTTGTTTTTGGTCCATTTGTGTCTACTGCATAGACTTAATTAGGTATATTATTCTATTGTAGTTGGGCAACTAAACTTTCTTTTATTTCGTTAAATAAAGTTTTTTTTCTTGACTTGTTATTCGTCAAGACTTTTATTTGTCCTTGTGTATTTACTAGATAGGTTTTATTCGGCATATTATTCTATATAGGCTATATTAGGCAGGGTATTCTACTCAATCTTGTGTACTTCTTCTTGATCCTTCTGTACATGGGCGTATATAAAAACAATTTCGGGGGGGCTGAGACCATTTCCAGGGTATGGAATACTAAATATTTAGAGCTTGGAATAGTTTTAGGCAACTAGGTAAAAAAAAATAAGTTTATTTCTTTTCTAAGCTTATCAAATGGCACTAGGGACATGAACGGAACCGCGCTAAGATGCTGCAGTTCCTGCGAGTCGGACTTTTTTCTTCTTTATATGACTATTTTTTTATATATAAACTATATATATATTTTTTTTTTATTTTTTAATTTTTTTTTTTATTGTTTTATTTATTTATTTTTCATAATCTGTTGTAAATGCTTATTTCTTTAAATAAATTCAAAATTGCATCGATTCCTTCAGCTGAATCCTGTAGTGCCGCTGATGCAATGCGGGAAATCCCATATTTTTCAAAGCTTTCATTGAGTAGGCATTCCTCTAGAATATGTTGGATGGATAGAGTAACTTGGCAGGTATCACACATTCTTGGAGCTTCTTTTCTTATTAGGTGTACGTGGGTCAGGTTAGTATGTCCTATTTTAGCCCTTGTTATTACAACCTCTTCCCTTCGGTTGCCCCTAAATGCGCTGCTCCATTTTCTTGTGGTTGGCTTTATTTTTCTTAGTTTATTAGTTAAAGGCACCTCATTCCACATGGATTCCCAGTTGTTGCGGATTCTTTGTTTCAACCATGAACTAACATCATATGCCTCGTAAATTTTTTGTGCTGGTCTTTCCATAATCGCCGCTTCTTTTGCTGCCTTGTCTGCTGCTTCGTTTCCTGGAATGCCGCTGTGAGATGGAACCCAAAGGAAGTTAATAGATTTTTTCAGCTCGGATAGTTTGTTCAGGTAATTGTAAATTTTGTTTATTATTATGATAGAATTTTTCGGATTTTGAGTTCTTTGCAAGGTAATCCGAGCATATTACTATATGGGTTTTGTTAGAATGAATTGCAAGATGTAATGCTGCAGCTATGGCATGAAGTTCGGCAGTGAAAATAGATGTATATGGAGGTAATTTGTATTTTTCAGTTATGTTGTTCGTGAAAACTGCATATCCGACGTTGTCATTTTTCTTGGAACCATCGGTATAAATTACTTCCCAATTCAAATATTTCCTCGGAATGTTGATCATGTAATAATTTTGATGTGCCCTTAATGTTTTTAAACTTAGATCAATAGTTGGTGGCCGATGTTTCCACAGAGGCTTATCCAGTGCATAGTCTGCCATTTCTACTGAAATGTAGTTTATTTCACTGATGATTTGCCTATGCCTAATAGCTATTGGAGCAGGACTTGCTGGTTTTTCTTCATAAGAACTGATATGTTGTGGATGAAAGATGTGACTGTATGGCGGATTATTAGGTTGGAGCTTCATTTTTGCCATATATGAAATTAGTAATTCCTGACGTCGAAACATTAGAGGCGGCATAGAAGCTTCGGCACAAAGGCTAATACTAGGACTTGTCCTAAAGGCTCCAGTGGCAAGTCTTATACCGGTATGATGGATCGAGTCTAAGAGTAGAAGATGGTTTCTCTTTGCTGACGAATATACTGCACTGCCATAATGGAGTTTTCATCGAATAAGGCTAGTGTACAGCATTAGCATTGTTTTACGGTCAGCACCCCAGGAGGTTTTGGCCAGTACTCTCATTATCCTTAATCATTTAAAGCATTCATCTCGTAGGAATTTAATGTGGGACAACCAAGTTAATTTTTTATCCAATGTCAGTCCCAGGAATTTAACTTCTTCGTAGAATCTCAGTGCGTTCCCATACATGTATAACTCTGGATACTGGAGTTCTTTTCCTGTAGAACATTATACATCTGGTCTTGGCTGTAGAGAATCGAAGTTTATTTTTCTCTGCCCAGGCTTGTAGATTGTTAATAGTATTTTGGAGAATTCGCTTCATCCATTCGTAGCTTCTAAATCGAAGGAAGATGGTAAGATCGTCCACGTAGAGGAATGCTTTAACCGACCTAGGTATTACTTCTACAATCGAGTTGATAGCAATTGCAAATAAAGTACAGCTCAGAACACTTCCCTGAGGGATACCGTTAGCTATTTCCTTGCAACTAGAAACCGAGTCTCCTACTCTTACCCTTATAGACCTTCCTTGCAGAAAACTTTTCAAAAAATTGGCCAGTTTTCCTCTGAAACCCCATTTGTACAGAGTGTTGAGGATTGAGTTTCTGGTTATGGTGTCGTATGCTTTTTCTATGTCAAAACATATCCCCACTGCTTCCTTTTGCTGAATGAATGTGTTTAATATCCCAGCCTCCATAGTTACTAGCTCGTCCATTGTTGACCGACCTTTGCGAAAACCACTCTGGAATGGAGATAAAAGATTGAGTTTTTCTATGACCCACATTAGCCTCTCATTGACCATTTTCTCAAGAAATTTTGATAGGCAGCTTGTGAGTGATATTGGTCTATAGCTGGTAAGAAGTAATTTGTTTTTTCCCGGTTTTAAAAGTGGAATGACTATTGATTCACGCCATGCTCTTGGATAAGAGGAGGTTTCCCAAATTCTATTGTAGATGTGTAGTAATGTTTACTTGGATTCAGGAGGCAAATTATTTATCATTGTATTGTGAATTTCATCTTGCCCTGGACTAGACGAATTCAACTCTTCAAAGGCAGTGTGGAGTTCCCAAGTATTGAAAGGACTATTGTAGTCTAAGTGCAGTTCATTTTCGTCCCCATCAGATTCGGTAAAGTCTATTTCCTGTGAGAGCTCTGATTCCTGATTTTGATTTAAATTCGAATTTGAAATGGCTGAAAAATAATCTACAAAGTGTTCTGTTAGGGATTGAGGTTGAGTGATTATTTCTTCTCGTATCCTTAGAACTGGTATTTCTGCCGTTTACTTTCCTGAAACACTGTGAATTTTTTTCCAAACTTTATTAATGGGAGTGTTTATATTGATAGATTCGACATATGAGATCCATGAGATTTTATTTTTATTTTTTACAAGGTTTCGGGTAAAGGCTTTCCTTTTTTTATAATTTATCAGGTTTTGGGTGGTTGGGTTCTGTTTAAAAAGTTTTAGTGCTTTATTTTTTAATTTTACTGCAGCACGGCATTCATCGTCGAACCATGGAGCATGGTTTGGTTTCGGACGGCCTTTAGTTTTCGGTATTGTGTGTTTGGCAGTTTCTATTATTGTTTTGGTGTAGTGTTCTATCATTTCGTTAATATTATCTAGGAGATCGTGAATGGATATATTCATTTTATTTTGGAATTCATCCCAGTTCGCCTTTTCGGTGATCCATCGTGGATGTTTTTTTATTCTAACGGTCTCTTCATTAAAATTTAACTTTATTGGAAAGTGGTCGCTCCCATATTGCTGACAACATACTTCCCATGTCAGATGATTTTCCAGGATGGGAGAGTAGAATGCTAGATCTATGGCTGATAAGGTACCAGTTCTGGGACAAAGATACGTCATCTCTCCTGTATTTAGAAGTAATGAGTCTGTTGAATCTATTATTCTACGGAGTATATTTCCCCTTGTATTGTTTATATCCAGATTCCAAGAACGGTGGGTGCCATTCATGTCTCCTACGACTAAATAGGGAGAAGGAAGACTATTTATCAGCTGTGTCAGAGCTGTTTCATTTATTCCTTCTCCGGGTGGTAAATATAGGTTACATATAGTAACTGGAAAATTTAGCTTTACTCTTATTATTAAAGCTTGTAAGGGGGTTTCTCTATTCAATGTTTCAGAATAAAGGTCCTTCCTAACGGCAATGGCGACACCTCCGTGTGCTCTTCCCCCTTCTTCGGTCTCTTTATCTCTTCTAAAAATCTCGTACTCCTTTATTTTTAAGTCCCAGTTAGGAGATAGTTTGGTTTCCTGCAGACACATAACTGCTGGTTATGTTTCTTCTAATAGGATTTTCAATTCTTCTAACTGGGTTCTAATACCATTACAGTTCCAGCTAATGATAGGCATAATATTTGAAAAGATGCTTTTTTCCTAACATGTATCTTATTATATTATGATAAATAATGTTCAATTCTTTTGTTGATATTCTTAGAGGATTATATAGTATATAAGTATTTTTAATATATTTTCTATAATATAATTTTAAAGATATACTGGATACCTGAGAGAGTATATTACAGAAATATGTAGTGTTATGTGTGTGAGACTGAGTCATGAGTGTTACTTGTAATGTTCTTTTGTTGTGCGAGTTGATTTTTGACGAAATGGGAGTTGTTTTGTGTATAGTTAAGCAGAACAGTTTAGAATTTATGTTTATTATAGTGATAGTTAGGTTTTCAATATAAAAGTGCATGTTTATAAGAATCATGATATGTAATGTTTTTATTTTGTTATGAACTGAATTAATGTTTATGTTTTCCATAAATTCTGATTATTCAAGTGTCTTAAACCGCATTTTTAAATTTATTTATATTGTTTCCATTTCATCTTCACTTTTTTTGTTTTCATTTTTATTTTTATTTTGTTTTTCGACATTCTTACTTGATTTAAGCTTGGGGAGTGGAGTTTTGAAGGGATCTTCAAGTTCCTTTCCAGGCTTTTTGATCGATGGTTTGGGATCTGATGATTTACTAGCTTTAACTAACGATGGGGACTTGATAGGACTGGGAGGGGGAGGGATAGGGGAGAGAGAGGGAGGAGAGATAGAGGAGGGAGAGGGAGGAGGGAGAGGGGAGAGAGAGGGAGGAGGGATAGGGGTGAGAGTGATGGGGTTGGAGGGATATTTGGCAAGAGATAATCCAGTAATATCTGTGATAGTCTTACAATTACCTGTTTTTATAATTCTATTATTGTCTATTGCTATAATACACGGATCTGTCTGACAGCCTACTTCTACTCCTTTCCTAACCTTCCTAGCTACTTCAGCATAGCTTCCACCTCCAGTATTACCTTTCCTATCTTTGTATTGCTTTCTGGCTAAGCCATATGTTATTTTTTCCCGGAATTGGATTGACTATTTCTTTTTCTTCAGCAAAACGGGGACATTTTATATCTAAGCTATGATGATTTTCTTTACAATTTACGCAATTAGGAACAAATGTTTCGCAGGGTGTACCGTGGTGCTCAGGTTTACTACAAAAACCACAGATAGGTTCTTTTGTGCAGCTATCTGCAAAATGTCCTAGTCTTAAGCATTTCCTACATCTTATGGGATTTGGGATATACATTTTTATTTTTATTTTATAGAAGCCGATGTTAATTATTTCAGGAAGGGTCGGGAGAGAGAATGTTAGAATGTACAAATGAGTTTTTCTCTCAACGCCTCCCTTTTTTGAGATAATACGTTTTACTTCCTTTACGTTATCATTTTTTAGTTCTTCTAATATTTCAGTTTCTTTTAACCCGTCTAAATCAGGGCAGAAAATGACTCCTTTACTTATATTGAGTTTTTCATAGGGCCTTACATTTATTTTTATTGTTCCAAAATTAGTTAATTTTAATATTTTTTCTGATTGTTCTTTATGTTTCGTTTCAATTAAGAGCGTCCCATTTCTCAGCATTTTAATATTTTTGGTTTCTCCACAATGATTATTAATACTCCTATTAATTAGGAAAGGTGAGACACTTTTTAGATCTCACTCTCCTCTGCTCTTTCAATTATTATAAATTTATTTTTATTATTTTGAACCTCATTGATAGTATTTATATTAGGCTCTGATATGTTTGTCCAAGACCTTCTAGGTTTTTTTTCGATTTGGTGAATATATATCCGGGGGTTTATTCATTTTTACTATGAAATTTATACCGAAAAAATTAGATTAAGGAAATTGGAAACGATCTAAATTAAAGGTTAACTACTTAGATAAATTATTAAAAAAGTTATTTTTCCACTTATCTGGCCGGGCAAATAGGCCTTTGTCCGGTTAATCCTGTAAAATACCAGGAGTGTTACACCTTCCTGTTCCTACAGCCTCCTGGAAGCATGTGAGCTCCAGGGCCTGTAGGTGTCTTCTTCGTATCAATTATACACTACTTAGCAAGAATGACTACTAAATGAGAATTTTAACACTAATAATAACTCTAATTCACTGTTAAATAACACAAATTAACTAAATATTAGAGAGCACTTTTACAGGTTAGTTTTCACTAGCAAAGAAAAAACAGCTCTCAAATTTTAGAGAAATCAACTTGAAAATTAATCAACTTTTTTTGTACCAATTGAACATACATGTGATGGTTAATTTTTGTCGCTAGTTGGTCATGCATCCACTACTGTTTTTTTTTTTTTTTTTATCGTATGAAGAATATTGAATATTTTTTCTGAATATTTAAAAATCAATCACGCAATTCCAAATATCCTCAATTCATGTCGTCATTCTACCGAGTCCCTCTACTGGAGCAACATCAGGTGCAAACGTTTCTGGAAGCATTTCAAGTGACATAATACCACCTTCAAAACCCTTCCTAATACCACCTTCGTAATACCACCGTCTATACCCTTCCTAATACCCTCTTCAATGTCCTTTCTAATATCACCTTCTAAGCCCTTCCTAATACCACCTTCTATACCCTTCGTATTACCACCGTCTATACCCTTCCTAATACCACCTTCTAAGCCCTTCCTAATACCATCTTCAATATCCTTCCTAATACTACCTTCAATATCCTTCATAATACCACGTTTAATACCCTTCCTAATACCATCTTCCATACTCTTCCAAATATCATCTTCGATATTCTTCCTAATACTAGCTTCAATATCCAGCAGAATACTCCCCTCTATAACCTTTCGAATATCACCTTTTTGTTTATATGCACAAATACATAATTTATGTTGTGAATGTTTTTGTGAATACATTTTTATTCACAAATTTTAATGTGAATTTATTTGTATTCGTACATTTAAATGTGAACGTTTTTGTAATCACTTGATTTTTTTTTAATATTTACAATTTTTGTATATATTTAGAATTTTTCCTCTAAATTAAATTTTATTTACAGAAAAATTTGTGAATAAAATTTTATCTGCATTTATATATATGACATACGTGAATACAAATAAATTCGTATTCAATCTTATGAATACGAAATTATTTCTATTCGTATTTACAAATAAATGAGGCACACATAAATTCTTATTTTTATTTCTAAATAAAATTATGCCAACTCTAATTACCATCCAATGTAGAGTAGAACGGTAATGATGCGGACGGTAATGACTAGAGCCCGGAAGTTAGGCATTTATTTTGGGGTGAAATAGGCAGGCAAAAAGGCACTTAAAATAATGAAAATAGGCAGTACTGTAATTAAAATAGGCATTTATTAGGAGTGAAGGCAAAGAGGAACCTTACTCATTAATGATGAAAATATGTATTTTAAATACTCATTCATTTCTTTATTACCAACTAGCTGTTATAAAAAAAAAAATATTGTAAAATACGTAGTTTTTGAAGCACTACATAATTGTTTAGGGGTCTCCCGTAGTCTAGTGGCTAGCACGCTGGATTCATAAGCGGGAGATGGTGGGTTCGATTCCCACCTCCGGCAGGAATTTTCTCATCTCAAGGCTCGCTGGGAAAATTCCTCGCTGCACCCTGGATGTCGGCGCTAATGACCTAGAAGTAGATGCGCCGTAAAAAAAAAAAAAAAAAAAAAAAAAAAAAAAAAAAAAAAAAAAAACTACTTAATTGTTAGACGAAAAAAAAAATTTCATGGATGTTTTGAGTAATAAAATGGGAGACGGTAATGACCAGCAAAATACTCCAATTGTGATTTACCAGATAAAACATCGCAAAAACTGATACGTACAACATTTCTCTTCTGATTTTTTGGACAACAAAAATCAGTTTGAGAGAGCTGCTCCAACATCTATTTGGAAATAATTTGCTCCATACTGATAGGTTTTCTCGTTAATTCAAAAAGGCGGACGGTAATGATGTCAAAACTGAGGGACAACTTTTAAGGCGCTATTGCGAAGTTAGATTTTTTTTAATTTATTTAAATTTATATGAATTCACCTTAAATATTATTATGTTAAAATGAAACATCACATGAGCAAAAAATATAATATCCTTCCCCCCTAAAAAAAAATAGTAAAGTGTAATAAATGTGTCCAGGGACAGCGGACGGTAATGATTTTGGGCCTATAAAATTAATAATTTAGACATTAAATTTTGAAACTCAGAATTTAATTTTGGTAGCATTAATTTCCTCTTCATTCCATTAGTGATTCCAAGAAGAAAAAAATTTAAAAAATCTGGGCGTCTTAATTATATCGCCAAGGGACAAGAATGTTAAAACTATTTGAATAATGCTCATAAGCAAATCATCTTTTGCTTGTAATTTTCTCCAAAAAATAAGTATGTATGCATAATTCTTACCTTTTATTTAAAATAAAAAGCATTCCCTACAAAAAAGAAAAATTAGTCCGGCCAATACCAAAGCCATTTATGTAGTGAAAGCTTATTATTATTATTAGCTGATACGTTACTTTCATTCTCACTATCTCTTAAATTAGATATATTATAAAATCACATAATAGAAATCTGATTTATTAATAATAGTGTCCAATACTTACTAAACGCGAGACCAAAGTTTTTAATAAGATGATGCAAAAGTGCTTCAACTATGTGCGTAAAAAAATAGACGATCAGCCAGTGTTGACAAATGTCAGGTCAGTGTTGTAAATTAAAAATCGAGAGATGACAAATTCTAAACGTTTTATATAATTCTCAGCCAAGACTTTTATGAACGAATTAACATAAATTATTACTTATTATTCTGAGAAACTAACACTTCAAAGGAACATTTCAATAAGATAAATTCTTTAATATTATTATTTATTTGTGAGCACCCCGCATCAAAGGCGATTTGCCAGAAAATTCTTTAATAAAAAGAATAAGTACGTTTATGTTAACAATTCCAATTCCAATAAAAATATAACGGCTCTAAAATAAAAATAATTCATAAATGTTTCAATAATAATTTAAATAATTAAATAAAAATAACAAATTAAATCATACATTATTCAGCATTTCTCTGTTCACAAAATCGATGGAAAAATAACGCCTAATAATTTTATTTTGAAATAATGAACGAAGTTGCATAATATTTTTATCTAAATTAAAATTTCAAGTAATGCGAGGACATACAAGGACTACATTTTGTAGAATTTTCCTCTCCTCTTCTATGCCAACAAGGGCGTTTATAGGGGGGAGCTAAAGCCCCCAGAATTGTGTATTGAGAGAATATTTCGTTTAAAAAGAGCCTGTAAAAACGAAAAATGTCTTTAAAATTTTCCCTGGTTTACTTAAAAGCCTCAAAACTCACCATTTTACACTAAAATATTTATAAATTTTTCCTACCCCCAAACTGCATTGTTTATTCAATCCCCTAAGCTAAAATAAATAATAGTTTTTTCAGCCAATGTTCTACTATAAGCAATTAGTATTAATGGAAACTCTTTCTATTTGTGTTTTTAATGAAATATTTTCAATTTAAGCTGTAGGTGCTGCGGGTTCTATTTATCAATTATCCACAGTCTCTACAAGCAGCATTGAAGAAGTGGCGGAAGCTGCACCAAATACGATTAAATGGTTTCAACTCTATATGCTGAAAGATAGGTAATATTAATAACTCATTTATATTTCTAGGACTTCGCATTGTTTTAACAACTTTAATATAATAGCTGAAGTAAAAATTATTTTTCTTATACCTTTATTTGCTTACTTCAATCACTATTCAACCAATACAGAAACACATTCTAACTTAGCTTCGATTTGATCTGAATAACTAACTGTACGTGGTTTCAATATTATTTCTGTCAGACCACAACCCAAGAATTTCTGGAGAGTTGCTGTGTTGGGCAATAATCGCTATCCGTCAAGATTATTTCAATGGCCTGAAAGCTGACTAAACTTACCATATTCTTCAACAAAATAGAAACTACAATAAACTCAAAAGAATTTGCATCTTTATATTTTTTTTTAGCTCTCACAATCTAGGATTGTGGGTTCACTAAAAATACATTGATATGAATAAAAGGACATTATAATTTCATGTTTTAAGATCTTCTAAATATGACCGTGTCAACTTTGTAATAACCGAGATTTTGCCAGATGTTCTGCAGGCTTCCAAAGCCCAGACCAGTAATGATTATATGCAGAAGATCTTAAAACATTAAATAACACGAATGGTGAAGTCCACGAGACATTAAAATGAGACTGTGGGTTCGATTTCCACTAGGGATGGTAGCATTTCTTCAGAAAAATAAACGGCATCTGCCCTCCCCTAGCTAGAAAAGGTTAGAAGCCTGTGGATAACCCGTCCAAAGAATCTGTGTTTCATATAAATAGACATTAAGTTTTAAATAACAATAAATAAATAAAAGGGTCCCCCTGTGGTCACCGCTCATTGGGGAAATTCCCTGATGCACCATGGATGTTGGGGCTAATGGCCCAGATGTTGGTGCGCCGTGGAAAAAATAAATAAACAACTGAATAAATTATTGAAAAGAGGAAAACCCTTATTTTACAAAAAAGTTGTATTGCCAAACTAAATTAAGTACTCAAAACCACTTATTCTTTATAATAATAATAATTTTATCTTCAAGTGCCGTAATACACTTCTATCATTAGTTTTAGGTGTTGTATAACGACTTTTCTTGCAATATAATAAATATTATTAGGGAGTCATTAATAATTTGGGTACAATGTAACCCCCACTCCTAATAGATGGATTTCGCTTATTTTCATAAGAATCTTCTGACTTTAGTTAATAGTGTAGTGTAGTGAGTTTTGGTGCATCAAAAAAAAAATTACGAATGGTAATGGCATATTATTTACCTGCATCCCCTCAAATGATGAACAAATTTTAATGGTCAACGAACTCAGCCAATTGTTTGTTATGGGAATTCTGTATAATTCCAAAATAACACATTTTTTCTTTTTCAGTGTACTGTTAATATACTACAAAGTAAACAATAATGAATGAGTTTTTGGTTCTTCCTATTTATTCACATATTTACAGCAACAGTTTTATATGCCAATAATAATTCAATAAATTTCTTCTTCAGATCTATGGTGGAATTGTTGATTAAGAGGGCTGTCAAAGCTGGATTCACTGCTCTTGTTCTCACTGTTGATGCCAGTACCTGGGGAGTAAGGAGATCAGAAATACGACATAAATTTGTACTTCCCTCTCATCTTAGGTATACAATAGATCAATTGAAGGGGTTGGGGCAAAATAGTGCCAAGCAACCTTTTCAACAAAACTTATCTGTAGCTGCTATATGTTGGCTTTATGTGGGACTATCAGTCTCTGATGCAAATGCTACTAAAATATGACTACAAGCTCTGTATGCTACTTAATCTTGTTGCCCCTAACCATTTCAACTGATAATCTTACATAATATTCAACATATAGCAACTACAGTCAAGTTTTGTTAAAAATGTTGCTTTGCAATATTTTGCCCCGACCCCTTCAATTATAATGATATTTTTATGCCTCATCACCACATACAATCTTCTATAGAGGAATATTTTTTCAGGATTATGGCACTTATTCCTTCACTTGTCAGATTTTTTACTGCATCTTTTAAATTTTCAACATGATTGATTTTTGGTTTATTCTTTTCTGTTAAAATGGCTGATAAGAGAGAGGTCAGTTATCCCCCACCACATTGACATGATCATGTGAAACCTGTTTGTACTCAGTGGCTTCTTCCCAGATATTTGAGTTGCATTGTTTTAAGCTTGCATTTGCAGAATACAATCAACTTTCATAAAATTTCATTAGATTCATATATAAATAATATTTATTGATTCATTTTTAGGTAATATTTATTTTGATGTTTCGCTGTTGATATTCATTGATATTTATTATGACATGGTTTTTATCATTGTTGTCCACTTTTTCAAAACGAAATTTCTGTATTCTCTCTTATTTGATTTTATGATTTGTTTTCTTTTTTTTTTTAAAGGGTTAAAAAAAACTCACCCACATTTAGCCACACATTTGCTAAGTTGTAACCAACACAACCACACATTATTATTGTTACTTGCTTTCAAATATGCCATTGCACACCTTTTAAGCTTCGCTGCTTACTCTTCGTTCTGTTTGTGCAGAGACCCACTTTTCTCTATCTCTTCCTTTATTTTCTATTTTGCTCTCTTCTAAATTTTATTGGGTTAAGGGAGAAAAATAAATGTACTTTTGCTTTCATAAACAGCCCTAAGGAAACCGAATACTTAGCAAAACTTTATTACCTCATTCACGACCACTGTGAAGATACTATTTATATCTAAAAAAAAAAAAATCTGAGATTAATATTGGAAAATTCAGAAAAAAAATATACCTCAATAATCATATACATGAATATTCCATGACTAATAATACAATCAAATTATTACAATTCATAATTATTGCTCTTTATTTTAAGCACATAAATAGTTTTAGAATTCTAAATACAATTCCTTTTTTGTGATGGCCACTTAATTTCTTTATTTTCAGTTTGGCTAATTTTACTGGTGAGATAGCAAAAAAGATAACCAAGGAGTCAAAAGGATCTGCTTTGACTGAATATGTTAATACTCTCTTTGACTTAGATATTACATGGAAGGATGTAACATGGCTAAAAAAGTAAGTTATACTAGATCACATTTTTGTTTAATGTATGAAAGTGTTTCAAGAAAATGGCCTGTCAATGGTTTTCCCCCAGTAAGGTTGAAATCATAAACATGGGATCAAATATGATGAACCCAAAATGAAATTTCATAAGCATCAAAAGTACCAGCAAGTCAAATTAAAATATAGAAACACAATTTATTTAATAAAATGAAATACGTCCCGTTCCTTCACAAAAATCAAGATTTTTGTGAAGGAACTGGACGTATTTCATTTCACTAAAGATCTTCCTACTCTGCGAGCAACCTAAAAGTACTTTGACAATTTATTTATGTGCATGCTACTCGGACAAAGTGAGTGAATATTTGTCATTTTACACTCTTGTTTCTGCAAAGGTGGACCAGTATATAAAATAAATTGTAGATCATTTTGGTGCTACTTTATTTATTTATTTTTTATTTTGCTTTTTAGCAATATTCCGTGGAATTATACGCTTGTGTGAGAAAGATGGCTCTAAAACAAGTAATGGAGCAGAGTACACAGCATCTGTTCAAGCAAGGAGGATGCTTTTAAGCCACTGGATGGCATCAGTTTATATACAGATTACTAAAACAAGTAATAGAGCAGGATCAGGTGTGTGGAGTGAGGGAAAGAATGGTATTAGATTACATGCTTCCTTAGGAAAAATATCCATGGTATTTTAGGCATGCCATTTTAGCTGTGATCCATAAATTAAATGAGGGTTTACTGGAAGAGAATAAATATCCGGAAACAGCCAGGCAGCATGTAAGGCACTACAATGCAATGAAAACAACTCAAGAATTGATGAAGACTGCCAGATGAGGCTAAATAAACTACCCCTGAATAATATAGTTCTCATTTACTGTATACAAAGTAATTGGCAGGACTGGGTTTGGAAACAATACCTGCCATTAGTTGGACTGTTAGCAGCCTTTGCTAAAGTGGTAATAGAAGCAAAAACCCCCAAAAAAGTGGTAAACTATGGGGAAGTCAGAAAATATTACGAAGGCCTTTGTAGACCTCAGAAGAAGGGCAGTTTCTTGGGGACTTTGTCTGGCCATTATACCCTAATTAAATTTATGTAAATTATGAAGATGGGGACAACACTAGTCTCCAGATGGTTTATGGGCAAGGATGAGACACTCAAACATTACATTCGAATGTGTAGCATTAGAAAAAAGATGGTTCCCTCATTTTGGAAGCCTAATGAAGACGAAATCGAGAGGTCAACGGAAGTTGGGCAGTACCCGAAGTTCTTCAGGAGTTTAAGATAATGTTGACGATATAAGGACAGAGGGATAAGGTGCACCTCATACCCTAGAAGGTGTGTCAAGCTCCTAATAAACATTACCCCAAATGGAACATATAAAGATACCTTTCACAATTTAAAAGTTTAGGGATCTAGGGAGTGCAATAAATAATAATCTGGGAGCTATTATATAAATTTAATCATTAACATTTAACTGGATATTGTGGGAACTTATACATACTTACTTTGTCAGTGATGTCAATAGATAGATAAAAAATAAATAATATATGGTAAATTAAAGTGATTTGATATCAGATTATTTCATAAGATTATAAAAGGTGTAAATCTCAAGAAGTATATTCTGAGAAATGGATAACTAGAGGCCTGAGAAAGTTTAGGCTTTCTGTTCTCAAAAACACACTCCATTTACAATCAAACTAAAAGTATGATTTATTATTCCCCAAGTTTTATTCATTTTCGGCTCTGATAATGATTTAGATAATCATTAATAGAGTTGAATTGTTGTCTTTCATAATTCTGAATAAGAATTTTTATATATTTTATAATTTATATTTTCTAAGCATTGATTTCACCTGTAAAGTATACGAAAATACCGAATGTCCTCGCCTGTAAATATAATATTTTTTTTCTTCTACAAAAAAGTCATAAATAAAAGGGAAGAAAATGCTAATAAAATTTACGAAGATAACTTCTGTGAATATGTGTAATTTGTGGCTTCAAAAGAGTGGTTACCTGTCAACAACCCATCCCTAAAACCTTGTCATTCATATAAGGATGTTAAAATTAAAATAAAGTAATAAATTTACGCGAAATTTTCATCTAACTTGATTATAAGGGACTGTTGGCTTCAGTATGCTAGAAAAAAGTTCATTAATTATTTACTGCAATTCATACTGTTTTATTTTAGAGTATCAGGATTACCTGTGATATTGAAGGGTGTAATGACAGGAGAGGATGCAAAAATTGCAGCTGATTTAGGAGTAGCAGGAGTAATTGTCTCTAACCATGGTGGAAGGCAACTTGACACAAGTCCTGCAACGGTAAAGTGAAACCACAAGCAACTCTCATTTTTAAATTGTCATATTCAATATATATATATATGCTTCCTGGGTTATTATTTTAAGTAAATTATTCTACCATTTTATTAAACCAATATCATGTTGCAGATAGAAGCACTACCAGAAGTAGTAAAAGCAGTAGGAGATAAAATTGAAGTTTACCTAGATGGAGGCATCCGCAATGGAACAGATGTTTTCAAAGCTTTAGCTCTTGGCGCAAAAATGGTATATTGACATGTTTAAGATTTTCAACAGGAATTTTCTGAGATTTAAATTATTTATTAATTCCGACGAATTATTTCAAACATTTTTTAATTATGGTGAGGAATCGTTTGAATGTGCTCAAAGGCTCAAAATTCCAAAGGAAGATATCAGCCACGTACAGAACATAAAAAAGCTGAGGCAGACGTTAAGAGAAAATTCCTTCGATGAATGGGCTAACTCGAAGTGGCAGGGCATAGGAGCCGACACTTTAAAGAATGCCCCAAGGCAAATAAGTTCATTTATAATAAAGAAGTGTTATCGGGCTCCGAATGGATAAATGCTTTAAAACTTAACATTAATTATGCGCCGCTTCGTGGAGTTCCTGGCATTAGCAGTGAACCAAGGGATGTTGGTCTCCTTTGTCACAGATGCGGCAAAGAGAAAGAAACGCCAGCACATGTGCTGGGAAGTTGCGACCACAATATGCTTTTGGTTACACGTCGCCATCACAACGTGAAGCATACACTCATGGAGCTTTTGAATGATAATGGATATGACTGCTTCGAGGAGGTAAATAGCATCGACGATGAAGGCTCCACAAGATATGCTGACATCGTTGCCTTTCAACGAAAAAACAAAACGGCTCTAATCTTAGACCCAACAATTCGCTATGAAGGCAACAATGAAAATCGAAATGAAATTGTGAACAAAGAGTGGCAGGCCATCTATGAGAAGTGCATCTCATTTTATAGAGAAAAGTTCCGAGAGACATATGGAAGCCGAGAATTCTCCGTGAAAGGCCTATGGTTCGGCTCCCGAGGCACCATTCCCAAGGAAACTGCTGTATTCTTCCAGGAAATAGGAATCAGCGAGAACATACTAGGAAGAATAGCAGAATCTATTCTCGTAGACTCACTTGCTATTATTCAAAGCCACATATATGGCTGAAAAATTCTATTTTTTTTATTTTTTTATTTTTTTTTTATTTTTTAATTTAATTATTATTTAACTTTTTGGTATATTTATCAGTAGTATTTTATATAATATCGCTTTTTTTCCGTTTTGTTGATTTTTATTAATACTTTCATCACTATATTCTCATTTATTTACTTAATTCAAATAATGTTTTTATTTTTAGTTATTTATTTATTTTTTTGAATTTAAAATACCTACAAGGTTGATCAACATGTTGTGTACGGAGCAACCCAATTTAGTTGGGCAACCAAACTTTTTGTACAATAAAGTTTTTCCTCCTCCTCCACTCTTAATTTCATACGATCTTCACCTCAACCATCTTTATTTATTTATTTGCGTGAAAAAGGGCTTGTCATCACTATAATAATGCAGCTACTACACTTCTAAGCTTAATTATTTAAGCTACAGTACAGTCCATGTGGCCAGAACATTCCACCATTTTCTTTAAAAAAAAAATAAAAATAAATAAATAAAATAAAAAAAAAATAAAGAAAAAAAAAAATAAAGAAAAATAAAAAAAATATGGTGGAATGTTGTGGCCACATGGACTATGTTGTAGCTTAAATAATGGAAAAGTGTAGTAGCTGCAATATTATAGTTATGACAAGCCCGTTTTGAAACAGCGTGAATGATATGAGAACAGATTAGTGAAGTTTTATGATGATGGCCCTGAGGCCGCAACGTTAAAAATGTGAAAAAGAAAATTAATAAGCAAATAAATAAAGATGGTTGAGTTGGAGATCATATGAAATTAAGAGTGTAAAAATGGTATAATTATAAAAAACAAAATGATATCTTCATGATGAAATACAATTCTTCTTAAATCAAAAAACTTAACCTCTAGAAATAATCAAATTTTCATTAAAACTCACTAATAAAATCACAAACATCATTAAAATTATTATTTGCTGAACTTAAAGAGAACATTTAAGCACCATAGAACATTAAACTCATGCTTTTCTAATTCCAAAGGAGAGATGATTTTCAATATTAACCCGGCAGAGGTCGCATCCCTCTGACATAATACAGGTACCGTCTCTTCGGGTCTCACAGACCCGAATACCTTCTGATGCAAATTCCTATTATTTTAATAAATTCGTATTGTTCTTATTATTTACTATTTTTAAATGTAGGGTTAAGCAAGATATTAATTGAGAAAAAAATATAATTTAGGCATTTTTGTCATCGGTATTAAATTTATCTTTCCAATGAACTTGAATAGTCCAAACATCTCTTCTTTTCTTAGCTTCTCCTGGCAATATTTGGTTCTGTCTCTTGTTTTGGGAGCAAAATTTTATATAATTCATTTACTGAAACCATCAAATGTGTAGGAAGACTATAGAATGCATTTTCTTATTTTTATGAGGTCTGCCGCTACATTCATAAGGGAATAGAAAACAGTTGTGTTCCATTGTTTACTGAAGCACAGATTCTATCGACTGTGTCCACGTCTGATTTTATTACAATATTGATTGATTGATTGAAATGGTTCTCCCTTTATATCTAAAAAGACAAAGTTAAAATATATTGACTTCTTTACAAGAAAAAAGAACAATACTAGTCACGTGGGTCTGACAGACCCCTGAGCATCAAAGCCCTGTTTTAGGGACCTCCAATTCAATATATAATTTATATATTATGTAATTTCCATCAATATTGGTTAAAATTCATAATACAAAGTAGGAAATTTTAAATGAAACAAATAAAGAAAAAAACTATGACACAACAGGTCGCATGGGTCTGACAGACCCGCAGATGAAAACTCAACAAAGAAGGCCAAATACAGATAGTCAAGTAACACCAGAACATTTGTTGAAGGTTTCTGCTTGCAAAGGAAGTTTAGGGGGAAAGGTCTACCGGACGTCAGCTCAGTAACTGCTCACTACCGATTCTCGGAAGAGCAAGGCTGCGTCTGTCGGGTCTGTCAGACCCATGCGACGACTGCCGGGATAAATGAGGATATAGAAAGATAGAACGCCATTCATAACATGCATCACAAAATGTTCTAACATAATTTATCCTTGAGAGGTGATTGTAGGCGAAGGTAGATACTATTGGGGGTATCTTAATAAAAGTACATTTTAATAAGAAAATGTTTTTTATTTTTGCCAACATTTTGGCTTGAAATTCAAGCCTTCATCAGGGCAATGAGACGAAGAAGAACTATGCCTCACATGTGTGCAATCATTTCTCTCTAGAATTTTTCTGTAATAATCATAATTCTATTAAAATTAATTTCATTATATATTGTCTTGCCTTTAGGTTGAAAACTGAGATTGATAATGATGCTATAAAGGATTAAATACTCTTTCAAATGGCATGCATAACATTATTTTTGTCTACAGATAAGCTAATTCCTAATTTAATGAAAACTGTAAATAAACAAAACTGACATTTCATGTGATATGACACAATATAATACACCAATAGATAAAAACAAAAGACATACCCTGTATAGAAAAAATAAATAAAAAGTATAGTAAAATTGAAATTAAATGCCAAATGCAAAATAAAGCAATATTTATATTTTACAATGATGGTCTAGCTTCTTAATTAAATACAGTTTTTAATATTCTTGACAGGTTTTTGTTGGCCGCCCTGCTCTCTGGGGTCTAGCTTGTGGAGGAGAGAAAGGGGTGTCAGATGTTTTAAGTATCTTAACTTCAGAATTTGATGTAGCTATGGCACTTGCAGGTAATATTAATAAAATTAATAGATTTTTTAGCAAATAATTAGAAAGCACGAAGCTCTAAAATTTTCAAATATGATCTTCCTTTATGAAATCCATATCCACACCCCTAATTATTTATTTATTTCTCTTAATGAGAGTAATATACCTTTCAATGGTTCTCCTTAGACATTTTTAAAACAAATTGTATTACCAAAGTGTAAGAGTTTTTTTTTTTAATTCCTGACCTGAAATACTTTTCGATAAACTGACAAGTACAGGAAGATAAAAAATAATGAATGTCATATTGAATCATTAGAAAAGTAATGTAATTTTGCTATGAATCATAAGGAAACTTTAAAAAGAATTTTATAACCTCCAATCAAAGTCTTAATGAGAATCAAAAGATAAAGATAAGAAGTATTTTCTATTTCTACCAGAGAAATAGTGGAAGGGGGATCTGATCAATGTTATTTCGACTTGAAAATTTCAATTCAGAAACTAGCTAAACAGATATATTTTTTAAAAAAGATAATTTAAATATGATGTACCACAGCAATGCCCTTCAATAGCGTATTTCAGGGTTACAATGAAACTTCTTTCCAGAACCCTATAATGCAAACTACAACCATTTCTTCAGTATTGTTAAAATGCACAAAATTAATTGTTTCTAATTAAATTTAAAGTGAATGCACAAAAATTATTAATAGCCCTAAAGATCTAACATAATTTGTTTATTTTTCAGGATGCAAACAAATTTCTGACATCAGCTCAGACATGGTCGCCCACGAAAGCAGTTATGCTAAACTTTAGGATTCTGTTTTAACCAACAACATAGATTTGAAGGAAATAAAGAATATATATATATATATATATATATATATATATATATATATATATATATATATATATATATATATAAATGTTGAAATATTTAAATAGACTCACATAAAACTCTGCAACCAATACACAGTAATAAAGCCTCTTAAGGATATATCGTCGATAGAAATGCAAAGTATCGACGGTGAAAAAACGCATTTTTCATTTTCAATCTTTACTGATTGCTGTTGGACTTATGGAGAGCAGACTCTCGAATCTAAGTTCACTCATTGAAAGGGAAAGTAACCACTGACAAAGGGTCGAATCTGCCGACTATTTGACGGTCCAAAAGCAAAGTAACAAATAAAAATTTTTTCACACTGGAAAGTGGTGATTTTCACATTCAATTCTTTGCATTTGTATTGATGATGTTAAAGAATAATTTATGATTTTTAAGCAAAGAAAAGCTCAATCTACATAATATTTATACAATATTTCAAAATTAACATATAGTGCTCAATTTTCAAACAATTCTCATTTGTATTTTTATTAATATACTTTTGGTGTGTAGACTGTCAAGGTTAAGCATATCATTTCACCTGCTTACTGCTGGAAGGTAAAGAAAAATAACCACATTTGTAGACAATTATTTTATTTTAAAATATAAACTGTTTAACTCTCCTTTATTTAAATTTTTAATGTTTATTTATAAATAACAATGATTTTTAGGATGGATTTTCTATAAATTAGCACCTTTTTCTAGCCAGGCTAGGACTGAGAATCTTTTTTCAAAATAAACGCCACCACCCCAAGATGGATGCATACCCATTTCCTTAGACACCGAGTGATTACATTAACACTCAAGGCCACTGGGCCTCCGTGTTACAATACCAATGTAAATAAAAAATAAACATAAATAGGTTTGTTCTTTTATATTTATAATCAATTTTATATTTCATTTTGTTCTGAAGTAAATTCAATGTTTTTTTTTTTTGTTTTTTTGTAAACATGTTTCTCAATGTTCAATGTTTAGTTGGCTATATAACATCTACTGAGTTTCATTGCAAGGAGATAAAAATAACAGAGAGATAGAGATAAGTACTATCATCTTACAATGTTTTAATGTATTTGGGTAATTAAGGCTTTCATAATGAAATGAGAAATGAAATATTTATTTATTTAAATTTTAACGTCCATTTATTATTAACTACAAATTTTAGGACGGGTTATCTATAGGTTACCACCCTTTTCTAGCCAGGATAGGGGTGATGTCTTTTCTTTTTTTCGAAAGAAAAGCCACCACCCCTAGTGGGAATCGAACCCACGACCTTTGGCACGGAGTGTTAAGTGCTCACGCCTTAACCCTCACGGCCATCGGGTCTCCAGAAATGAAATAGCCTTTATACAAACAATAACTAAAAAAAAACAAGAAAAAAGAAAAAAAAACAATAAGTAACATAAATTATTACATACAACAATAAGTAACTGTAGAAGCCCTCCTCCTAAGAGGAGTAATGGTCTACACTTCCCAGCAGGAAGTTCAACTTGACAGGGAAGCGGGGTTTGTAATTTACTTAAATGTTTTGCACCAGGTTTTTATTGGGCTCTTCTCCTCCATATCAGCCTGTTTCCTTTTTGAGTCACTCCATCCCTAGAGTAAACCTCCTCTACCTCTATTGCAGTCATAACGAGTCCACTCAGACACAATGATGACATGTCAACAGTGCATCTCAAAATATGTCCTGCTCATTTCCTGTTTAATTTCTTGATTTACCTGGTCAAAAAATCTCCATTAAATAATGTACCTGCAATATATTTTCATGTCCTGTGTTCACCTGTTTTTCTGATAATACTTATATACTGAACAGTACATCATTAACTAGTTTCATCAATATATCCATTAAAGGATACAATTAAATGCATCTCTATTATATCTTCCTATATTGCTTTCAGTTGTCTTTGTTTTTATAGAATCAATAACAAATATATGTAAATATGCCTCCCTGAGATTGGCCTCGGGTCTAATAAATGTTCATATCTTCCTTTCACCTGTTTTTGTGAGACAAGTAAATGTATTCTAATATCTCTACTTATCTTCCCTTCACCTTTTTTTTTTGCAACGTAATACGTTATAAATTACATGCAATGTAGAAAGTTGAATATATCCAATAAAAACAATAAATAATGTCATGTTTATGCACTCTTCATTCATGGATAAAAATGTTTCATGATAATCTGGAAACATATATTCCAATCCAAACTGATTTCTGAAATGTTTTTGATTCTGAAATGTTACTATGCTCAATCAAAATGGTCCAACATTCGCACTCGAATACAATTGAGTATTGATCTATTTTTAATTATCACAGCTTTGACCTTGCAGTAACTTGCTCTACAAACTTTTTAAGAGTTTTATGAGATTCAGTGTATATTGGATCAGTATATGCCTTGACACGCTCCATCCATGCAGCCAATTTTGTCCTTCCATCTTTAGGATCGTAATTGACTAACGCTGAAACAAAGCATGGCTTTACAATAAAAAAAATAATTGAAATAACAACAAATTATAAAAAGAATGTACTATGAGCACTTATTAAATAAAAAATGGGGAAAAATGGTTGTATTGATTTTATACCACCTCTTTAAAAAACAAAACAAAGGAACTGTAATATACTTATTAATTTTTTGTTTCCTTAGAGCATTACAGATGTAGGATTTCTCGAAATGACAAACACGAGCAAGATATTTATAAAAACTCTAACGTTAATTTTATTTATTTACAAAACAAATTCCAGCCACTTTGTAACATAGTTAAAAACATTAAATCTAAAAGAAGAATAAATAAATGAAAAGTCTGAGTTGCAGAAACTGCAGCATTTTAGCATGTATCTTTTGTCATCCCTAGTTTCATAGGAAAAGCTTGGAATTGATATAGTTAATTTTTTATGAGAAAATTAAACACCTACTCCAGGAAGAGGAAAGTCTTCAATGATCAATGAAGGACTTGGAAGAAAATGGAATGATTTAAAATTCACTATGTTATTTTGGAATAGTTCTGGCTTCCAAAACCTAATTGAAGAAGTGAACCATTTCACCAATTGTGGACTCGTATGCTGCTCGTAGACTTGGCTAATTTCTCTAACTATACTACCAGCTGATCTCGACTTCAATATGGCAGCCAATTCACCAGCTATAAAGGGGAAGAGTCGGTGTGTTGCTCATATTATCTAACACTTTACAAACAAAACCATTAGTTTTAGATGTAAATAGCCTCTGAAAGTGTAGCTACAATAATGTTAGTGATAATAATTATCAAGACACTGAGGATAACCCCCACCCCAAAAAAAAAATTGCAATAAAATAAAACAAAAAAAAAACTGCAATTAAAAATAAACATTTAATATAAAGTAATCCATTTTTTTTTTTTTTGGTTCTCACTAATTAGGAATTCTTTTAATACTTATTATATTGTATTATTAATGAAATTTTATTATATAATTAGTAAACTTCTGTAAATATTCGTTAAATTTTATGCTCAGATACTTGTGATTTATGTAAATATAAAATAACTGTATGAGTGTTTTGAATGTGTATGTGCATATATGAATTTAATATACTAATATAGGACTAAAATCATTAAATAAGGCCAACTCCTTGCAATGGAGAAATCTTGTATGCAATAAAATAAATAATAATAAAAAAAAAATAAAGGACTTTTATGACTAATTTTCTGTCCTCCCCAAAGTTTACCAAATTTTTTGTTGGATTTCATTGCTATTGCCTCTTTAGCCCAGGCCACTGACACTCCGACAAAAGGCATTGGGCCTATTTGTGCCTCTTTCGAACCGATACCATGTACAGGGTGTCCCAAAAATAATGGTCATCCGTTGGCCAGATGATTCTCCAATGCGAGATCGGAAAAAATAACCCCCATATTAACCCCCGCAGAATTGACCTTGAAATTTTATTCAATTTTTTTATTGCATATTTAGAATCTACGCTTCATAAGGAAGAAAAAAGACAACGGCACCATAGGTCAGAAATGACTCCTTATGGTCAAAATGACCAATAACAGTGTATACATGGGCCATTCTATTCCAATCGTCAAATGGTGGCCGATTTTAATATATATACATATATATATATATATATATATATATATATATATATATATATATATATATATATATATATATATTTTACATGTCCTACTAACATAAATTTTGCCTTACGCAAATATACTTTGTTTCTTTTAAAAAAGGATCTTCTAGTATAAAAAAATATAAATATGTTGAAAAACGAGCCTCTCAGAGGCATTCATTGGAGGACCAAAACTCGTATTATACAATTGACAGGAATGCCTTCATGAGGTTATTCTCGAAGGTTATCAAGAGCTCTTTGCCATAAGTTTTCAATCAATCGCTGAAATTACTCATTACCGATTTTTCTCGATTTGTTTTCAGTATGAAGGAGGGGTCTGAATTGTCACTCCCTCGACCACAAAACAGAGCCATCTTTCCCTACCGCTCGTAGCAATTGGGCCTGCTCTCCAGCCTCAACATGTCTGCCTTCGTTCCTGAGGCAAGCTCCCAACCTTGCCCTCAAATTCCGTCTCACTCGGAACCGTAAGGACCTGGCGTGAATTTCTCCTCATTCTTTCAAAAGCCCGGGTAATTCTCGCCCTGAGCTGAATAGGATTCCAGAAAGGCTCAGCCGTTCCATAGACCAAGGTCTTCACAGCGCCCCAAAAGAAGAAATCCATTGGGTTGAGTTCCGGGGATCGAGGAGGCCAGACATGAGGAGCTGGGCGACGACCAATCCACCTAGTGCCAAACATATCTTCGAGGGACACTCTGACATCTCTGGTGTGATGAGGTGGGGCTCCGTAGTGCATGAATTATATTCTCCTCCGACGGTGAGTTGGGATGACTCGCCTTAACTCCCTCAGCAGGCTGGAGCGGAGGAACGTTAAGTAAGCCACTCCTGTCAACCGTCGGAAGAAGAAGGGGCCAACAGTGGTGTCTCCGATGATACCACCCCACACATTGACCGCAAAGCATCCTTGGATAACCCTCTGCACCATGGCATGGGGATTTCGCCGCGCCCAAATCCTCACATTTTGCCTGTTGTGGACGCTGACGCTGGAAAAAGAACTTTCGTCAGTCCAGAAAACCTGCTGCAGGAAGTGTGGATGACGTTCAAACTTGTCCGACACCCACCTGCAAAACAATGCTCTCTGCTCCTGATCCCCGGGCCTCAACTGCTGAACTTGTTGTAATCTGAAGGGCCGGAGACCTTCTTCCCGCAGGATCCGGCTGACCGTCATCCTCGCGACTCCCGTAGCATGGGCCATTCTTCTTAGCCCCATTGTAGGTCTGGATCGGGCGAGGGCAATTATTCTATCCTCTATTCTGAGAGGGACTCGAGGACAACCACGGCCCCGGATCACGCAGTTATCCGGACCAACATCTGCGCTGGACAAGCCGCTGGAAGGCCCTTCGCTCTGAAATAGCTCCAGCCGGCAGTCAACGCCCTCCTGCTCTACGCAAAAGCCAGTTTCGTATTAACCGCCTGGCCTCAGGGTAGTTCCCGAAGGCTAGGTCGATCGCTCTTAGCATCTGCGGCTCTCTTCTCCTGTCTATAACATGCTGCCTCTTTTTTCTGTCCATGGCGGGCGACAAACTAAATCAATCATATACCTGGTAATCCTCACTTTTAGAATGGACATGCTTCCTTATCTCATTCCTACCTCAAACTACTAATCTGTAACTAAGCTTCTTATCGACAATGATTAACAAAAATATAAGTTGCATTCCTGAGGAGCTCAGGCCCTTCTCTCTCTCCCTTAAAAAATTAAATAAATTAATAGTTAATAGCATTATCTTAATAACTTTTATGATTACAGAAAAAAAAAAACAAGACTGTCTTGAATGTTTTGATCCTAAGGACTGATTAATAACTGGACGAAGTTTTCATGAATATTATCTTGCAAATAGGTTTTAATTCAAGCATTTTCGCTTGTGATCATGTGAAATTTGCCCATATTTTTCATCTACCCCATTTGGTATATTTAGAGGTCTTAAGTTGGGTATTTTCGATGATTTCACTAATGCACCATTTTTGTTTATGGTGAAGGATGTCTTAAATCATGATGATTATTACTCCTTGTCTACTACCTCTTAGTATGTCCTCACTAAAAAAAAAAAAAAAAAAAAAAAAAAAAAAAAAAACACATGTCCAGGGGAAGGAGAAACCTCTTTCACATTGAAAACAAATCGAGAAGGTTGGAAAAATTGGCTGGTTCATGAAAATCATACATGACCTGTGAAACCCCTAATGAGTAATTTCAGCGACTGATTGAGCTCTTGATAAGCTTCGAGAATAACCTCATGAATGAGGGGTTTTTCAATAGAACACGTAAAAATAATTATTATCAAAATTGGCCACCATCTGTTGATTGGAATGGCATGGTCCACATATACACTGTTAATGGTAATTTTGACCATAAGGAGTCATTTCTGACCTATGGTGCCGTTGACTTTTTTCTTCCTAATGACTCGTAGATTCAAAATATGCAATAAAAAAATTTGACCTTGAATAAAATTTCAAGGTCAATTCTGCGGGGGTTAATATGGGGGTTATTTTTTCAGATCTCGCAATGGAGAATCATCTGGCCAACGGATGACCATTATTTTTGGGACACCCTGTACATTGGCCTTATATCATTTCACGGTATTTGTCAGATTAAATCGCATGTCCGATGGCATGCCCAGCTCTGGAATCTCCTTCATTTGAGCAAGAATCTTAGAGAGTCCAGTTGGCCCTATTGGATTTTTAAAGATATCTTGTGCTGTCATCCTTTAGGCTGATTTCATTGCTTCCTTTTCAATGAATAATTCTATTGGCAACAAGCGCAGCAATACTTCCATGGGTATTACAGGAGTTGATCTCATTGCTTTTGTAATTAGTAGACATCCTAGTCTCCGTACCATCTTAAACTTGACGCAATTTGTCTTGATGGCTACCTAAGCCACCAGACAACATACCCATATGTTATTACTGGTGTAATCATAGCAGTGTATATCCAGTGTGTAATTTGAGAATTGATATCCCAATTCCTCCTGCAATGGTTTCTACAAGCCCACAATATCTTTGTAGCTCTGCTAGTTACCAGTGCAATGTGTTCCTTCCAGCCCAATCGCTGGTCCAAGACAACTCCCAAGTATTTTGTTCTCTTGCTGTAGGGTATCTCCTCCTTTTTATAGCTGAGGTTCTTCAGTCCTTACAATTTCCTTCTATTAGTGAACGGAAACAGAACTGTTTTCTTGGTGGGTTTTTCTGTACCACGCATAATTAGATCTTTAGTCACACAGATTGACTTTTTTAGTACCCTTTGTATATAATTCATAATTGACTGGTTAATCATATCAATCCTGATTTTCAGTTTACAGAAGTTTGTTCGAATCAAAGGTTAGTAAACTCCCATGAGCGGAATACATCTAAGATACACTGATGAAAGAATAGTAGAGACATGTACTACATTTTTTTTAAATATTCACTTCTCCTTAACCAGCATTGAGATGAGAATATAATTTTTTAGTAGTCCCCATGTTATTTGAACCATCATATAAATTAAAATGTAATATTAAAAAAGAAAAAATATGCTTTACACCACAAGGAGAATATTCTTCCCTTGTGCCCACATGACTTAGATCTTTTTTATCCATGGAATTTTGATCTGTTTTTACTAACTCCCAAAAAGACATTCTAAATACTGCCAAATTGAAAAGGGATTCAGTCAGGTACAATAGAATGTATGACCAGCTGTATGAAGAATTATAAGTACATCTACGCTTCAAATTACAATTCCTTAGCCATTTCTTGGTCAACAGGCATTGAGCAGTCAGTTTGAAAGGGGTAGTCATTTGTCTTTGTCAATCTAGTGGCAAAGAAAAGTTATTTGGACTTTTTAAGTAACTATTTTAAGCATCTTTCAACTTTTCTCATCTTTGGGGCAAATTTGGAATGTTATAACAGTATCATTATTAAATTTTTAACGTCCATTTATTATTAACTACGAATTTTAGGACGGGTTAACTACAGGTTACCACCCTTTTCTAGCCAGGATAGGGCTGATGCCTTTTCTTTTTTCTAAAGAAAAGCCACCACCCCTAGTGGGAATCGAACCCACGACCCTTTGGCGCAGAGTGTTAAGTGCTCACGCCTTAACACTCACGGCCTCCAAAAACATTAACATTAAAGAACAATTAATAATCTGATTTTCATGCAAAAAAAAAAAAATTAAAAATGACATTTATAAAAAAAAAATATAACCTAAATAAAACATAGATTTAGCTCACCTAATTGTTCAAGTTCAGTTGCTGCAAGGATATCAGCTATGCTAATTTCAGAACTATTAAGGAATGGCTTATCCTTCAACCAAATATCATTAATGTTATCACACATAACAAAAGTATTTTTTCTAGCAACCTCGACACTTTTTGCGTCAGGTGTTTTCCCAGTAAACAACGGGCCTAAAACCTGTTGAACAAAATATCAAATATAATTAATTTCTTAAGCAGGGTGGTTAGTTAACTACCACTCTGAAGAATGTGCTTAAAATTTTATTTTAATTTTAACATACACATACATATAACACAGATTTTTGGGACAGCTCATCTACAAGATATCACCTTGTATTAACTGTAGAAGCCCTCCTCCTAGGAAAAATGATAGTCTACACTTCCCAGGAAAATCAAAAGCAAATATATATTTTTTTTTTATTTATTTTTTTTTTTTTACGGTGCATCGACATCTAGGCCATTAGCGCCGACATCCAGGGTGCAGCGAGGAATTTTACCAACGAGCCGTGAGATGAAAGAATTCCAGCTGCCGGTGGGAATTGAACACACCATCTCCTGCATATGAATCTAAGGCGTTAGCCACTAGACCATGGGGAGACCCCTTATTGTGCTCTTCTCCTCCATATCATGACTGTTTCCTTTATGAGTCACTCCATCTGTTGACTAGCCTCCTCTACCTCTATTGCAATCATAAGGACGCAAACACATAAAAGGACCACTTGTCATTAGCACATCTCATGAGGTGTCATGAACACTTCCACTTGGATTTTATTATTAACATGGTTGATTCATTCAGTGCTATTTTCTACTAAATGTCGGTACATTTAAGTCTTTCTCTTTTTCTTACATTTATAATGCTTCTTTCTAGCGAATTTTGCCCAAATCTGATTTTATTCTCAAGGTATTTTGTCAAGGACCCGATTTATATCCGAAGGAAATAACTGGGAGGATGAACATTTCAATGATTTGCTTGATACGAAGACAGGTATAGTTGGGATTCGGCTAGGAGAAAAACGTCAGACTTTCAAAAAGAAATCTGTATTTTGGACGTTTCGACTGCAACAATGGCAGTCTTCTTCAGCTAAAAAATATATACAACTTATAAGTAAAGAAAATGTACAAGTAGTAAGTAAAAGACAGGCAGAAATGAGCGGAGTATATATACCAATACAATAAATTTTAACCAATCTTATTTTTAAAAACAATGAAAATACCGGTAGTTGGAAAGAAAACAGCATGTAGAAGTTGTTAGTAAAAACAGTACAAAGAAAAGTATTTTTATGTAGTGACAAACAAAATCTATTTTATAGGTGAATACTATTTATAACAATCAATATATAGATACATACCACTAGAGAATGCCTAGGGGGGAGGGAGGAAGACCTCGAGGGCAACTTAGGTAACCATGGTTAGAAGTATGACCGACAGCAACAACACCGGGGTCTTTATAGTTATGAAAAAGGGGTGGGGGGCGGTAAAGCGGTGCAGATGAAAGAGATGCAATTGCTGGGTTGTAAAGGCGGTTGTAAAAGGTGTTAAGAGCTTTGGGACACACAAGTAGAGAAATTGTCTGGAGCCTGGGAACAAAGATAAAAAAGGAGGTCAGGACAATTTATGGAAGACGGAGGAGTAAGCAGGGGAGATGTTTTGTTTGTCGGTTTTGTAATTAATGTTATTGGGGTTTAAGTTAATGTGGACGCATTCGGAAATCTGTCGCTTTTTGGTGTTTCGTTCTGTGGAAAGTATTTTAGTGTCGTCAAAGTTGAAAGTGTGTTTTTTAGTTATGGCGTGTTTTGCGAGAGCGGATTTGTGGATTTCTTTGTTTTTTATTGTCCGTTTGTGTTGTGTTATGCGGGAGTGAATATAATTTTTGGTTTCACCTATGTATACAGCATTACAGGAGGGGGTTTGGCAGGGTATTTGGTAAACAACGTGGGTGGTGTAGTCATAGGGAAGGGGATCTTTGAGTTTGGTGTACAGTGTAGTAAGTTTGTTAGTGGTTTTTAACCCAAAGTTTAGTGACGGGAGGGCTTTTTTTAAAGTCTTTGTGAGTTTTTCGGTCAGTCCTGGTGTGTATGTCAGGGAACGAAATATCTGGAGGGAGGATTCGGGGGAGGTATTGGGGGAGGTGGCATTGAAGGATTGGGATTTTATTTGTTTTATAAGCCGGTTTATGAGGTTGGGGGGGAATCGATTCAGTGTTAATATTTCGGTAGCTCTATTCAGGTTTTCATTGTGGAAGGACTCATGGGATAAGGAGAGGGCGCGGCGAAGAAGGTTTCGTGCTACATTGATTTTCATGTGGTAAGGATGGGAAGAGTGGAAATTGAGTAAACGTCCAGAATAAGTATGTTTAGTATACCAGTTTGTGATGATCGTGACGGCACGATTTTGTTGTGGAATGAGAAGGTGCCTGATGTTCAAATGAGCAACATTAAAACCTCTGCAGGCCAGAAATAAAATTTATCTTGGTAGAGAAAGATAGTTCAGGCACCTAGTACATGCAATGTGGATTTAGTCTTAGCCAACAATGCTTCCAATCTGAAGAGTGCTCATGCAATTCTATAAAGTACTGGATTACAGTGGTAAAGTGTGAACTATGAAAGTATATGTTCTAAGAGAAATTACTTTTACAGAAAAGTGAAGATCAGCGGCTTATGCAATTGGAAGAAGAAATGAAAATAGGCAATGCTAGTACAAAGCCACATTTTGTGGGTAAATTGGGGACGTAGAGAGATGAATTCCTTGCCAAAAATTCAAGAAAAAGCTGGAAGGATGTGACTGCTCATTGAGGCGGCAATCATTCTGAACCAAAGTAATCAGTATGGCAATTTTTTTTCTCATTTGATTTACAGCAAAACGTAATTGGCTTGTAATTTTCTACCATTAAAAAATATTGTAAAACATTCTTAACTAAAATTAGCAAAAAAAAAAAAAAAAAAAAAGACCTGAAGCCAAATTAATTGGACAGATTTTCCTCTCGTCCCTAAATGGTGCCATTCCAAATACTCATCTATTCTTGCTTGCTTAAGGCTGTCCTTGGGATACCAGTGGTCATCAACTTGGTATTCTCGGCATAAGTACCGCAAAATTGCAACACTGGGGAAAAATAAAGAATTAGAATGTTGGTAGGTTTTTGGTTTTGTGTAAAATTTACTTTTTATGCAAGTAGTAAGATGAAGTTCATATTAATCATTACTTTGGTTATAAATTAGTACTTTAAAAATAAAACAAGGAAACTATTAGAATGACTTCTATTTAGGTGAGGGGTCTTTCAAGAAGACTTTTTTTCTATACTACTTTATTAAATTTCTGCCAATGTTTGCCATCCGTTGGGCAACAGTAATTTATTATTATTATAATAAAATATCAAAATCATATGAATATCATGAGGTATTAAGAATTATCTCATGTATAGCAAATACAGTTACTCTTACATCAGTAGGGCCTTAGCCCTATTTTACTAGCATAAAATATGTGACACAATCAATGTCGTTTCATATTTCTACAAAATATTTCA
This sequence comes from Gonocerus acuteangulatus, assembly GCA_946811695.1. Lineage (NCBI taxonomy): Eukaryota > Metazoa > Arthropoda > Insecta > Hemiptera > Coreidae > Gonocerus > Gonocerus acuteangulatus. The sequence goes on along the minus strand of OX328123.1, from coordinate 99,638,297 downwards.
ATTTAATTTAGGAACTTGTTCAAAAAGTTGGGCAAATAGTCTCTTTTTCCTTTTAATTATCATTATAAAACAAAGGGAGTTGACATTTTGCCACTGAGTCTGATGCTACAGATTAAAAAAGATTATTAAATAATTATACTCAAAATGCCATGCAATAGGCAAAATCATGAAGACATTTTTATTAGGAATTCAATCAAATCAAAATTGTTGGAAAAATCGAATGAATAAATTTTGGATTAAAAAAAATAAATATGTAACACTAAGGATCATGAAAAGGCGCGTTTTTCTTTTGGAACCCTTGCACATGAGAGTATCAAACTAAGAAGCTAATAGATGAACAAGTTAGGAATGTACTAAAGGACTCAAACACCTACACAAATTCTTCTCACAAAGAGGTTAGAGCCCATATTTTAGGAACAAATTATTAGAGAAACGGAAAATTAAGTGGTCAGCCAAAAGTATCAAGTTATAAAAAATAAAATGTCTCCCGTAAATAGAAAAAACAGAGATGAAATAGCCCTGGTTAGTCTAGGCCATTGTAGATTGGCCTAATCCTATTTGCAAAAAGAGCTTCATACCCCCTCCCCTTGGTCACCATGCCATATTGCACCTTCTCTGACATATCCGCGACCAATGCCATAAATTTAGGGAATGGAACATTGGTATATTGGAAGAAGACTCACCAGCTCAGTAATGAAATGACAGTTTTGAAGCACATAAATATCTATAATTATAATTCCTCTAGCACTGCTTGGTTGAAGCAGTGTACAACAGGATAATAAAAAAGTTAGATAGCCAAATATTAACAAATTGTTAATATTTGGAATATCAAAATGTTTTTTTACATTTATTTATTTATGTAATAATGTTTACACAACTTAGGGGATAAAAAATTGCGAAGTTAGTGAGGAATATTCTGAATTTGTTTGTGGTAATATGTCCAGTAATCTTAATGTAAGTGTTATTAGTTTTCAGTTAAAATATTAATAGGTCAAAAGTGTTTCAATGTAAGTGATATGTGTCGGTTCAACTGTCAAGTAGATGTAATAGTTAAAGATTTTGAAAGTCAGGTCAGGTTGTACAGTCCTACGTCCAGTAATGCTTTCAGTGTTATTCTGTCGATACGTTTTTCTTCCTTAGCAAAATCTGCAAAAAATGAGACTTTTATTCCAAGTTTTACTTAATGGTATACATATAAGTTTTATATAGTCATTTAGATCTGTGCTATAATTATGATTAATTTAAAATTTTGAAAAGTATTTATATGGCGTCATAGTGTTTGATTTGTTTTAAGTATTGCAGTGTTTCTTCTAAATATCGGCTCCCGTCACAGAGTAAGGTAGTCAAGATGTCTAGTAGCTCAAAGTTTTGTCGTAGTCTACATTCAGTTAGTAAGTGTTTTATAGTTAATGTTGTTTTGCAGTTATTCTTACGTTTATAATACTGATTACATCAAGAAATAATAAGTACAACATTGTAATAAGAATGTGTATTAAATGTAAATAGAAGCCTTACACACCTCTCAATAATTACATTGCCATTATGCTCTATAGCAGGAACGAGTTTAAATGGATTTATTTTTTTAAATTCTGGAGTTCTATGCATTCCTAAACAAGAAAACAAACATGAAATATCCTAACTTTATGAGTGGATTTCATATAATAGAATAAAGAGAATACAAACCTTCGCCAAGTTTTATAATCACTGGGGTAAAATTAATTTTATTCAATTTTAAAAATATTTCTATAGCTCTACTTGGCTGGGAAAGCTTGTCAAAATAAAGTTTGACAGACATGTTAATATATTAAGCTATCAATAAGTTTTTAAAACTTAATATGCAGTTACTATCACTGAAAGGACTTCTTTATCACAGAGAGACTTCAATGATAAATGACAACCACAATTTAATGGATACTCAAGTATCCATGATAAAAGCACAATTCAAAATCCGTTCAAGGCCTTAACAAAATGAGTTTTTATAATCCTTCTTTTTTTTTATTTTATCACTAAAACTTTTTTTTTTTTTAGTTTCTTATGATAAACTGATGAAATATATATTACGCAAGATGATAAATTTCAAATAAAAACATTCCCGTTATTTAATTGATAAGTTCTTATCCAAAGCCTTTAAACTGTAGAGGTATGTTAGTAACAAATGAGCACCTCCATCCTATACAGGTTGCTAGGGACCCGTGACGTCATCATGAATCTCATTTCGACATGCTAACCTGTTACTTAATTCAGGCATATTTTTAATTACCGGGAGCAGCGTTCTCGGCGAATATTTTTTCCAAAATCAGATATCAATATTTGTTCTGACCTCAAATATCAAGAAAAAGTGAAGCGAAGCAACACATACTAGCGTTTTATATACTTATTGATATTATATAATCATCAGGTAAAAATGAACCCCCCCCTCAGAACCAATTTCTTTCAAATTTTGTATAATAACGTATATTGATGTACTAAACTTGAATACGTTAAAAAAAAAACCTTCGCATTTAACTACGAAAGAAGTAATAAGCACTGAAGTTCACTGTTATGCGGGTTATGAGAGCTAATGTTAACAACTAAATTTGTGACGACTTTAAGGCATAAATGACGACTTTAAGGCATACATGCTATGCGTTTCCGCTCGCTCAAGAAGATAACAAAACCCCAGTCAATCCAACTCACTAAAATTAATAGAATTCTAATAGAATAGAATATTAAGCACTAAAGTTTACTGTTAAGCGGCCCCTACACGGTCAGTAATAATGACATTACCTTATCAAAATGACAGTAATAATGATAGTGTAAAGCGGCCCCTACACGGTCAGTAATAACGACATTACCTTATCAAAATGACAGTAATAATGATAGTGTAAGGTGGACAAAGTTGGAATGACGAACAGTAATGATGTGAATCCGGATTTTCTGATCTCGGCTTCATCATTACTGAAAGTGGAGGGGATACTGTTATTAGTAATGATGGTGTAGGGAGCGCTACATCATTAATCCGTCATTACTCAGTCTATCTCGAGCTGTAACTAGGTGAAACAGATGTAAAGGTTAAACTAGATTGAGGGCAAAAAATAAGATGAATTGAAATGTATGACTCTACCTTGGTAACATTATAGTTATGAAATAGTTTTAAAAGTAATATATATATATATATATATATATATATATATATATATATATATATATATATATATATATATCAAAGTAACGAATCCGCATTAAGTCTAATTAAAATATATCATAGAATAAAATATATATAAAGTCATCTATAAGGTACCAACAACTTTTCACATTCGTTACTTTGCATTTGTATCGACGATATAAAATAGGTTGAAAGTGCTTTATTTTTTATATCGACTTTAGAAAATAATGTTGACGTGATTCTTTTACCGATTCATTTGTCTTATAGAGTAGATTAGAAGAAAATATAATCGTTAAACTATAATTTATATTTCGTCAACAATATGCTTACGTTTTCAAGCAAACTAGTATTATACATTTTTTTTACACCAAAAATAATAGCAGATTTAAAATCAGCACCCCCCTAACGTGGTAAATAATATTGAAAACAAAAAATAATGATTTTTCCCAGGCTGGAAGAGAATAAAAATTTGTAAGCAAAAAGTAATGTGACGTTTTGAAATTCAATATCTCCCCTTGAGATAATTCGATTTTTACTTCATTGAAATCTTTCAAAAGAAGAAAGACTCCTTTTTCTGACCATATAAATGAATATTGTATTATCTCAAAAGGTACTTGCGAAAAATGGTTATCCAAATAAAAATAAAATGCAAACTTTTTTGCACATAACGTCGGTCCCAGAACACTTGGAAACGCCCCGATTGGAAGGATATGTGTCATATTAAGGCCTTTACGAACGTTTCACATGCTTTTTTGTGGCTAGTGTCGCAATTATATCTACACAGGCGACTTTGCGAGGATCCATTATCAACAAAACGCTTCTGTCACGGAGATCACAATGCATACTGAAGAAAAGTAATGACATTAAAAATGATCCTTGGAATGGCGGTGTAAGGTGTACATTGTAATGATGATATGGAATGACGAGAGTTGAATAGTAATGACATTACTGATAATGTCATTATTACTGACCGTGTAGGGGCCGCTTTAGGAAGGTTGTAAAACTAGGCGTCAACAGCGTATATGTAAACACGCGCATGCGCAGATATGTAACATTGGGAAACAGAGAACTCTCATTTGAAATGTTCAGAAACCATTTATTCAAAAATATTGTTAATTTTAAGAGCATCCTCACCCGTCTTCGCCTGTCGCTTAAGGGCATACGTTCTAAGCGTTTCCGCTCGCTAAAGAAGATAACAAAACCCCAATCAATCCAACTCGCTAAAATTAATATAATTCTATTAATTATTCTATTAACTTTAGTGCTTAATAACTTCTTTCCTAGTTAAATGCGAAGTTTTTTTTTAACCTATTTGTGTTTAGTGCATCAAAATACGTTATTGTACAAAATTTGAAAGAAATCGGTTTTGAGGGCGTGAAACTTCATTTTTACCAATCATCGTTTGTATTTTCGCTTTGAAATATCTTCTAAAAAAACCTTTCCTCCTTGACTTCTGTGATGCAGTTAAAGTTGATATTGAGAATTTTCTTTTTATTTAATGTTCGAGCGCCCATATCTAAGATGATTCACTAGTTAATGATTTACCAAATTAATGTAAATGATTTTATTGTGTATAAAATACGTGGATTAAACACATTTACTTACTTTTTGTTATCTCTATCGAAGGTTGATTTTGTTTAAAAAGATAATAAAAATTAGGCTATATTGATTTGTTGTTTTTTCATGTATAATGCGCCATTGCTGAATTGATACACTTAAAGTTATGGGTCAAAAGAAACTTATAAAGGGTGTTTTTTTCCATCGCTTCTAATTTTACTATGGGCAGCGAAAGCTTTATAACCACTTTTGGAACTTAACAAATATTTGTAGATAAAAATCAAAATGTTCACTCCGCTTTTACAACCATATTCAGAATTCAGACCCGAAGTATATATATATATATATATATATATATATATATATATATATATATATATATATATATATATATATATATACATACACACACACACACACGTACATAGTATATTGTTTCAGATTGCTTTGCTGGGAATTAGATGTGTTTGTGACGCGGCTTCTTTCGCCAGCGGTCATGGGCGTATATAGAAAATAATTTCGGGAGGGGCTGCGACGATTTCCGGGGTATGGAATACTAAAAATTTAGAACTTGGAATAGTTTTAGGCAACTAAAACGCTATTACACGTAAAATAAAATATTTTTTTTGAACTAAGTGAGCTTATTTAATTTATTTTTAAGATAAATTAGGTTTTATGATAATTTTTTACCATCAAATCAAAATTTCGGGGGGGGGGGGGCTGCAGCATCCTCAGCCCCCCCTTATATACGCCCATGCCAGCGATCTTGCTCCTTCTTTCTGTGCGATATTTCGCCCCTAACAATCAGCAAGGAAGTGTAATAAGTACAAGCTTTAGCTTCTCTTCTTTTTATCGCTTTAGTTCCACTATTTGCATCAATTTGTTCACTCCTTTCCTTAGGATCTTCCTTTCTCGGACGATCCGAAGTCGAAAATCGTGATTCACAAGATACTATGAATAACCGGTTCCTCATAAAAAATCACCCAAATACATCTATGAGATACTCTCTTGCATTAAGACCTTGGTCTAAAATGGTCATATTTCTTTAAATTTTTCACCCATACCTTCTGGCCTTTCCTTAGCAGTCGAAGGTTACAGGCTCGATGTCTGTTTTTTTTTACGGCGTAGATACAACTTGGCCATTAGCGCCGGGCTATCTACAGGTTGCCACCCTTTTATAATGCCAACAGCACGTAGTCTGTCATCCATTCAGGTACTGGCCACACCCGACGTTGCTTAACTTCGGTGATCTACGGGAACCGTTGCATTCAGCGTGGCTATGGCCGTTGGCTGGATGTCTGTTATCGAAATTTTCCTTCTGGCAAGGTTTCGAGCTCTCCCAATAAGCAGGAATCGATTGCTCCTCTAAGATTGGTAAAAAAAAATTTAGTCCCTAACAGGCCACGAGGGCCCTGATACTACAGAGGTGCCTGATTCAGATACCTCTACTACCGCCTAATTCCCCCCCCCCTTGCTGCTTCGGTCATTTGCACCAAGATACCCATTGATAAATTAATTAAAGGCTGGGTTGGCCTAGGGATGGTCAGGGAGGCCGAATTCAACCCATGAACTAAGACACTAGAAGAAAAAATCTTTAGTACTATGCTCGGGATTTGAACTCAGGTCCTCCCGCTTATTAGTCTAGTACTCTACCACTGAGCTAACCTCACCCTCTAAGATTGTCCTTATCCTACGTCCAAATAAAAGCTGAGCAGTACTAAAGCCACACTCCAGTGGTGTTGATCTATATGCTAATAGACCATCGCTGAAATCTTTATTTGTCTTAAGAATATCTTTTGCAATCCGCACAGCCCGTTCTGCCTGACCATTCAAAGACGGATACCTTGGGCTTGATGTAATTATTTCAAAGTTATATTCTTTTGAAAAACTGTGTAATTCCTTGCTGTTGAAAGGGCTGTTGTCTGCTCTAACAGTAGATGGAATGCCATGCCGAGAAAATATTATTTTGAAGGCTCCTATAACGAGTTTCTTGAGTCTTGAATCCCTAATTCGTATAGACGAAACAAGTTCTGAAACATGAAGTTCAATTTCGTCCAGGACATCTTTATCCCCAGGCCCTTCTAACGGATTTCTGAAAAGCAAATCAGGAGTCGTAAATTCTTTTCCTTTTATATATTGAATTCGGAAGGTAAATGGTAACAATCTCATCTTAAATCTCTGCAAACGTGCCGACAAGACAAGCTCGCAATAGGTTTCTCACCTAGAATTTCAATCAGAGGTTTGTGAGCGCATTCGACTTGTTTAATTTTTTTTTTTTTTTTTTTTTGGTAAGTCTTTTGGACCTGAAACAAAAATGATTTGTTGTGCCCCAAATGCATCGAATATTATTTTTACTATTTTTTTCTAGTTTATATTTTCACTTTTGGGGTATTTTCTAGAAAAACATTGAAATGGCTCATTCATCCACACTTAATAATCTTAAAAATGTTATTTTGTTACTATATTTTTAAATGTAAATCTACTTTGTACTTCTGATATATTAAAAAAATAACCCCTACATATCCAATGTAACCTGTCCTCATTCAATTGTTTGGCAATTTCATCCCACATTTTTAGTTTTCACCCTCATATAATCCAGGTGACTGGTAGCACAAAACACTGGATAATTTTGCGCTAAGCACATGAAACTTTCCACGCTTCAGAATATGCAAGGGATCTATTAAGACAGAGAATAAACAACAAGGCCCCTCCCTGTCTCGACTATGCCTGTGCTGAGTCCAATAAGCTGCTCTCTATTAGAACCTGCGGTTTACTGAATCCCAGCCTATGCTTTGTCTGCCCTGGGTCAATTTGTGCCCTACCTAAGGCAGCTACTGGGAATGGTGTGACCTGAGGTGGCCGAAAATGGTTTGGTCTGCCCTGACTTTTAATGTTTTGGACAGTGGTAAGCAATATTCGCCATAAACTAGCTATTACCTGGTGTGCCATGCTACAGCTACTCCTGCATCTAGAAAAGCAAAAATAAATGGTAGATGTTTTTGACCCAGCCTACGAGACTCCCCGGATCAAGATCAACCAGTCTGCCAAGTTTGATCAAAATCGGTCAAACGGTGTGGATTTGTACAAGGAACAAACAAGTGATTTTTATATATATAGATTAGCAAGCTGCTGATTTTTTCACAACCCTCCAAAACTAACAGCCACAGAAATTTATTGAATTGAGAGAACAAGGAAATGAATATTTACTTCAAAAAAGCAGTTTAATGCCAAATTTAGGGATACTCTTGTTTTCATAACTTACGGGTTTAATTGCTTGCGTTTAGCAATTACAACTATATAATATATAAATTAACTCTCTTAAAAGGGGGGAAAAGTAAGTTATAACTAAAAAAAACAAAACATTTAGCTAATCAGTGGTCAGAATGCCTACAGCATATCTTTTTCATGGACTTAATTTCTGTCGTTTTCCATAAGAAGCTGTTCTGTCTTTTTTTTTTCAAACGTAAAATATCCAGAACATATTGTGGGTAATACTATTTTTCTTAAAGAAAGAAGAAAGATTTTACATCAATCACTGAGAAAACTATTTTACCCACAATGTGATGGGGGTATTTCATTTCAGATCAAGACTAAATATCTATGTCGAATAGAGGGTATATTTATTTGTTTAAAAGGATCCGTGGGCAACATTTAATATTCCTGAGCAAATCAAAATTAGGAATAACACATACTCCCAAATCTAGACCAGTAAGATTTGAATAAAAAGGATAATGAATAATACAGCAATTCATTTCTTAAATTATGCAATTTCAAAACAAATGTGTGAAATTAGACTTAATTAAAAAACTCTGTCTATTTGTCAAAGTTATTTGGAGTGTTTTGTTTGTTTTTAATCGTTCTCCCTCAATTTAATTGCTTGATTAACCCTGAATGGCCTGAAAAAAAAATTACGCCTTTAAAATGATTTCCCCGACCTAGACTTACATTTGTTTTGAAACTACTTACTTATATATTCAATGATTTCATATTTTACAGAACAATGTACAATTTCATACAACTTGTAATTAAAACTTTTTAATATTTTATAAAATAAAATACATACAAATAAAAATTAAACACTGAAAAGACCTATGTACAAAAAGTATAACAAAAAATTAGTTTAAGCAAAGAGGTCTTCTCTATCCGCCCCTAGGCTGGCCCCTCCTTCTTCAATAGATGAAAAATTGAGAAAATGCGCTGGTCTATGAATTTCATGATAAAATTCTTTAGGGTTGCCAAGGGTTAATTCGTACTTCATATTTGCATCATGTCGTACACCTGAAATTACAATTCATAATGAATTAAACTGGTTTAATGTAAATAATTAACACCATACCTGTCCATGAATTTAATGAGTCATCGATTAGTAAATTTATCAGGAAGGTTAGTATGCTTGAGGTTGGATTTTTCATTGTGGAAATTAAATAGTTCAACATGGCAGTTTAGGTTCTAAATATCATAAAAATCGAAGTACCAGAAAAAAAAACATATAAAAAAAAAAAGAAAAAAGAGTTACATTAAAGAGAATATCATTAAAATAGCACTTAGCCACATTTTCACCAATTCAACATTTCAATCATGCAGTATTTGAAAAATGAGAGTGGGAGTCAATTCTTAGAGCCATCACACAGCTAACAATGGTGGATATTTTTTTCTTAATGATGAAAAAAATTGATATAAAAAATAAACAACTTTGATTAGAAGGGAAAAATTGAGGGCAGCTAGTTTTGATTATCAGTAAAATAAATTTAAGTATTATTTAAAATTAATATTACAAATTATTTTTAAGAGTTCCTCCTGTAAAACAAATTTGAAAATCAGTTTTTAAATTATATTTACAGAGAAACGTAAAGTAAACATTGCAAATATAAATGAAAGTCAATTAACTTAATAATATAACAGGTATTATTCTTACCCATAAAATTGTAATTCCAAGAACCCTGAGCAGGAACCATGAAAAATCCCAAAAACCTGTCAGATAAAAGCATTTGAACTTTCTCATAATGACTAGGAAGATAGCCTTTCGGGTTGTTTCCTTTGTCAGTGTTCTGTCGGCCCCACTCAAAACCACTAGGTGTTAACTTGTAAGCCGTAAGTGAGCAGGAACCAGGCGTAAAACTGCAAGTAATAATCACAGTTTTTTCCCCATCCCATGATGGATTGTCGGCCATAACTTTTGCATGTGTAGTAATATCCTGAAAAGTAACAGATTTCTTGTTAATAAGGCTGTATAAATATTATATATTATTATTAATTCTAGGGGGCGAGGTTAGCTCAGTGGTAGAGCACTGGACTAATAAGCTGGAGGCCTGAGTTCAAATCCCGAGCAAGCACTAAAGATTTTTTCTTCTAGTGTCTTCGTTAATGGGTTGAATTCGGCCTCCCTGACCGTTCCTAGGCCAACCCAGCCTTTAATTAATTTAATAATGGGTACCTTGGGTTCTAATGACTCCAGCAGTCGAAGCAGCCAAGGGGTAAATCAGGCGGCCGGAGCATAGTACTGACCACACTATCTCCCTAGTGTGCCGTATGGTCATGAATCAGATACCTCTATAGTATCTTTTTTTTTTTTTTTTTTTATATATGTATATTCAATGATTAAGTTTTCTAAAATATTAAGAAATTTTGCTATAAAACAAAACTATGCATCTTCTATATTTTTAAAATTAGAAGTCAGTCTAATAGGCATATCCAGTCTTTTGCCTCCTCTGCTCTGTTCTCTTGTAGGCGTGTGTTTTACAATAAAGGATTTCTAAGGAATCAAAGGGGAGGGTCAAAATAACTACAGCCAGCAAAGTAATGAAACATAGAGGAGTCCCAGCGGTGAAACAGGAAACTATTAGTTCCTTCACAATCCTTTAGTTATAAAAAATAACAAAACTTCTCCACAAGTCAACTAACATACAATACTATATATATATATATATATATATATATATATATATATATATATGTTAGGTATATATAAGATCGTAAATCAAGACCTTTCAAGACTGGTGGAACCAAAATAATAACTGTCCGGGTTCGGTCGCTGCTACTTAATAAAACTACATTTTATCGTAAAAATGGTATTATTGTGCCGGCGTTTCGGCTTGAACTTCAAGCCTTCATCAGGGCTGTAAATACAAGTAGGACATATTTAACACTAATATATACACATACCTATCTAAATATACCTAACATATATATATATATATATATATATATATATATATATATATAAATATATATATATATGTTAGGTATATTTAGATAGGTATGTGTATATATTAGTGTTAAATATGTCCTACTTGTATTTACAGCCCTGATGAAGGCTTGAAGTTCAAGCCGAAACGTCGGCACAATAAAACCATTTTTACGATAAAATGTAGTTTTATTAAGTAGCAGCGACCGAACCCGGACAGTTATTATTTTGGTTCCACCAGTCTTGAAAGGTCTTGATTTACGATCTTACCTGGAAGGGTCGGCCAACACTAGAAACGGTCCCGCTAGTTACAAGGTCTTGGAATCTTGGAACTCTATATTTCTAACAATAAATTGTTTATGTTATTTTACTTAACCTGTTTTATTGTCAAATACATTATCCAACTACAAGCAATTAAAAAATAACAAGGAATAAAACAGACAAAAAGAACTGTTTGAATAAACGAAATCAATTACTTTAAAGTTTTAAGCACTTATTTCTCTGATTGACATCGCCTAATTAAAACTTTCTTCAGAACCTTTTTTGTAGAGCATTTAGTAAGCTTTCGAATGGTAATCTTCCGCTTCCCAAGATTGTCAACGGTTTTCAAGATACTAATGAAAGTATACTAAGTTACCAAAACTTTTCTTGTCTGTTAATAAAATATTTTATTCTAACCCTTCCTTTACTCCAAACGTAACCAAAATTTCAACATATTAGTTTTGATGAAATTCGAACATGCAGAAAATGTTTCAACTGGAGCCCATAATTCTAAGTACCAAAACCAAAGACAAAAAGAACAGTTCGAATAAGCGAAATCAATTACTTTAAAGTTTTAAGCACTTATTTCTCCGATTGACATCGCCTAATCAAAACTTTCATCAAAACCATTTTTGTAGAGCATTTAGTAAGCTTTATAATGGTAATCTTACGTTTGGCAAGATTCTCAACCTTTTTCGAGATATTAATGAAAGTATACAAAGTTGCCAAAACTTTTCATTATTTCTAGCAACAGAAAATTGGACTCATTTTACCTATCCTGTTTTACACACAAATACATTTTCCTTACATAAGAAATTACAAAAATAAAAAACTAAGGGAAAGAGACAAAAATTACAAAAAGAACGACAAAAAACCGTTCATCAGAGCTAAACAGACGTATTTGAAGTTTTAAGCACTTATTTCTTCGATCGACATCACCTAATCAAAAATTGTTTCAGAATATTTTTTGTAGAGAATTTAGAAAGCTTTCAAATAGTTTCTATCCACTTATCATAATTTCCCAACCGCGTTCGAGATATTAATGAAAGTAAACGAAGTTCCCAAAACTTTTCATGTCTGTTCATAAAATATTTTATTCTAACCCTTCCTGAACTCCAAACGTAACAAAAATTTCAACATATTAGTTTTAATGAAAGCAGAAAATGTTTCAACTGAATCCCATGATTCTAAGTACCCAAACCAAAAACGGTATTCAAAAACTATTTTTCCAATTTTCTCGAAAACGGTTAAAGCTATCGCCTTGAAAATGGTTTCATTCGTTTTCCTAGCCCAAGAAGCCTATAAAACGAGTACTTACAAGCTTATGAACTCAAAAACGTAAGCGTTACGATTTTTTTTGCGCGGATTTCGCCCCAAACACTATCTTCCAGTGGGCGGATTCTGCTGGTTAACGAACTTGACCTTTCAAATTGGACGACGGATTTTTGTACCAAATTTCGTCACAATCGGACCATTAGGGAAGCCAGAAATGAGCGAACAGACAAATATATATATATATATATATATATATATATATATATATATATATACAAATTTGAACCACCGTTATTTTCAGTCTCTAGGGGTTCTGAAACGCGAAATTTTCTAGTCGGCACTTCCGGATTGTTTCATGAGATCAACCTTATAAGCGGGGTTCCTCCCCATGAAGGGAGGGAGGAACCGCGCTAAAAGTAGATAGTCCAGTGCTAGTGACTTTGGGTCAATGAGCCATTATACATTTTTTTAAATATATATATATATTTATTTTAAACATAGCATGGGAAGCTAATATACCAAAACTTCTTCAAAAAAGAAAAACTATTATTTTAGTTCGTAACACATTTATTTTAAATTTGTTTATTTATATTTAGCAAAGAGGTGAGTTATAAATAATTCATAGAATGAACATTACCTGAGGAGAGAGCTGTGGAAGTTCATTAGGCTGAGTGTGTATCCATCCAAGTGGCTCCATATCCTTGAGGAATTGATGAGAAGGCAACGATTGTGGAAGGTGAACTGTTTGATGAGTCCCCCACTGCGGAGGCATGACAATACACCTTATTTCCTTCACTTGAGGATTGTCAGCTGGACTTACTCCATACAGGTAGCCAGCAATCTGCAGGAAAAAGATAAATCAATATTTGATTTAAAAATTGTTTAATTTTAACAAAAACATTTAGAGAAATTAGATCAATGGAAGGGTTTTGGTATTATAAAAGTTTTAATAAGCAAGTAACAAAATAAAATGGGGTTTAAATAAAAAAAAAATTTTAACTGATGATGACATATTGCACTAGTATTTCTAAAGTGACACAACTCAAAATAAAACTCGACTGAAAATGCGTCACTCTTGCCTATGTAGGGGGCATGGCATTAAGATAGGAAGGGTAACACCAGTGCCCTCTGGTGTACAAGCTCTGAAGAGTTGATACAGTTAACTTGTGGGTATACAGTTTTGATAGTTGATAAAGAAATATTTACCATGTCTTTCAAAGTCATAACTGAAAAACACCAATTTTTGAGTTGTGCCACTTTAGAAATACTAGTGCGATATGACTGAATTAGTAAAAAAAAAAAAAAAAAAAAAAATCAGCAAAAGCAATTGAAAAATTTAATTTATTTTTATCACATGTCCATGTGTTATCCCAAATAGTCTGAACTTCAAGGGGCCCACATTTTTCCAGTACAGTGGAACATGGATAATTCAAAATCGTCTTTAATTCGAATATTTCTCTTGGTCCCTAGAATTTAGGGCATAAAAAATGTAAAAAAATTGTGGTTACTTCGAATAAAATTTTGGATAATTCAAATTTTTTACGAGTCTGTGCCTCCACTGGGAAGTGGACAGATAGGCGGCCGATCTTAAATCTTGTGAAAATATTCTCCCCTCGGGTAAGAAGGATAGTAAGATGTAGGAATTCTAAGACAAGAAGCGCAGCGGTCTCATAGTCTAGTTCTTGGACTCTAGGAGTTCTGCAAAGTGGTGGGTCGCTTCCTCCCTTCCAGAGGTTGTAGTTACATCTTGTCGTTTTATCCTAGAATTCCCTCCTATTATTCAGTTATGTCAGTCAGCACCTAGATCTGTTGTATAGTTTGTACCTTGAATTTCTAGTGTACAGTGCAGTTCAGTGAGTTGTTCATTTAAGATGTCGAAGCCTAGAAGTTATAAAACTTTAACGTTGTCAGAGAAAATAGCTGCGATTAAAGAAATTGAAAAAGGAGTAAAGAAAAAATCTGAAATTGCCAAGGACTTTGGAATTCCTCCTAACACTTTATCAACTTACCTCAAAAATAAAAAAAAAAAGACTTCTTGCCCATGAAAATGACTTTTTTTCAAAACAATAGACTTTTATTTTTACTTTCTTGATAAATTATTTATTACTTATTTATGTAATCATCAGTTTATGAAATGCTTATTTTTCTTTAAATAAAATGTACGTATTTTTTTTTTTTTAAATTAAAAAATGTGAAAATATGAAGCTCGAATTTTTAGCCCTTTATTTTCAAAAACTTTTGTAATTCGAATTTTGGATAATTCGAACTTTTTTATCGGCCCCTAGGGGTTCGAATTATCCAAGTTCTACAGTACTTTGTTTTAATGAAGAACTACATTTTCAACAAAAGTATAAATGAATGTTTGGGCCATGGGTAAATACTCTTAACATTAAGTCAAAAGTGACTTAAGGGTTTTTACCTGTGCTCTGAGATCAGAAATTGTGACAAACTTCTTAAGTACATTTTTCGGAAGGATGTATGTAAAACCAGTTTCTTTAATATCATCTGAAGACACATAAATGTAGTTAGTTCTGAGATGAAGATTTGTGGCAGAAATCGCCCTCACACGCCATTCAGTTTTGGAACTAAAAAATAATAACCATAAAAATAAATTTCATATTTTTCAAATCATAAGAAGATTTCAATATAATCTGTGTGATTTTAATTTAATTTGGTAATCAACATTTTTAATCAAACATAACAAAAGCCTACAAATATTCAAATTATTACCTGAATGTCTGAGTCTCATAATTAGAGGTAGTGGCAGTAATAATTTCATCGCCATGCTTGTTCACTGTTCTTGTTGTAGTAGCTGTTAGCTGTGACTGTTCTTTTGTTTGCTTTTCGATTTCAGCTATCTGTTGTCTTTGAGCAGACGGAGCAGATATTTCCATACCTAGGATGATATCTCGTATTTCCGACTGAGTAAGGGATGCAACATTAACACTGCAGAAATAAATAAAAAATGAGTAACATAAAACAAAAACGGAAAAAGAAAAGCTTAAATTAATTTGCACTAAAAACTGAATGATTTGGGGTAGGTGGAAGTCGTAGGCTAGGATGACTGAGGATAAGGTCTTTTGTAAAGACTGCTCCAATTTAGGGGCAACCCTCTTCAGAATTAGTCAGCTTTAAGAGCACTGGTGATGGAGTGAATGCTTCGAAAGCGCTCTGCGTGAATAAAAATGGTGGAAATTGAGAATGAAAAGGCCTTATTATGGTGAAATAAAAATACTCTAGCTTTTTTTTTTTTTTTTTTTTTTTTTTTTTTTTTTTTTCTTTTTTTTTTTTTTTTTTTTTTTTTTTTTTGAGCCGTAGGAAGAGAAACTTCCTAAAATTCCTGCTACTGGTGGGGATCGAACCCACCAACTCCCAAAGGCGCTAGCCACTAGACCACAGAAGACCCCAATATAACATGCTGGAAGTAAAAATACACTAGGAAAATTTTATGTTTAGAATAAGAACACTCCACGTAAATTTGTATTCATGTCAAGATAAATGCACAGATGATTACTTGGAGTGAATATTCCTAATTGAAAATTTTCCAAATTCCATTTATTTAAATTTTAACATGCACTTTACCATAACACAGATTTTTGGGAGGCGTTGTTCAAAGGCATTTTCTTATAAAAACTTGAAATACTGCTTAAATTCATTTTAGAGAGGTGTAAAAGCAAGAAAAAATTGTTTTCATGCTTTTCTCGGGGGAGGGGGGTGACAACAATTTGTCAAGCAAGCTCTGAAGGCAAGGATAAAGAAAAGGAGAGGATGGCTTTCTTAAGTCAAAAAGGTAAAAAATTCTGACAGACTCTGGATTTTTAATAACAACCCACTGAGAGAGCTCTAGACAGAAGGGAGAAGCAAATCTTTTCAATCAATGCCCAGGAGGCAATGAAAAATAGAATTTGAATGTTTATGATTAAATCCATTGAAAATAAACTGATTTCATACTTGTTTTTCTTTCCGTAGTCAGCAAGAATGAGGTCCTTAAGTTGAACTTCAACTTTAATCCATTCATCATCTGAAAGTGTTGGCCAAATATGATGAGGTTCTGTAATGGTAGTTTTGTCTGGTTTCAGCATTACCTTTGTCCTTTCAGTATTAACATGAAGAGCTCTCAAAATCAAGATTAATCGAGAGAAAGCCTATACAAAATCAGAAATTATTACTAGAGAACAAAAACAATAATTACTTAATAAATTGTATACATTAATTATATTAAATATGTTACAGTGTTACACATTTCAAGACAAGAAACAATACAGAAAATAATAATAAACATATAAAATAGTGATCAATAAATAATATACTCACTGTGTAAGAAGAAATAGTTTTAAGCCAATCATCATACAAGTTAAAAAGTACCATTTGAGGCTCAGTTGCCTTAAGTATGAGGTCTCCAAATTTCTCAACCTTCAGACAGGCTTGGAAAGGAAGCTGTAATTCTGAGCCTTTTATCACAATGTTGGGAAAATCCAATAAATGTACCTGAAAAGAGATAATTTTTCTGATTATTTCTAATAGGAAACATTTTATCCTGAAATTATACACCTTCTTGAGCCTTATTTCTCAGGATGATTTGTTAAAGACACAAACGGAGTAATAAAGCTAATTTTTTCATTTGTTTTGGAGACACAGTGTCAGTTTTCCGACTGTTTCATTTTATTATAACCACACAGGACAGCTATATGTCAAACTATTGGGTTGGCAAATAAGTCCTTTCATTTTTTCTGTTACTATGATATATTTCTTATCATATTATTATGATATTATTTTTATGTTACTATGATATCTTCCTTATCTGATAAATAATTCATCAATCAATTATTCAATCATTAATTATTAATCTTTAAGGTGAATTGTTTATACTGTTAGTAATATGTCCAAAACTATATCTGTTAACTCTTGTTCAAACTAGTTTAGTATTGTGTTTGTTATTGCACTGTGAATATAGAAGAAAATACCATTCATTATCGGCATATTTTGTTCTATTATTTTAAAAAATAATATATTTTTTGCTTTGAATTAGGACATCGAAATCCATTTATTTTATGAATTCAGAAATAAAATAACATAATTTACCTCAAGAGGATCCAACATTCCTTTTCTGAAATCCATTTATTTTATGAATTCAGAAATAAAATAACATAATTTACCTCAAGAGGATCCAACATTCCTTTTCTAGTGACAATAATCTGCTTAGGTTGCTCTTCAACTGGAAGGGACCTAATAAGAGCAGCAACTTCTTCAGCAGTTTTCCATTTGGCGAGCTACGGAAAAATATGAAGAAGGAGAGTTATTAATGAACTGATAAATATAGAAAATAAAAAACAATATAACACTTATCGGTTCTGACAAAAGAAAAAAAAAAAATAAATCATCATTTGGAAGTTTTAGAAAAGTTTCAATGATTACAATTCTAACAT
The DNA here is from genome assembly GCA_946811695.1 of Gonocerus acuteangulatus. Lineage (NCBI taxonomy): Eukaryota > Metazoa > Arthropoda > Insecta > Hemiptera > Coreidae > Gonocerus > Gonocerus acuteangulatus. The sequence continues at coordinate 99,620,449 of OX328123.1, read as the reverse complement.
GATATATTTACTACATTACTGATGTGAGTACAACATTATGAACAAAATCCTGACCTTAGACAGTAAAGAACCCTGCATATTGGAAACTCAAATAAGTTTAGATTTTATGGTGACCTCCATGAGTGAAGAGATCATAGAAAGGATATTTTATTTGAATAACATGAGAGGAGATGATGAAGTACCTTATGCTCTCACGTCTGTACCACAGGACTTTATAATCAGATTTCATTGGAAGAAAATGCAAAAATCTGAAAAACTCTTAATTCTCCTAAAGTTGCAATAAAAAAACTGCACCTAGCCTATATTAAAAAAACTGGGCAGGGCCTATATTCCTGGGAGGCAGTAAAAAGTAGCAGAACGCCCTGTTATAACCTTAACCCAGTTGCCTGGCTTGTGTAATAGACAACGTTATAGTTTTAATTGTTTTCAGCCTTAGCTTTAGTATTGATAACAATTTAACACTACCTCCCTTGCCTTGCCTCTCAAAGCCTTTTCTGCTCCTAAACTACACATAATCAGTTTTTATGGTGATTCATGTTAAGGGCTTGATCATTAAAAGGCTTTGCAAATGGTGGAACAGAAGGGAGAGTGCAGGGAGAAATTCACGCTCAGATGTTTGCGCATGAGCAATTGAACTTCTGGATTTATCTGAAGAGGCTCCAGTTAATGCATATTTTGGTTAAAAAAGGACAAGAAAAAAAAGTACCTGTCCAAGACGTTTTTGACCAGCCCATACAGAAGTGTGAATAATCTTTAGGAAAAGCTGTCCAGTTCTTGGATTGAATATGAATATGGCTCCATTAATTGGCTTTGTGGTCAAGTTGCCTTCAAATGTTTTGTGGATTGTAACTCTGTATACATTAGTGTCATCAACAAACCTGAAACAGTACATACCTTACAGGACAGAGTACAATAATCTCAGAAAAATACACATAACTTATTTATGTTATACATTGAATCTTCATCCATTCCATTAGCACTGGAAAACCCAATAGTTTATTCAAAGGAAAAATTAAAAACCTGTTCCTATAAATCTGTCATTAAATATGAATAACAGGCTTTCCGAAGAAGTTCTTGAAAAAAAAAAAAAAAATTGAAATTACTATGTTATTGATGATTTTATAATTGACAAAAATTGTTGAATAAGTGTTTTCTTTTATTGGACAGGTTGGTAATGAAGAAATATGCCAGCAATAAGACAAAAACCTTCTTTTCAAATCAATCCAGACATTAGAACGCATAGTTTAGGTTCAAAAACATTAAACTAACCAATTTAATAGTATTAGAATAAATTAGTTCTTTCTAAATTTTTCTTAACACACACACTCTATTAAATGATTTCAATAATATTTTGAGGTATAATATTTTATATTTTGAGGTCAAGTTATAAAAAAAAGTCCAACACAGAAACAGCGTCATCTTAGTGAGTTTTTTTCACATCCTTAGTGTCATTTAGGCAGTTTAGAATAGACAAAGTTAATGTTTTGTCTTAATCTGACATTAAAACGGGGGCGAGGTTAGCTCAGTGGTAGAGCACTCGACTAATGAACTGGAGGACCAAGTTCAAAACCCGAGCGCGCACTAAAGATTTTTTCTTCTAGTGCTGCCGTTCGAGGGTTGGATTTGGGGTCCCAGGTCGTCCCTAGGCTCACCCAGCCTTTAATTAATTTAATTAATAATGGGTACCTTGGGTGCTAATGACTATAGCAGTTGAAGCAGCCAAGGGGAAAATCAGGCGGTCGGAGAATAGTATTGACCACCCTATCTCCCTAGTGTGCCGTATGGTCAAGAATCAGATACCTCTACAGTATCTGCCCCTCTGAGCCCTTGTGGCCTGTTACGGGACTGATTTTTTTTTTTTTTTTTTCTTAATCTGACATGGAAAATGTAAATACATATAAAATGGCAAATGAAATCTCAAAGTGAAGCAAGATATTAAACACTACAACAGGAAATTGATAGTATCCTAGGCGGAAATTACTCCATTTGAGCACTGATTTCTCTGAATGAGATCATTCTTTCGAAAATCACATAAGACCTGTATTTGTAGCAAATAAAATAAGCTTTAAAATAGATGCTTTGCATTTACTACAACTTCCCAACTGGTTTCAAGATATATAAAAATATACATGAATATCCAAGAAAAACCTACTTTTTTTTTATTTTCTTTGACAACAGTTATGCCCAATTAATTATAAGGCATGTACCTGGAACCTAGCATAAAAAACGTAAGCGTTACGATTTTGTTTTCACAAATTTTGCCTATAAAACATGTTTCAGTGTACGGATTCTGCTGATTAACTATATTGATATTTTAAATCATGCAAAGTATTTTTGTACCAAACTTCATCAACATTGATCATTTTTGAGTGAGCTAGAGAGCGAACAGACAAATACATATTTAATATATAAATATTAAGATTAACTAACGTTATTTTGGTGATCTATAGGTTCTGAAAAGTAAAATTTTTTTAGTCGGCACTTCTGAATTGCGTCATGATGTCAACCTCTTAAGCGAGTTACTTCCCTATGAAGGGTGGGAGAAAACAAGCAAAAAAGTTAGAGTATTTTTAACTTTAGTATAGTATTGTTCAGAAAACTGGATTCCAGTGAAGTTAGACCAGAGCCTAACTCTGTCTAGCTTCAACCGCCAGGCACATTGCTCCTGGTTCTGGACCCCTGCGTTATCATCATTGCAATACAGACAACCAGAAATAAATTAGGTAAGGTCAACCTCATGAGCAAGTTTCCTCCATACGGAGGAAAGGAAATATTATTAATGAATTGTAAAAAAAAAAAAAAAAAAAAAAAAAAAAAAAAAAAAAAAAAAAAAAAAAAAAAAAAAAAAAAAAAAAAAATATTACCAAATGATCTGGTTGGAAAAGAGTTCTCCGTAATTCTGAGATGACAAATATGGTTCAGTAGGCTCAGATGAATATAGCTGCAATGCTTTTCTGATTCTTTCTCGAAGTACATACAGCGCAGGATTAGCTTTCATTATTTTTGCCATTGCCTGCTGAATAAGAGGCTTACAGCCAGGAAACCAATTTCCATAAGCACTAAAAAAACAAATATAATTACATAAATACTCTTAAAGATGTAATGTCAAGTCATAAAAGAATCAATTACCTCAATAACAAGAAACTGATAACTCCAATTTAAAAAAAAAAAAAATTAAGCATACAACTAAAAAAAAAAAACATTTCTAGTTGACTAACTAGAGATCATATGAGGATCTTGAAAGAGAAAAGGCGAATCACAAAATCCAGATGTTGGGAAATCGAAGTCAAAGTTCTGAAAGTGCTTCAGAATAGCAAAGGCTATGGAATGCTAATTCATAAACCTGATTGAAAAAGTATGCAATTAAAATTCAATGTTTTAATTTTAATTTATACGAGTCATTTATGGATAACATAATGCTAGAAGGAGAGTTTCAAACCTGCGATTCGCCCTTGAATTGGACAATGACTTTTTCATAGATTATGGGGTTATTCACTTTAACGTGAAATTGTGAGAGTACTAAAGGTGAACCAGAAAAACAAGGGGAAGTGTCGTTTTACCTACATCTTTCTGAATCAGAAAAAAAAATTAAAAAAAAAAAAAAAAAAAAAAAAAAAAAAAAAAAAATATTCAGATTCGGTCTTTCTCTTCCAATGTCCTGATATGCCCTAAATACATTTATTCTTGGGTGTTATATTTATAGCTAAAAGCCATTGTAGTACATGAGAATTAGCAGTACCTGTGAAGATTGTATGCAAGATCAATAGCTATTAAGACTCCAGTAGGTGATGGATAAATGGACATGTTGTCTGTTGTGTAGTCAAGGAATTTCGCTCTGGCATATCTTTCAATATCATGAGAATCATAATCACCCCACCTCAACTGAACGTCTATCCAATATTTTTGTGTAGTTGTGGTATCCATTGTATCTCTAGAAAAACAAGTTAAGGAAAAAAATAGGATAAAGAAAGATTTTAAGTTGACATAGTTCACATTTTGGCTTAACATTGCTATTTACATTTGTAACAGGGTTAAAAGAAATTTTTAGCAACAGCATTTAACTAAATTTTTAAAAGTGTCTTTGCATGTGTTTTTTTAAATGGTGCTCAAGATATAAGTGCAATTTCATATCGCAATATAGAACGTTTATTACATAATTATTTTATTATCTTCTATTTTGTTGGTGCCCAATAAATTTTTCATTTGACTTTATCTATTAATATTTCAAAGAATCTATATGTAGGAAGAAATTAATTAATTAATAAATTATATTTATGCCAGACACATAAAAGGATCCCACTTTAAAAATATACATAAACTATGAGAAACTTCATATGGATTCTTTAAAATAGTAAAATGAGTGTTTTGTAATCAACGGGCCCTGAAATGAAAGAACCCTACATCCTGCGGGCGGAGCTCGAACCCCCATGAGAATCTAAGGGTACGTTCATGGTGAGGATTGATTCTGCGATGCTACGATAGCTACTCCGATGAGCGCTGCCTGGATGTATTCTACATCGATGGAGGGTGTTCATGCTGACTCACCATTGCATTGGTTCTTGCTGGGAGTAAAGTAACCTTCAACAGTGAATTAGCTTTTGTTTGTGAAAAAGCTCTGCTTATGTTAGTGAGAAAAAATGAGCCTTTACAATTAGTTCGCGATGTTCCTGACAAAGAAAAAGGGATTGGTTTCTTACTCGGAAAAATTAATGGAATCCTATTAATTTTAGCGAGTTGAATAGACTAGAGTCGCTTAAATTAATATAATTCTATTAATTGCGAGTTGGATTGGCTAGAGTTTTCTTATATCTTGTTGAGCGAGTGGAGCGTAGCGTAGAAAGCGGAAACACATATCATGTAATGCTTAATAAATGTAAAAGATCCAAAAAAGAGAGAGAGAGAAAAGGAATAACCTATGTTTGTTTAGAAATATCGTTGTTTGTTATCCTTCATAACCTGCAAAACAGTCAACTTTAATGCTTAATAACTTTTTTCATAGTCGAGAGAATTGATTTTGATCATATTAACCTTTTTATTAATAAATATTACTTGCCATTATCTAATATGAATTATAACCGTAGATAACGAGTCAAGTAGTAAAAGATAACCAGCAAAGAACCTGTAAGCTAATCAGTAAGCTTATCAGCGAGTACGAGTAACTGTTATAAATCACTACTGCTACTTCAAAAGTAACTGGATGTAGTCTTCGCAAAAAGACCCAATTTTCTTCCATCTCAACAACGAAATAACCAAAATAGAATAATCACACAAGATGAAGTAATGAGAGAGGGTAGGTGACCTGCGCACTAGAGTCCTTTTGAAGGAACCAATCACAGTCAGGCCCACATCGCGGCTTCCCTCCTCACTGCGAGGAGAAAACAAAATATTTGTTCTTCCCCGCGGTCACTGCGCGGGTGCGAGAATAGCATCGGGAGTAAGGATCCTCACTATGAACACTCCCACCTTAATGCATGTGTTTGTTATACAATGGGGCAGCGCTCATCGGAGTAGCTATCGTAGCATCGCAGAATGAATCCTCACCATGAACGTACCCAAAGGCATTAACCTCAGGACTACAGGGAGATTCAACATCAGGTAATATTAATAATTATACACCTAAGTTGTGTAAAATGGACACCTTAGGCAAGCAAATTCTAAAGAAATTGTTTAATGAATCAAATGGATAAAATGTTATCTTTTTAATATTAATTATTAAAACTGGGAGAACAAAACACAAAAATACAAAATGTGTACCAATAACTCAATCAACTTAATTAGTCAGTTAATTTGTTAATATATCAAGGCATTTTACAAGCAAAATAAGTTTAAAAAAAGGTTTACTTTGAGTCGGCAAGAAGTGATGGCCTAGACACATTCCATTTATAAGCTGCAAAGAGTAAAATATCAGCACAAGATGAGTTCATTTTGTAAGATTTACGCGGATGAATTGTTTCTTTCTGTACAGTTTCTATTTCCAGAGCATCAAGTTCTTGATCAAAAACCTGGAAAGAAAGGTTAAAAAGAAATTTAAGATTCATGTAATACAAGATCCTCAAGTGCCTACCATTTTAGGCCATCCAGTAAATGGTGGTAATGACTAAAGAAGTTGTACGGATTAAGTGCTTCCAAGATATTTACCTGGCAAAGATCCATAACAATTGATTCGTGAACCTTCTGCCACAAGTGAGCCCTAAAAATCTGGATGAGAGATATTTTCAATGTTGGAATTTTACCATGCATGAATATTCCTGTCAAATCAAGTTGGACCTGTAAACAGAAAATTATCAAATAAATAATGATTCTTATTAAAAATATGTTGTACAATTTGTCCCTCATATTTTTATTTCTTCTATATGTTTATTACTTCAAATATAAATGAGATGACAGAGGATACATTCATTCTTTATAATTGTACCTTTTATATCTTTTAACTCTAAAAAAGTAAATTTGTTGTAATCTGATAAAAGAGTAATACGTTTGGGTTTGGAAATAGGACATAGGATGGTAACGTTTTAACAATAGAAAAGAAAGTTACTTATTACCATTAAAAATTTATACAAGCAACAAATGATAAAAACAAATTTTAAGGGCACCCGAATATCAGGCTAAAATATCAACTTTTTTTCAGAAGTAATCAAATGCAATATACTAACTTTTTCCCCCACATTCAGGAGTAAGAAATAAAAGCACAATACTTCACAGAATATATTATAGGCAAAGAACTTTTAAGATTACCGTCTTATCGTCAGTACTACAGCCCTTTCAGATAGATAGAATGGTTCAATAGGGCATTCACAAAATCGAGGGAGGGAAATTTTCCTTCTGTTCGAAGATTTGGAAAACCATTTAATGAACAAAACTTTACACAAAACTCAATAAAAATGATTATGTCTCGTTTAGAGAAAGCTTTAAGAGGTAAGGTAAGGCAGATGGTGTTTAATGTGTATCAATACTTAGCTAAAGCTAAGCGTGAAAACAAATGAAACTATAGCCTTCTCAAATAAATGACAAATTTTGAGGAAAAAGGGCTTGGCATATATTCGTGAGAAAAATTCACTCTGTTATAACCTTATCACAGGGAGGTTTCCCCTTGTTGGTTTACTAGACTACCTCTAGTGCCTCTTGGAATGACAATGGTTTAAATAATCCAAAATTAAAATAATATATTAGAGAAGGAGGCCTGATGGCCGTGAGTGTTAAGGCGTGAGATCTAAACACTTCCAAGGGTCGTGGGGAAAAAAGAAAAGGCATAAAAAAGAAAAGGCATAAGCCCCTATCTTGGCTAGAAAAGGTTGGTGACCTGTTGATAACCCGTCCTAAAATTCTTAGTTAATTATAATGGACATTAAAATTTAAATAAATATATTAGAGGAAAGTTACCTGAAAGCCAACATAAACATTAGCTCTGTTAATAGTTGGTGACCACCAAAGGGTAAATCTTCTGTTGGGGATTTGATTCAAACCTGAGCGCTGCGCATTTGTCAGTTTTTTATATTTCATTGATTCCTCAAAACCTGATGCTTTCTCCCTAAAATGATTAATGAGGTAATAACATAAATAAATTATACAACATACATACAATTTATTTTAAGAAATTCGACATGAATATTAAGATATCCCAACACTAAGGAAATACTGTTTTTTTTTATTATTTTGAAATGGAAAATTTAATTTCAAAGGGAAGCCTGTTCTTTAGTAGAACAAGATAAGACGTTAATGAAGAAGAGCTTTATTCAAAGACTTATACTGTTTTTTTTTTTTTTTTTTTAAATTTCTGGCATCAGTGGGGATCGAACCCACCATCTCCCGCACTTATACTGTAATACTACTTTCAGGACTGATGGCTTTGAACAAAATTTCCATCAGGGCACAAGTGTTCCTTTTGCATAGTTATTTCAAGAAACATAAAAAATAAATAAATTTGTGAATAAACTTTTAAAATGATGTACTTTTAGTGGATTAATTGATATTTAGTAAAATGTCAAATACACTACGACAGGTTTCGGGTAGATTCAGTATCACACGACCCGCAAACCTAACTGGGAATAATTTAATGAGGTCCCAAACCAAATACAAAGGATATAGGACAAGGCCCGGATTAGTGGAGATAGAAAGAAAGGCAAGCTATCTGCTGATGCATATGCCACGACACTTGGCCCGAAAGTGTTAAGTTATATATAATTTAGCCTATTGTACACAATCTAGGCAAATTATGCTCGTCTCATGAATAATAGTAATGATGGCCCCAAGTCCTGAAATATAAAGTTTTCATGATCATTGAACTGAAAATGGCAGTTCTATACATTTTTATTTATGTATTACACGGCGCAAAAAACAGGAGTAACGAAAACACTAGCACACAGAGCTATATCCCTGTGCAGCAATGATACACTCCTAAGAGCAGAGCTGGAACAGTTAACGGAGGACTTAGCCGGCAATGGTTATGACAGGAAGGAATTGGCCCGGACTATAAGGATAGCGAAGGATCAACACTGAGATGCTAACAACACGAGAGATAAAGAACAACGACGCAGAATTACTCTGCCATACGTCAGTGGTGTCAGCGAGAAGTTAGGCAGAGTCTTCAGGAATCATGAGATAGAGAGGTCGCCTACAAACCGCTGAACAAAATTGGGGATTGGCTAAGCAAAAGCAAGGATAAGCAGCGGCTACAAGACCAGGGTGTATACCTTCTACCGTGCGACTGTGGGAAGGTGTATATAGGACAGACAGGGAAGAAGGTAGCCACCCGGATTGGACAGCACGCTGCTGACTACAGGCTGGGACACACGAAATACTCTGCAGTGGCAACACACGGAGAAGAGTGCCCCAAACAAATCCTCTTTGACCAAGCCAAGACCCTAGCCAAAGAAGACGCTCTGACCAGAAGAAAAATAAGGAAGGCGATTGAAATCCAGAAGTATCCGGCCAATTTCAATAGAGAAGATGGACTCATCTTTTCCAACACATGGCGGCCCATCATGAAGAGGATAGAAGTCAAGCCACCCACGCAAGACCATCAGCGCCCCGAACAGACAACTGAAGAAACGGACGGAGACAGCCGACTCCCCATTGGCCCACAGCCCCCCAAGCTTATTGGCTCGCACAATCTCCGACCAAGGCGTATAAAGGGAGCCCAGACCAAGGACGGACTCATTCCCTTACCGACCAGCAAGGATGAGTGAAGGCCAGAAGAAGCCGGAGAGGAATCCGGCGAAATATTGTGATGATAGGAGGAGCAAGACCGCTGGAGACAGATGCTGAATGAACAACACATTTTTATTTATGTATGTGTTTTTTCATCAATAAAAACAAAAAAACAAAACAATCTTATTGAAAAATGGTATCAAAAATTTGTATCCAATTTTGATGGGCTTTGGGGAACAGAATCTGTTTTTAGCAAAATTCAGACAATAAAATAAAATCGGCGCTAATGGCCTAAATGTCGATACACCGTAAAAAAAAAAAAAAAAAAAAAAAAAAAAAAAAAGAAAAAAGAAGGAAGTGCATTAAAAATTGTTTAGTGCATTTTTTTAAAGCTAAATTGGTAGAAAGAACTAACAAGATTTAATTGAAATATAAGATAAAAATCATTAAATGTTAAGGATAAAAATAGGAGGTTTCATGGCCATGGATTACCAATTTATTGTATTTGCTTGAAATAGTTTAAATAAAATGTATCTAAATGCAAACTAGAGGGTGCAGACATTCATTGTGAATAAATAAATGAGAGAATATCTTAAAGGACATGAACAGTTTTGAGATTTTGTATAGGTGACAATTAGGATTAAATTTCCTAGAAAACAAACTGTGGTAAAATGTTTGACAAAATACCTCAACATTTTTCTTTTCTATTTTTTTTTTTTACAGCGCATCGACATCTAGGCCATTAGCGCCGGTTTCTATTATTTTGAACATTCATGAGAATAATAAATCTGATTCCATTCTTTTATGTAACATTAACATTATCTTACCAAAACAAACCTTCCCATGTAGGGAAGTAGGTACCCTTGAAAAGAGTGTGCTCCAAAATTCCCTCAACACCTCCAAGTGCTTGAATCATGTCTGTTCTGTAGTTGTTAAGATTCCATAATTTCCCATCATGCCTTTGATGTGTCCACCAGAAAGGATTTTGCTTTAATACCTGTTGACAGACAATTATTTTAATTTTGGCATATAACTTAACAAAATCAGAAAATAATTATATGTATTTTCCAAATGATTAGAATTACGCATGATTATCACATTACAAATCCGTTATTAAGTACATTAACCAAATTTACACAATCTAATTTGTGCTTTTGTTTGTAAATATCCAGTAAGCAATCCGCTTAAATTAAATTATTTATTATTTTTTTATGGTGCATCTGCGTGTAGGCCATTTATTTTTATAATTTCCTTCAGTTGCTTAACAGGAAATTTATTACAGATAATTTTTTTTTTAAAAATCTGCAAATATTACCAGTTTAAATAATGGGAAAAAATACCTAAGAATACTGAATACATTTTATTTTATTAAACTATGTTCAATAACTATATATTTGGGTTCAGTGTACAGCAGGTTTTGGTTTTGGTAATAACTCTCTTATTCAGTTGATCAGTTAAATATGTATACATTATTTATATATATATATATATATATATATATATATATATATATATATATATATATATATATATATAAAGGGAAAAAACAAAAACAGATTACCTGGTACATTTTAAACTCTGTCCTTATCCTCCAGCCTTTGTCATAAGCAAGGGTGTGCCTGTCTTTTTGAAAGAGTGTATTGATTCGAGGTATACCTCGGTCCCAACTGTCTTCAAGATCTTCTAATGTCAATCGTCTGAAGAAAGTCATTAAGAATAATTATTAGAATTAAGGAATGATGTGGTGGGAGATAAAATGGCAAAAGGCAAATATTTTAGGTAAAATATTTTAGGTAGTAAGGCAAATATTTTAGGTAAACAATTATTCACAACCATTTTACAAAAAAACTTGGTTATCCTAAAAAAATAAAACTTTTTATTTTTTCTAAAGAAAAGCCTCCACCCCATAGTGGGAATCGAACCCACGACCCTTGGTATGGAGTGTTAAGTGCTCATGGCCACCGGGCCTCCAGTAAATCATTAATAATTGACAACCTCGAGGAGACAAATCATTAACACGCCCCAAACACATAAAATTTTTGTTATCATGCAACTCAGCTCCTCTATGGTGTTGCAAAAATGGACCAAACTGGTCTTTGAGGAATGGAGGTTTTCTACTAAACCAAATTATTAATTTCCTTGAGGCAGCCGTTATCTTTCCAAGTGGTTAGTAGGTATCATGCCAAACTAATGAGGAACGAGAAGTTGTAAAAAAAAAAAAAAAAAAAAAAAAAAAAAAAAAAAAAAAAAAAAAAAAATCAGTGTATTAGAAGTTGAGGTTTATTCCAGAAAAAAATAATGGGGCAACTGTTCATTATAAATGTAAAAGAAATTATGATGAAGTTGTGTTGCAAATGAATTGATGTATATTTCACATATGTAGGTTATTTTAAGCCAATTTTTCCCGAATGTGGCCTACAGTATCCACCTTGATGAGGAATGTGTTTAATTAAACAGCTCCTGAAAGACAGACTTTTTTTTCTTGAGTTTCATATAAATCGACACAAAAATATATAATGAAAAAGTTGGGAGAAGACGAAATACTTAAATAAATAAAACTAAAGCAGGACCAGAAAAATGTACCTGTCCCAAACACAGTTCAAAATTTAGATTTCATTAGGATGAAATCCAACTAGAAAAAAGTTTTTTATTGGGGTTAGATCTTAAATTTTGTGAATATTGAGAAACAATAATCTTCATTAATTTATTTTTAATCAGAAAATAGTGTCATCCTCTTTCTCATTATTTTAGGACGAGTATTGCAAAAGAAGCAAATTATCATTGTTGATTTCCCATGCTTTAGGAAGTCAATTCACACATGATAACATCAAATAAATTAGATGTGAGGTAGACTTTTTTTTTAATTCTTTCTACTAAACGAGCTTATAACATCACTTTTTTCACCTCGTTACATATTTTTAGTAAAATATGTGAAAACCAAATTTTAATATCAATTTACCTGTTCTGCGCATTTGCTTCCTGTCTTTTGAGAGCGTATTCTGCCCACACTCTTTGGGAATCAATGAACTCAGACTCCCATGGTTGAATATAACGGTAAAGATTAGGAATCAACTGGTCCTCATCATGGCTCATACCGGATCTAAAGTGAGTAATTCCAACATCTGTCTGCTTAGACCATCTCAAGTCCGACTAAAAGTAATAACATAAAAATTTAATTTCAGAATTAATGTATTCTTTAGAAATAATATTTCTCTCGTCAACAAGTAAATTAAGTGGTTCATAAAAAGAAAAAATACAGAATATTGTTTTGTAATTCATGTAATGAATAAATGAGATATGAAATGTGTAAAATAGTTTTCTTGCTTATAAAAGAAATATTAAAAAATTATGTGAACATGCAAACATAAAAATGCATTTTATTGAATGCCCATTTTGAAAGAATAAAAGAAGAATTTCCACAAACCTGAGGAATGAGCACATGTCCCATAGACAACATTCCAAGCCCTCCAAGTTCTTTTGGTGTGTAAAACACAACTGGAGGGAATCGAGAAGGCATTTTAGAGTTTAAGCCAATCTTTATCCTTGTTTGGATTTTGTTTTCACACTTGACAAGGAGATCCAGAAGTTCTTGAGTGTTGACCACAGCTTCTCTGAAGTATGTCATTAAGCCTATGAGTGCAGTATTCCATTTATTCACAATCTATAACAAAACAATGTTTGAGTAAGTTTTAATTTTATAGTAATGGATATGGTTACATCTAGTTTTTTCCCACGATTTGTAATAATTAATTAGCTGCAGGGTATGGATTTTAGGCAAGCACTATATCTGATTTAATATGATGAGAATAACCTATTGTATTATAGGGAAGTAGCACTAGGAGTTATTGTATCGTAGGATAGCTTTTCTTTTCTTTTCTTTTTTTAAAGCTTCATTAATTTAAAAACAATCCATATCCATCTCTTGTAATTAATCTCTGGATGCAAACAAACTCAATGATGATAGGAACACTGTGGGTGACTCTAAGTGATGTTAGTTTATGTATTCTTAATCAGAGACTGGAATATTATTTAATTACAGGTAAACTTGTGTTACAGGCAAGTAGAGACAACTTTAAATTCTGTTCCTTGCTGAGAAAAATGGATGTCCTCCTAGAAAGAATTCATTGTACTTTTGTGCAAAATTGTTTTGAAAAATAAACTAAAGTCAGTGATATTATAGCTAATTTGAATATTTCATCCTTTTTGATCATCAATGGTATGTTATTTTTATCTAATTATAAATATGGTTCTGTACAATAATAATGTATAATAACATTTAATATTATTATTGATTTCTATAAAGAAAAATTAATAGCCCCAGCTGCTGGCTTGTATAGAACTATGACATCTCTCCTAGAACTGATGAGGCATTTACCTTGAAAGTACTATGTGCTAGAGAAGTCAATTTTGACAACAAATTTTAAAAAATTATTTTCAAATTCTAGTTTTTTTTAAATACTTTTTCATGATTGTAATAAAGTATTAGTTTTTTGTTTGTAATTAATTTGTCCATAAAAGCTAAATACCTTTGTGAAAGTAGTTGATCCTGAAGCCATAAGGATCTGCCGTACTCTGTTATGGAAACGCTGAAGGGATTCATCATCAACACGAAGGAAACACTGTGCTGTCCTTTCTTTCGTAACTTCATTCTGTAGATTCCAAACTCCGTCTCTGTGAGTGAATTCCTCATGTGTTGTACGACACTACAAAAAATTGATTAGTCACATCCAAAAAGAAATGGTTTTGACAAGAATATTGATAAATCCAATTCTCAAGAGAAAAAAATCACAAAAATATTGTGTACCTTTGGCAAAATTCTGCATTCGAAGCCACCCATATTGAACAATAGGTTAGGATTATCCTTTGAATAAACAGAAACAAATGAGTTCTCCCACTGAACTGTCGTCGTAGACCGAGGCAGTCGGTTTTTAATATCCCAAAAAACAGCACGTCCAAGATTAACGTCATGCTTCATTAGCCTCATACGAGCATCACGTGGCCAGCATTTTTTGTTATTATAGCCTACTATATTTTCATTATTTGGATCAGGATGCTCTGTGAGGTACCGCTGAATTAATTCACGAGCTTCTTCGGCAGTAAATCTATTAAAAACAGAAAATATTTCTGTACAAAAGTTGAAATAGAGCTATTCATTCAATAAAACCTAGATTTATTAATATTTGCTTTTATTTTTCAGTTAATTTTTTTTTTCTCAATAATTTATGAAAAATTGAAATTATTAACCCTTTAAGCGGCAAACACACCAGGTGCCAGGTTAGGAATTCAGAGACTTCTCCAGTTGACTATAGAAATAACACCACACATAGAATAAAAATATATAGAATAAAAAATGTGCAATGATATAGTGCAATGATGGATGTGTAACACCGGTGACTGGGAAACTTAATATGACCAAATGTCATTCACATTTAATTTGTTTTTATTTTGTTACATCAATGTAAACAAACCACTATTTGTTTAGTGCAAAAACTTTCTTCTTCGTCTTTGTAAAGCATGATTTGTAAAAATGATTTAGTTTTCACAGTTGTCATAATATTGAAAAGTGAGAGTTTCTGCAAAATAATAATATTTACTCTCCTTCCATGGAGAGGAACTTTAAATAATTTAGATTAGATGTTAAAAGAGCTAACAAAAGCATTTAAATTGATCCATCACATTGAGAACCTATCATCAAGAAATGTTTTCTCCAAAATTACCTAACTTAAACCTATTTCATTATATGCTTAGCATTAAAATACCAATAAAAAGAGTATTCAAAAGACTATGATAGAACAGACGAGTAATTATGTTGTTTAATATATTACTGTGTTGAACTCTATTGTTTTATTTAATGCCCCTTTTTATCTTTTTATGTTCAGAACTTGCTGTTTACAACAAAATACGAACCATCATAAGGGAGTTTCCTCCCTTTGATGGCGGGAAAAATGCTAAAAAAGAAAAGGATATAACGTTACCTGAAGAAGATGTGAACTCTATCAACATATCTGCAATAAAGTCTAATTGGGTGAGCTTTCTCTGTAGGAGTATCTTGGAACGTAAGGAAATCATTGGGCATCTGTGGAGGACCAGCCATTTCAGAGGCACGCTGAAGCCCAAGGACTAGTAAATCAAGTACAAGGCCATAATATTGCACAATAAAAGAAGCAAATTGGAGACCTCTAATAATACCGTAGCTGTTGGTGTGATTCATATCCTATAATAAAATAAGTAAATAAATAAATACACATAAAAGTGAAAATTATAGTTTATGTGAGTTTTAGAGAATGTTTATATGCATCAGAAAATATTAAAGAATGAGACAAATATAATACAAATTAGAAAAATCTTACCTTATAGTTTATGACAACGTTATTCTTAGCAGTCATGTAATCAGCAATGTTGTGATCAACAATAAGTCTCAGAACTCTGTTAAGAAGTGTTAAATCAATCTTTTCATAAATCTTCTCAAATCGTGACTCAAGGAGTACATTACATTCCCCTTCAGAGACATCCCATACATCTTGTAAGTTGTTTATGCCTGAAAATGTAATAATGAGGATTAATCATTATTATTTATTTATTGGTTCTTTGTTTTAGGGAAATACCCTTTACAAAGGAGTGTGTGCACATATTTAAGGTTTTTTGCATACAAATTTCTTACATTACAAGATTTCAAACCCTTAATTATAATAAAACTACATGCACCAATAAATATACTTTAACACTATATAATACAGAAAACAGCAAGCTAAATATTTAGGTACATGCTAGATCTAAATTAAATCTTTAGGTAAGCCGTAAATAGATCTAAATAATATAGTAAAATAAAAAACATGCTGTAAGGAATAATTTAATAAAAATGGTAACATAATGCAATCAAAAAATAAATGTAAACAGATACAACAAGCAAGTAATATAAGGCAAACAACATGCTATGCAAAGAATACAAAATACAAAACATAAGTAATTCACATAAGGCGAAAAAACTTATCTGTATGCGTATATACCCCACACATACTTACATACATACCCATACTGACACACCTACTTACACGCATATACTCCCATATACACACATACACATTCAAAGTAATATATATAAGTATACATATGCATAATATAAATAAAATTAAGACTATTTACAAATACCTAACTCATGCCTAGATGGATTACTTATGTGGTTCTGGTTATTTTTAATGTTTTGAATTAAATTTCTGTTGCAAAAGTTCTTAAGTTTAAGGAAATGGTTAAAAATGTGTATAAATTACGAACCTGGGATAGATTTACATTTCTTATAAACAGATTAAGGTTCTCGCGAGATGTGTGTAGTAACTCTGGAAGATAAGCCGACCTATAGGAGTTGTAGAGGGGACAGGGAACTAGTAAGTGGTAAATATCTTCTTGTTGGTTACTATTGCATATTGAACATGTTATTTGTGGGTTTATTATTATTGTTGACTTCCTATAGCTAAGTTTTATAAAATTTATACTTGACGTTCGAATCTGTGCAATTATTCTGCAAAATGGAAAGAGAAGGCTCAAATTTAGATATATTGGGGTTTTCAAATTGGGCTCCAGAAAATGCTTATAAAGGGGGCAATAGTTGGATTGGTTCGCTCTATTAATATCTTGCTCTACCAAATACAAATCAAAACTATTTAGAATATTTCTAATCTTCGATCTTCTATTATTCAGAGCCATAAGTCGCCAGAGTGTCTCCCCTTGTTGGAAGGAATCCATCACTTTTTTTATTTGTAATAACCAATTAAATTTGACCTGATTCGGCGATCTTTCTGCTAGCTCCACAAGTCTTTGTAAATAAATCTTTGGGTACCTATCTTCAGACATTCATAATGTTGTCAATCCAGTTTAAGGCTTGCTTCATGACCTTCCATGAGATTGATTTAACACCCGTTTCTAGCCAACCAGGTAATGAGGTGTTGACTTGTAGAGTCCCAGAATTCTTTTGAAAAAAGCCAAGTGACAGCTTTCTATCTGGTCCAAATAGCGTAATGCCCAGATCGAAGCACCATATAACAGTGTATTGGACACCATAGCTTCATGCAGCCGTAAAGTTGCCTCTTAAATGGTGCACCACTTGGATAGCAAACATACATCCCTAACCACACTTCCGGCGATGTTTGTCTTTGCTATTGCCCTAGTCACAGTTTTCAGAAAGACACCAGTCCGCGAGAATTGCACACCAAGGTAAGTGGTGTCTTCGACTAAATCGACTTCCTCATTATCGAAAAGCAAAGGATGCTCTTTTTAGATTTGGTTACATTTACGGAGAGATTGTTCTCCCGACAAAAAGAGTTGAGTATCTGCAATTTCTGCTGCATATCTCGATGAGAGTCTGCAAATATAATTACATCGTCTGCATAAAGCAGAAGGAGAATGTCCATCCTGTGATTTACTTGAAAGCCGTGTTTTCCCCTAGATCTAAAGTAATCTTCAATGTCCGCGAGAAAGCAGTTAAATAGCACTGGACTAAGAGGCTCGCCTTGAAGAACTCCACAAGTTATTTCCACATTTGAGTTTGATGTTCGATCCAGAACGAGTGAGGCCCGTTCATACACTGTCTTCATTATTCTAAGGAACTTCCCGCTGATACCCATGCTAAAGAGCTTAAACCACAGCAAATTATGATTAATCGAATCAAACGCCTTTCGGAAATCAATTACTGCCGCATATAATTTTTTTTTCTTGAAGTGTGCTATTTGTATTAGGGAGTTTAAGGTGAAGATATTGTCTATACAACCTCGATTCGAACGGACCCCCGATTGGCACTCAGGTATACTTTTCGATTCAACAATCCATACGAGAAGGGCGGTTCAAGAGAATCAGGGTAAAGATTTTCAACAAACTGTTCCTCAAAACTATGTTTCTATAATTTCCGGGATTCTTCGTGTCACCTTTGTTATGTATCATGATATTCAGAAACCGGGACCATCCTCGAGGAGTATTTTCTGAATCTAGTACTTTATTAAACAGCATTACGATATATAATTTCCAATTTTGAGGTAAGTTTTTTAGTGGTTCGTAGGGAATACCATCTTCGCCTGGGCTTTTACCATTTTTTCTAGATAATAAAGCTCTATCTACCTCAGAGAGAGTGATTTCTGTATCTAAGTAGGGATGCGTAATGTCTAGGAACTGTAAGCCAAGAGGAATACGAGGAGGGAAAGTGTTCTGAAAGAAAACTAGCCAATCATCGGGAGATATATCACATATTTTAGGGGATTTTCTTCTTACACTGCGAACTGCAGTCCAAAAGGATTTGGAATCTTTAGCTTTGCTAAGGTTTTCTTTTAATTCTTCAAGATAAAGTAATTTCTTTTTCCTCGTCAAATCCCTATAGATTTTTTTACAAGAAAGGTAATGCCTAACTTTTTCCATTGAAAAGTCAAGCTTCCTACATTCCCTAACATTTTTTTCTAGCGACATTCGTGGTCGAACCATGAGTTGTTATAACTAATTTTTCTAGATTTGTACGTCTGAAAGCTTTTGACAATCCCTAAACTAGAAGCGATTTCCTGAATCTGGAATACGATATTTTCATACAATATGTCCGTGTTCCCAATGTCATTTCTAAGACCAATTGAGGGAGATAACTTCATAGTTTTGGAGAATTTAGTCCACATGACTCTAAAGGGAGGGACTCCTTCCGTTCAAAGGTTCTCGGCAGATTTACAAAGAATTTTATTGGGAAGTGATCCGAATTGGTGACTCGTAATTCAACCGTCATATCGGAGATAAAATCGATGCCCGAAAGTCCGACCCAAACAAGATCTACAATGCAGGTCACTAGGTGCCCTGCCATTGAGTAAAACAAAAGAATTTAGCTCCATAATTTCTGCTAAGGTTGTACCCTTGCTATCGCAAATCATATCCATGCTGTTTCTAGTCGAGTTAAAGGGAGAATTTTCCAGGATTACTGGATCTAACTGATTTAAATCGTGCATGTGACAATTGAAATCGCCAGAGATAACAAATGGGATATTTCTGTAGCAAGAAGCTATGTTTTTTACAGAGATGTCAAATTTCTCTAAGACAGATTGAAATTCACAAGAAGGTTTGAAATAAACTATACCTAACAAAAAAAAGCAGCTATCAACATTTACTCGCACAATGAGCCACTCTGAGCACCTTTCCACAATAGACACCTTGAACTTATTATTTCTTATTATCAAGATAATACCTCCAATTGCACGACCGAACTTCCTCACCATTACAGCGGGTACGGATATACAAGTGAAGCCTGCTAGAGATGCTGGAAGAGAGACTGGTTCCACCATATGATGGGTTTCCAAGCAGCAGAGAAGGTCCAGGTCCGAGAAATCGCCATAAGTAGATAGGTTATGGAGGCCCCTGCAGTTCCAGACCACCACATGGCCAGGTGTGATTTCCTTCAACATGAGAGATCTAGATCTACTACAGAGAGTCTTCGAGTCAACTATATTCCGAGTTACACTATGTTCAGCTGGCTGGATGACCCGGACTTTCTGGATACAAAATCTTTCATTGAGACTTGTGACGTGGCCTTTCTCTTCTTCTGAGGACTCTGAACTTGATCCAGCTGTCCTAGCAAGTCCTGATGACGAACCTCCATTGTAAGCTGTGCAGGACCCACAGAAGCAATTTCTTGGCTGACGAATCTCCCACTTCGCAGCTCATCGAGGGAATATTGAATTCCATTTATTACCGCTTTCGTCCCGTTATATTTAACAATGAGGCTTTTATCTCAAGCTGATTTTATGTAAGGCCATATTTGTTTCCTCATCTCCCTCTCCTCTGGGCTGTAATCCCAGGAAATGCGAACTCTAGAGTCAGAGATATTTCGAGAAGCTCTTAAGATTTGGAGTTTTCTGCGCATAGAGAGAAATTTTATGAGAATAGGACGATTTCTAATAGTTTTTCTCCCTATTCGCTTGATGAAGTCTATTTCAATCAGACTAATATCGACAAGAAGTTCTTTTGAGAAGAAGGATATAATGATGTCTTCTACATTTTCCGGGGTTTCCTTTTCAGACTCGGGCATATTAAAAATTAGAACATTTTTTTCCCTACCAGATTTATTATTTACAGCTGAATAAATTTCATTTATTTTTTCTTTAGTACAAGCTTCAAATTGTTGCTGGGCATTTTCTAGAAACTCAAGCCTGGACCTTGTGAGGTCTAATTCATTTTTAAATTGTTCCATCATGACTCTCATCGCTTGGACATCTTCGTTGCCTTTTTTTAATTTCATTTTTTGTCTCTAATAAGAGATCCATTATGGACTGCAACAATACTGGGTCTGTCATTTTATACGATTTTTTAGGTCCTTAATAAACTTTATTATAAATGTGAACAGATATATTTTCTTTTATTGGATCGACATTCAGTGATACACTTTAATTGTATTACTTATTGAAGGTGCGTAAATATTGACATCAATGTTCACGTTAAAACAATGTGACATACACCTGCTCAATAGATATAAGTCTACTGGCTGCAGAGGCTGCGGTTATCGTAATCAGTAATAAGTGAGGATAGGCGCATGCATAATAATCTAATTAATATGGCCACCTTGTCCTACCTTAAACTAATGCTCATGAAATGTCAAGTAACTTTTTCACAGACAGGAGTACACCTATCGAAATTTAAAGGCCTGAACCTTTTTAGTAGGACATTTAATAGGCTTTCAAATAGTCAAACCCATTTACCACGATTCCTCAACTTATTTCAAGATATTTAACAAAATCGGCGCTAATAGCCAAACAGTTGATGCGCCGTTAAAAAAAAAAAATAAATAAAAATTTAACAAAATATATGAAAAACCCATTTTTTTTGTAGATGATACAGTACAAACAGATGATATAAACAAGCAAACACAGACTTGAATGAAGCCTGTTGCATAACCTATAGATTATATTGCATCACCACGTCCAATTCATAAGTTGGGTTTCCTCACAACAAGGCCAATGAAAATCCTAAGCTCCCCCATGCGCTAAAGGGATAACATGCAAAATGTAAATTAGTTGGGTACAAGAAATTTACGGTATATTCTGTAAATCAAATTGCTTCTTAACAGAGGTAAAACAAGATCAAAGATGGGGTTTATTTTTGCCCTAGGTAGAAATATTTCAGAACATACACTTTATTTTTTGTAAATAACCATATTTATTTAATAATATAACAATACAGTAATATATTATTTAAATAGGCAACTTCACATAATATGTTTTATTTATCGCTTTATCTTTATTGTATTAGTATGGACGTGGCCCTTCCTATGGAAGGTCTTCCTTAGATAAGGCTAAATGTGTCTATATATAATAAAGTTGCTCCTGAAGAGGCGTCAAGGGACACGAAACATGTAGAGCGATAAATAAAGCATATTATGTGAAGTTGAAGAGTTTTATATATGGATGAACTTCAGCCTATTTTAATAATACATTGAAAGAAAAAGTGGTCACAATTTTATAATATAATACGGTAATATTATTTTGTGTACATATTGTAAATAGGCAATTTAGGAAATACAATCTAAACGAATCTCACCTTGGCACCATTTGTAGACTAATAATGGAGGAGGTTCTGTGTCAGATGGCTTAACCCAAGGTGGGAATAAACGTCTCTTGTCTGCCTCATACCATAGGTACTGATCTAAGTAAGCATCAGTAATTTTCTCCAGAGGTTCTACATCATAAACAGGAACTAGATGAGAATACAAGTCCATAAACTCAATTCCCACCTAAAAATATTAGTTTTGAATTAAAAAAATATCAGTTAAAAATAGGTTACTAAATATAAATAATGAAGTCAATTTTTGAACTTACCTCTTTGAATGCTCTCTGCGTTAAAAGATGACGTTTGATTCTAGATAGAGCTTCGTGCGGGTTGTCATAAGCCTGTTCAATCAATCCTAATTCCTCCCTTTGACTCTGATTCAACCGGGATTTAACACTGAGAAGAAGAAAATTGTGTAATACAAATACCACAAATAAGGTAACAGAAAATACGGGAAAAATTGACTAAATTTCGTTATAACCTGTAAGTTTGAATGATTTCAAGAAACAAAGTAATCGTCTATAAACAAAATAAAATATTTTCTTTCTTTTTTCTTTTATCTCATAAAAACAAAATAACAAAAATCATCATGTAGAACAGCCTATTATGACTAAAGAAGTAAAAATAAAAACTTAAATAATTCTAGAGAAAAATTAATAAATTTATCCCAAGAAATAAAATATTAGCAACTTTTTACTTAAAAACACTTTAATTCAAGTTCCTGAAATTTCAATTAAAACAGCACTCACCTGTATGCTTCCTTTAGTCTCTCAAGTGCTAAAATAAGAAGTTTGGTGTCATGTTTATAAGAAAGAGGAGGAAAGGGTATTGGTGCAAATCGCCTAGATTCCAGCCAGTGGACTGTGGTTGTATAAATGGCAACAGCTTCTTCTGGAGAAATATATGGACCATCCTGAAAAAATTAAATAAATACTCAGTGAATGAAAATAAATTAATAATTCATCAAATAAACTATGTTAATGCTAAGCTAATTGGAACATCAATGATAGGCAAAGATATAGCTAAAATATTTATTTATTCGGTTTTGAAACTTTGGTGATTCCCAGAGCTGATATCAAGAACATTTATAAATTCTGTTAATGGAATTGATATCCTTCTTTTTTAAAGAGGTTGTTACCAATGGGATAAAAATAACTGCATAGGAAAACATTTTGGGGACTCGCTCCATTTTTAATGCCCCTGAATAGATAGGTATCTAGCCACCCCCATGAATACATGCTAGCCCCATAAACTCTAGGGCTTATTCTGTTTGGAAAGGATGTATTAACAGAGAATATTAACATAAATTATAACAATTGCTTCACTTACCAACCACCAAAATGGGGCGGTCTTTTACATGTTAATTTCCACTAGGTTCTCTCATCTTGAATAACTTTGTAGTAATGTTAAACATATAAAAAAATAAAGTAAAATTAAATTAATGCTTTTTAACCTTCAAATAGTTGTGTTGGCGTTCCTGTTCTGCCTTTAAATACAACCGAGTTAATCGTCCAAGATTTTTCTTGCAAACAGTCTTGTCTACAGTGGCACCTCTTCGTATTCTTTCTCGATTATAATGGGCTGTGTTTGTCCACCAGTCAGCTTTCATCTTAACATATCTCAAAATCATATTTTCTATAGGAATCGGCAGTCCAGGGACCTGAAAAAATTTAGGTAAAGTTTATTGAAGGCCATGACAAACCTTTCTTGTGAACCTATTGGAAATATATTCAGGTAAAGAAAACATCATTTATCATCAATTTCTATATTTTTTCCTCCAGCATCTGAACTATGGAATATCATGAAGAAGAAATGTCTGTAGAGGCTATATGCATAACAATTACTGTAAAATATTGAACTGCTAAATATTTATATATATATATATATATATATATATACATATACATGTGAAGATATACACAGAATTTTCATGAGGGGAAAAACAAATTCTAGCGATAAATAGTTTTAATTAAGAATACATTAAGAAGAAAATTGGGTAAAATTACAAAAATGTAACTATGGCTTTGATCGAATTGTCAACATAAATAGAAAATTCAATCCGCCATGTTCATGACCCTTTTCACTGATGACAATGCATTTTCCCTTCATAAAGTGGGCAAATAAAGAAATGAAAACACTGCACATAAAATTAAAAAAAGTTAAAGAGTTTTTTCTAATTTAAGTATAGTATTGCTCAGAGAACTGGATTCCAGTGAAGTTAGACCAGAGCCGAACTCTGTCCAACCTCAACAGCCAGGCACATTGCTCCTGGTTCTGGACCCCTGCGTTATCATCATTACAATACAGACAACCAGAAATAGAAAAAGTTTTTAGATATAATTTTCAAGAAAATTAAAAAGAACTGATTTATTTAATTGAGCTTTTATCCTTCCAGCAATCTTATAATACTAAAATCCAATTTTTCATTAGTTCTCCTACAGTAAAAACTTAAAGTAAAAGTTTTTTGAGCTGAATAATTTCTTGCTTGCTCTGTTTTTCTGAAAACCCTCTTTTCATTCATCGAGAAACCTGAACAAATGGAGAGGCTTGGAAGGGAAGGTCGAAGCATCGAAATAAGGAAAGTGAAAAAAAAAATCGCCATCTTGTTAAACACATAAGACATATGCAAAATTTATATTCATCTTAATAATAATACGGCGCTAATGGCCAAGTTGTAGATGCGCCGTAAAAAAAAAAAAAAATAAAATAATAATAATAATAATAATAATAATAATAATGTAACGGATTATGATTGCTGAAAATGTAACGGATCTGCTGTCACGTATGATGGCTACGTGGAAAACAAAGCTCAGCTTTAGAAAGGGCACAAATAGGATTGAAAGTGAACCAATGAAGATACAACGAGGAATATATCAAGGCGATAGCCTTAGTCCTTTATGGTTTTGTTTGTCCCTCAATCCAATGAGCCAGTTACTTCGTGACAGTGGATTTGGTTACCAGCTAACTGTAAATAATCCCGACACCAGGATAAGCCACAGTCTATTTATGGATGACCTTAAGTTGTACGCAAAGAATCCTGTCCAGCTACAAAGCATGACGGATATTGTTCAAGATTTTAGTAGCACCATCGGCATGACGTTTGGTATTGACAAGTGTGCCGTACTGCATGTTTCAAAAGGGCAATCAGTTTTGACCAATAACATTGCGTTAGCTGATGGTGATACTATCCGTGAACTCGAGGAGGATGAGTCGTACAGGTATCTTGGCGTACAACAACATCTGAAAATAGCCAAAAGAGAAGTAAAAGAGGAACTGAAGGCTGTGCTTCTTAAACGCTTGCGTCTGATTTTAAAAAGCTATCTACATGGCAGGCAGAAAATAAAGGCAATTAATACATGGGCAATATCATCACTGATTTACAGCTTCGGAGTCATCAAATGGTCGGATACATCGTTACAAGAACTGGATCGTCTCATACGAACAGAGATGACTAAGGCACGTATGCACCACCCCAAAACGTCAATTGAAAGGCTGTATTTACCCAGGAATAAAGGAGGACGAGGTCTCGCAAATATTCAAGACTTATGTCGCTCCCAGGAAATTAACCTGAGGAGCTACATAATGGCAAGCGAGAATCGTCTTTTCAAGGAAATGGTCAAACTGGACGAAAATTATACAGCCTTAAAATTGAAAACAAGCAACTGGCCGGAAATTACGACAGAATCGGATCGCCTTGGCTCGTGGCTAAAGAAAGCATTACACGGGCGATACCATAATCGGTTATTTGATCCGGAGGTGGTGCTCTCATGGTCGGTAGCGTGGTTGACTTCTGGAAGGCTATTCCCCGAAACAGAGGGGTTTGTAATAGCCATCCAGGATCAAGTAATAGCAACAAGATCCTATCGACGTCACGTTTTGAAGGATGTCAACATCTCTGACAAATGTAGACTTTGTAACAAAACGTATGAGTCGATCCAGCACATTACGGGGGGCTGTGAGATTCTTGCGGGATCCGATTATCTTCAGCGGCACAATAACGTGGCCAAAATATATCATCAAGCACTCGCAGAAAAATATGGTATGTTGGATGGTGTGGTCCCTTATTACCGCTACGTCCCAAATAGTCTTTTGGAGAAAGGTACAATTAAAATGTATTGGGACGAAGCAATGTTAACGGACCGTACTGTCCATCACAATAAACCGGACATTCTTATCATTGACAAGGGAAGTAAGACAGCCGATATTATTGATTTCGCAATCCCCAATGATGAGAATGTCCGGAAATCATATGCCGAGAAACTGCGCAAGTATCAGGAGTTGGCCATAGAGCTGAAAGACTTGTATAAATTGGATTCCGCAAGGATTACAGCCGTCATAATCTCGACCAACGGGCTCATTCCAAAAACGACGATTGCCGCCAATAACTATTTGAAACTGCCGGAGGATCTAATTAAAAGTGCCCAACAAGCGGTACTGCTTGATACCGCCAGAACGGTTCGGAAATTTTTAAATGAACGCCCGTAAAAATCAACAAAAAAAAAATCAATAAAAACAATTCTTTCGGTTGGCAACGGCCCCCGAAAGAATTTATCCCAGGTGACTGAGGAGAAAACCCCCAATAATAATAATAAACAAAAAAAAACTGTTTTTTTTTTACGAATTTAGGGTCAAAAGAGATTGAAAAAACTGCACTAACTATGAGCAATATATATTTTCAAATTATAAAAAATAACTAGATTCCAAAAACACTGAACAAGTTTTTTGTAAAAACCATTTATGATGGACTTTGACAATTTAATTAATGAAATTTTAACACCTGTTTATACATTACATCGATCAAAATGAGTACAATGTTTTGACCAAACTTGGCAAACAGGTAGGTCTTGAACCGGGGAGTGCACTAGGCTAGGTCAAAATCTTCTATCTGTTGTCTTTCTGTTTTATATACAAATTCACACAATCTAACCGATTTTGACCAAACTAGCCACACTAGTTGGTCTTGATCTGGGGAGTCTGGGGGATAGGCTAGGTCAAATCATCTGTAAGCTGGTTGTCTGTCTGTTTGTTTGTTCCTTATATAAATCCACACTGCTTGACTAAACTTCATAGGCAACGTCAAAATCGTTCAAAGGAGGTCACGGGTTCAAAACTGAGATCCCGAACAGTTATAGATTTGCGTTTTAGATTTTAATATTACTTATTTGGTTTCTAATTTATTTTTGCTTTTCCAGATGCAGAAAGTTGACGTAGCATGGCATGATTGGTAACAGCTAGTATATAATAAGAATAAAATACAAAATTGGAAATATTTTATGTATTAGAAGGCCAAGCAGTTTTTTAATTAAAAAAAAAAAAAAAAAAAAAAAGAAAGAGATTGATCAATGTATATTCTATTCTATTATAATTTAAGTGCTCAGTTATACAGGTTTCTAAAAGAGACTAGAAAAGAGCCGAACTCTATCTGCCTCTATTGCTAGGAACATTATTCCTTGTTCTGACCCCTGCAATAAATCATGATAGCAATAACACATCATAGCTGCTAATACTAATTGCTACAAAGATTAAAATAGAAAGAAAAATAGAGGAATGTGCCAGATATAGAGGAATCCAATAACAATAGTTTGAAACAAATGAGGAAATACTAAACAAAAACTATCAGCTTTTCAATGCCTTAAATTCATTAAGTTATATATTAAAAATACTTAAGGCATAATTAGGATTAATAAACGAAACCAAATCCTATAAAGTACCATTTGTTAGGGGGAAGTTGGGAAAACCCAAAATCTCAGATGTCGATGCATAGTAGAAAAAAAAAAAAAAAACTTTCTGTAATTCACACATCTGCCTTTCTTTTAAGGGTTTGCTTAAATTATTTTTTTAAACCTTACTCTGAACAAACATTCCTCTTTTAGCATGATTATTATTTTACAGCCATTCTGGGATAGAAGTAGTTATTAAATTATCTTAAAATTGCAAGTCGATCCACTACATTAACCTATGATGATCAATAAACTTCTTTACTAAATTTTTCTTTTAAAAAATTAAAGAAAACAATGAAGAAGCCTTGAACTCCCATTTTTGGTGGGCATTTACTCCTTGTACTTATTTAAGATCATGCATAAAATAGAACAACGACCGCCTATAGTCTATTTAATAGTATTATCTTACAAATATTTAAAATACAAAATTGGAGATATTTTAAATATTCTATGTTGAATCAGTTTGTTTTTAATTAAAACAAAAATAACTATGCAATACAATTAATATTGAGAAAATAAATATGAAATCAAAAGGAAATGGATTAATTTACATTATATTCGGAATGCTCAGTTACACAGGTTTCTAACAGAGACAAGAAATGAGCCGAACTCTATCTGCCTCTATTGCTAGGAACATTATCCCTAGTTCTGACCCCTGCAGTAAATCATCATAGCAAGTAACACACAATACTAATTGTTACAAGGATTTGAAATAAAAATAGTGGGATGTGCCAGATGGGGAGGAATGCAATTAAAATAGTTTGATATGAATAAGAAAATATTTAACATAAAATGTTATACCTTCCATGGAATGTTAGCTTTCCAACACCTCCAGGCTTCTGAAAGATGTTGCAAAATTGTTCTGGCTTTATTTTGCTTTATTCCTTCTGGCATCATGTCCACAATGTCATGCATGACCTAAAAAAAAAAAAAATAAATAAATAAAAATAGTTAATTCAATCTACTACTTTTGAGTTCATATTAATAGGTCAAATATTTCATTTTAAATCAACCAAGATGCTCCCATCCTATCAAGTAATTTTAGGCTAAAAGTTGTTTTCAATGGAGCACATATTATTCAAGACACATATAATGATCAGCTTGAGATTTAAACCCAAGCCAAACAAAAAGGAAGCAACAATTTTAAGGGGAAAATATAGAAAAATAAAACATATAACAATGTAGAATATAATGCAATGCATTTAGTAAACCAATAAAACAAAAACCTCATAATATTGTTGAAGTGTATATGAATTTATACAAGAATGTTGCATGAGATTTGCTCCATGTTAAACTTATTGCTGTTTTATCCGTATTCCAAATTTTATTAATGTTATAAATTAGAACATATTTACTATTATCATTAATAATAAACGTAACAATATGCAACAAGGAAGGACCATTTTTCATGAGGAAGTTCCGAAACCTCAGATACAATTCTTCCTGAAATATGTACCTCAACCATTTTTTAGGGAAATTATGCAAACTTTTAAACAGGGACGTTTTACATCTGAAAATATTCATATGTACTATAAAAAAAAAAAAAAAAAAAAAAAAAACTACAGATCTGCTTACGAGTTTTTTTACATTATTTTTTTAAAACTTTATTCTACTCAAATCATGATGAAACTTCCCAACATTTGGCTAGGATGTACATGAAACTTTTCAGGTCAGGATCCACCATTCGATTTATGAATCAACCTAACAAGTGAGCTCTTCCCTCCTTAAGGCGAGGAACAAACAAGCTAAAAAATAAAATAAATTCAAATTCCAATGAAATGCATCTTCTGATGAAGCCCAAGCATTAACACCACGATTGCCAGATTATAAAATGGAAACGGGCTCCTTGTTCCACTGTCATCATATATAATCTTTTATTAACTTAGAAGTTCAGTAAAATATATATATATATTTTATTTGTTTCCTCCTTACAGTAACCCTGCAAGAAGGGAGTTTATTTTTGTCTGCAAGTCTCATGCAACAATCAGCATATCACTTGCATTTGTATGTTAACATATTTTGTTTTTTTAAAAACATATTATTAGTTTTAGTTAAAATTTAAAAGTTTACAAATTATAACTATACAAAATACTACAAATGGAGAAAATTAACAAAAGAACAGAATATAAAAATGAAGTAAAACAAAAACATGAATAATATAGAAGATATAAAATTAGAAAAAAATAAATTTTAGTACTACCACAAAAAATGTTTAATATCATTTTATTTGTAATAGGCATTCAATCTTCCCATTGCCATGTAAAGCTGCTCAGCAAATTCTCTTAATGCCTTATTATGGCACATAAACAGAGTTTGTTCTGGTGATGGCCAGACTCCGTTTTGTTTCATAATTGTCGTTTGTAATTTTGTCCGTTCCTGTATTAGTAGTCGGCAGTCGTATATGAAGTGTTGGTAAGTTTGATCCGTAAGAAAGTCGCATGGACAAGTGTTTCTGTTTGTGATTTTGAAACGGTATAAGTACGAGTTTATTGAGCCATGTCCTGTGACAAGTTGTGTTGTGTAAAAATCTGTCATAGTTTGTTTTTTTGATAAATATGTTTGAATTTGTGGTATGAATAGTTTTAAGTGTGTCCCTTTGTTAGTATTTGTCCAGCGGTTTTCCCAAGTTTGTATAGTCTTAGTTTGTAACATATATTTTAAGTAATTTTTCGATATCTTATCATAACAAACTGGTAACTGGGGACTTTTCGCGGCAGCTTTAGCTGCTTTATCAGCTAATTCGTTCCCCATATTTCCAGAATGTCCTCTTATCCACTTAAAATATATGTTTATGTTAATGTTTTGTATTTCTGTCACATGTTTCCTTATTTCTTCTGTTAGTGAGTCATGTACCGAACGATTAGTCAGTTTTTGTAAGGTCGTCTTGCTGTCTGTGTATAAAATTGCATTATTATATTGTCTGTATTTGGTCTTTAGTAGTCGCAAACTTTCAAGTATGGCGTATTGTTCTGCTTGTATGTTTGTACAGTTTTGTCCCAGTCTGTATTTATGTACGTTCGTGGGTTCGTCGTTAATAAATACCACTGATGCACAGCCTACGTTTTTGCCTTCCTTACTTCCATCAGTGTAAATTGTTAATTCTATGACGTTATTTTTGCAAGGATTTTTAAAAATTGGAAAATCGGATGGGTGAGGCCACATTGTACATTGCAATTCTTTTTCAATTTGAGTATTTCTAAAATTGTTTATGTTTTCTGAGGTTTTGAGAAGATTAAATTGTGCTGTATATTGTTTTGCAATTAATTCGATGGGAACTATTTTTGCTAGGACGCAGGCTGCTTCATACGACACTGTTTTAAAACCCTTTATCATTTTAATGGCCATCAATCTTTGTACTCGTTGTAATTTCATTAAATTGTGTTTTTTAGCAAGTCCAGATTCCCAGATATTAATAGCATAGGTTAATGATGGGAGTACGGCTCCTTTATACAATATATGTAATGCTTCTGTGTTTAGTCCCCATGTATTCTTTGCAGCGATTGTCAGATTATTTACTAGTTTTAATAATTTTGTCTGTAGTCTGTCAATGTGTGCATTCCAGTTTAGTTTTCTGTCTAGAGTTATTCCTAAATATTTCAATGTTTCAACCTGTTGAATGTTTTGTCCTTGTGATTTTACATGTATTTGTGGGTGGATTCTTTTATGTGTAAATATAATGAAAGATGACTTTTGAATATTAAATTTTAACTTATGCTGGTTCGCCCAGTTATCAATAATATTTGTAATTGCATTAATATTGACTTGTAGTTTTTCAAATATTTTAGATTTAATTAGCACTAATATGTCATCAGCATATGCTAAAATAGTTGTGTCTGGAGGTAACTTTATCGTTAACAAATTATTTACAATTAGATTCCATAATAATGGTGAAAGGCTAGACCCCTGAGGCGTTCCTAGTGTTTGAAATTTGTGAAATTTCATATTTGGTGTTATAATAAAGGATTGTCTGCCTTGTAAGTAATTTTTCACAGATCTATATATACTGTTAGGGCAATTTGAATTTGCTAAAGAATTTAAAATTGATGGCCACCATGCGTTATCAAATGCTCCTTTAATATCTAATGATATGAGAACTGTATGTGATTTAGTGTTTTTGGCTTCAGATATGAATTGTAGTGTACTGTGTAATGCATCTATTGTTGATTTTTGAGAGGTAAATCCAAATTGATTGCTATGTAAGAGCGAGTTTGAGTACAAATAATGAGATAATCTTGAATGAATTATTTTTTCCAAGACTTTACCAGCCGTAGGAATTAAAGAAATGGGTCGAATCGATGAAATATCATTTTTGCATTTCCCGGGTTTATTTAGAAGAATTACTTTAGACTTTTTCCATATTTCGGGGAAAATACCAAATTTGAAAGAGTTTTTGTATAATTCATTGATGAAAACTGGAAAACAACTATATATATTTTTGAATATTTCTCCTGTAATTCCATCTATACCTGGGGATTTATTTCTTTTTAAATTTTGAATAATATAACTAATTTCTGAATCGGTTAATTGTAGGTCGTCATGTGTCTGTAGGTCTGTTGGTATATTATTGCGAATTGTTTTGTGTATTTCATTATCATTTTGTATGTTGTCTGTTTTAATGAGTGAGTCGAGTATAAATTGGTATGTTTCTGTTGTATTATTTGTGTATGAATCGTCATGTTTCTTTAGTGTATTAAGTGTAAATTGTTCATGTAATTTTCCATTAGCATATTTGTAAGGCCATGTCCATGGATTACAAGGACTTATATTATTGCAAAATTCTTTCCATGATTTTATTTTATTAGCTCTTATGTTTTTTTCATAGATGTGTTTTGTTTCTAAATAGACTTGTTTTCTTTCCTGTCTCAAAGATTCATTACATGTTGTTTTCTGATATATTTTCCTTAATTTCTTTGTCTCTTTTCGAAGAGTAGTCAAATTTTCATCCCACCAAGGTTTCGGATTAAAACGAGTTTTAGTATTATTTTTTTGGTAATTTCTAATTTTAAAAGTCTTATTACAGGCTTTTGAAATGACTTTGGAAAATTTATTCAATGTCATATTTAAGTTATTACTTAATAAAAATTGAATCATATTAGTTTCTATATTTTCAGTAATTTTAAATTCCTTACAGATTTCTGCAAATAAATTATTTTGAAATAAATCCCAATTCGCATTTCTAGTATTATATACTAATCCTATACCTTTTATTTTGTTTTTTATTTGTTTTAAAGCAATATATATATATATATATATATATATATATATATATATAAACATTAGTTAATTAGTTACTAGAAATAAAATGCATGTATTAGCTCCATATATGTCACCGTATTTGAATAATATCTGGTTTATGAAAAAAAAAAAAAAAAAAGAAAAAGAAAAAAGAAAGATACAGAGAACCTCTTCTTCTTTCTTTCAGTTCTTGTAAGAGAGGAAATAACTCTTCTCTCAGAGAAATACAAGGCATGTTAATACTAACTACACGAGGGAACTTTAATCTTCACACAGCGGGAAAATTTAATAACATCAGGTTCGGTTGCAAAATTCGCTAGTTATGTTAAAATACATTTAGTGTTAAAAATTATGTCTATTAACTCTCCTAAGAACACCTATTATGTTAGATTAGTCATAGATGACTGTTATTTTTTGGTTTCCAATATATTTCAATATGGGGATTATGCCCCTTAGCGACATGTCTGTAAGCGCCCAGCAAAAATTATACAAAAAATTCATAAGACTTACGAGTATAAGTTTGCTTTATAATGGGTGCAAATATCACTTGAATCATGCACAGAGAATCACATGGAGTGCTAATGCTGAAGGTGTCAGTCAACAGGTAACTGAGATAGGGAGAGCTGTAGGCGTGGGCATAATATCCGTACAGGGATGGCAGTTGGTGGAATTTACAAGTAAAGGTAGTGGGGTGGGCTTGAAGGGATATTCTTACTATTAGGACACTTACTCTATCTATGAAAAATGATTGGAACTTCTTTACGCTAACAGCGAAACTGTAGCATTTTTCTATTGCATCCTCATATGGGAATCATACCCACTAAATTGTTAAAAAGCATTGCTCATAGATGATGACAAAAACTCTCAGCAATGAAAAAATATATTCTGGTAAATAAGACTTTATTTACCATGAATTTCTACATCATTGCTCCCAACATCTTAAATATGCTAAACTATAATATAAGAAAATAGTAGTAAATTTCCGATTGTTAAATATCTGATTGATACAATAAGAATTATCAAGGTTTTTACAGCATTTTTCAGAAGTCGATGAAACATGTAACAATGCCTTGGATGAAATTAAGTACATAAAAAATTAAATCTGACATATTTCCGCCCCTATTTTATGATGATATTTGCCATTCATTGAATGGAAACAAACAAATGAAATATTTTATACTCAAGTGTCGAATTGCTCAGAGAACTGGACTCCAGTGAAGTAAGACAAGAGCCGAACTCTGTCCAACCTCAACTGCCAGGCACATTGCTCCTGGTTCTGGACCCCTGCGTTATCATCATTACAATATGGACAACCCAAAATTACTGAATTGTTCATCAGTCCAGTCAACGAACAGTTATAGATGGAAATTTTTGGAACAAAATTTCCGACTTCGTAACTTTGTTTAGGCTGGATAGGAGGTGAAAATATCAAAAGTCCTCACCCGTAGCCTTTGTGCCGGGGGGGGGGGGGGGGGGGGAGGGAGGGGGTTTAGAAGGTCCCATTTTTCGGGTTTTCACTTATATCTTGGAAACCCTGCGTCCTAGTGACATGACTATTCTATAACAAATAAAAGCTGATTAAATTTCCTACAAGTTCTATTCAATAAAGTTTTTCGAGATATCTTTAGTTTTCGAAATATCCGCTCTTGAAAGTCTGTCATTTTGGGGGAAAACACTTTTGCCGCATATTTTTTCCCCTTTTGACGGGATAACTCTTCAACGATGAACCCAAAAAATAAATAACGGTTATAGGGTTGTAGAGTATTGTATTCCCTTAAATAATATATATCACTTTGCTTTTTTTATGTATTTTCCTTCAAACATAAAAATAATATCAGTGTTCATCGTGAAGTCAGAAATTTAGTGACTAATAGCCCAGGAAACTAAGAGTTATAGGTGGAAATGTTTGGAACACAATTTTTGACTTCATAACTTTGTTTCGGCTAGTTAGGGGGTCAACGTATCAAAAGTCCTCACCCGTAGCCTTTGTGCCGGGGGGGAGGGAGGGGGTTTAGAAGGTCCCATTTTTCGGGTTTTCACTTATATCTCGGAAACTCTGCGTCCTAGCAACATGACCATTCTATAACAAATGAAAGCTTATTAAATTTCCTACAAGTTCTATTCCATAAAGTTTTTCGAGATATCTTTAGTTTTTGAAATATCCGCACTTGAAAGTCTCTCATTTTGGGAAAAAACACACTTTTTTCTATTCTCAACCGAATATCTCTTCAATGATGAACCCAAAAAATAAATGTCGGCTATAGGGTTGTAGAACATTCCATTCGCTTCAATAATAATTAATTATAATATCTAAATAAAAACAATGAAATGAATCAAATAATGTATAGCAATATAATAATTTTTAAATTAAGAACACCCAAACCGACTTCAATGAACCGAGTGTGATACCTTATCGGAATTCTTTCTTTTCTTTCTAGTAATAAAGAACAATCATTTATTAACAAACATATAGAGCGAGAAATAATTTATAATATTTTATTTTAATAGATGTGCAATTGCTCAAAATATATTTTTTTTTTTTCAAAAATAACTTTTTACTTTGAAGTATTTCTAAAGACACTAACCGATGCTCTCAACTCCAAATCAAAATGACTTTCAACTCTCTGCTTGGTTACTGTCTTAGCAACTCCTTTGGAATGCCTGCCTTCAAACTGTCTTGACAATAGGTTTCCAAGCCATCTTTCAAGTAGAGGAGTTATTCCACGCATAAAGAATAGCCAAACTCTCCATCCAGGTGCCCAAATACCACATCCTGGGCCTTTCCCAACTGGACCCTAGAAGGGAGAAAAATAACTCTCTTTAATAATAATAAAACATATAATTAGCATATAATGGTTAAATTCCCAATGAAGGCTACCATTGAGTAGCCAAAACGTCCTAAATGCAGATTTTGACAAAAATTGTATTAATGTTGTACTTGCCAAATCCGACTATTCCCTGACTGCTTAGAATTTATTTAGATGTCATTTTTAATATTCATCTGGCTTGAAGGTGAACAATGACCCTTACCTACCAGGCTGTACTTCGCCCTTTCTTTCTATCTTTTGATCATTCCTTTGTTTCCACGAATGGGTTAGAAATGCAATATAACTTTCTACTCATTTCCCTTTTTCATACAGTACCACATACTAATAATAATGTACGAAAATATGTATAGATCGAAAAAGTGAGGGAACTCATATAGATTTTTAAATAATATAAATATTTAAAAATTGAAAATATTTTTTACTTGGCTACTACCGTTCTACACCCCAAATCAATATATGGGCCTCAAAATAGTATTTTCATGCGGGTTTACAGCACCCAGGAATCGATAGGTCAACTCACCTCACTGTAAAGGTTAAAAATCATTTATAAGCAGCTCTTGCCAGATTTGAGGAATTAATATTATTTCTGGTATCTTGCTTTATTGAAACCTACATTTTGTTACA
Source organism: Gonocerus acuteangulatus (assembly GCA_946811695.1). Taxonomy (NCBI): domain Eukaryota; kingdom Metazoa; phylum Arthropoda; class Insecta; order Hemiptera; family Coreidae; genus Gonocerus; species Gonocerus acuteangulatus. The sequence goes on along the minus strand of OX328123.1, from coordinate 99,584,340 downwards.
GATTGCAATGTCTAGTGAAATGATTGCAGTTTAAGTGAAATTGCTCAACATTATTTTAAATTTCAGGCGATAATTGATCTGAGCTTAAAGTTGTCAATGAAATTATGTCAGTTTCAATGAGGCAAGTTAGTGACATAATGTTTAACAATCAGTCGCTGTCAATCAGTATGTTTGTACACAATGTTTTCAGGTATAAAATATTTGGAAGATAAACATGTTAATTTGGTGATAACTGATGTTTTCCCTGACATTCTACTGGCTTCCTCAAGGATTTTTTTTTTTTTCTTTCTGAGCATGAAGATTAGTTTCAATATCCATCTTCTCAATTTATGTTCTGGTGATGCTTTGATAATTCCATAGTTTTTCAGATAATCCTTTCTCCCGTGATTGATGCCTTGACTAGATTTTTTTTTACCAATGTCTGCGGTGTGATTTCTGTTCTGAATATTCCACAACAGCAGATCTTATTGCATCCGTGTTTTTAATGCTTTTAATATTTTTCTGGGTCGGTGCTATTGGCCGTAGCAGTAGATGCACCTTAAAGAAAAAAAGGAAGAAATATGTTTCTGGAGTCTTGAGGATTTCAATTTTCATGTTCGAGCAGTATCTTACATGACACATAGTGTGTTGTATATTCCCGATGTTCATAATCCCAATTCATTCTTGAAATTCGAAAACAGATGTTATGTTCTATTTTTTCAATACTTTTCCAATTTTATTGGTTACCCCTTTCATACAATGGTACAATGACTTTATCTATAGTATTTTACAAGCGGGTTGTGACGTTTTCATATTCAGAATAACATGGACTGCAGAGGTTTTTGAGAATTATTAAATATATTTGAGAGTAAAAGTGATCATATTACTGAAATTATTCCTAGTCTTCAGTAAATAAAAATAGCCAAAAGCTAATTATAGGAATATTACTTACTGTATTAAATCTGTAGTAGATAAGATGTTTCAGATCTTTGCACATACGAATCTGTCTCATAAGTTTGTATTTGTACCTATACATTCCAGTAAGTTGTCCAACATGAGCAAATACATACTGAAGACCATCAGAAAGCTGGAATGCATCAATATTATTCAACCTGTATTGAACATGCGAGTCGATAATCAGCTTTGTTAGTCGGAGGATTTCACGACAAAGATGGAAAGCTAAAATTATAGAAAATATACATTATTGAATATAATAAAAACAAATACTGATATTTAAGGTGTTTCCTCTCTCCCAATAGCCATATAAAAACATAAAATAAAAGAATAAATTTTAATTACCATTTCCAAATCGAGACTTCTTTCTTTCCTTTGTAGTGAGTGTCTTAACTGGTTTTAGATTGAAATTATAATCAAGATGAAGGTAGTTCAGATTTTTTCTGTGTATAAGGAGATTCAACATATTATAACCTTGCCGGCAAACTTGTAATCCTGCTTCAACCCAATCTAATGTTGTAGTTTGGAAAAATTTTGTTCCTTTAAATGAACGAAACAAGTAACGCTTCTTTTGAGGCTTTGGTGGTCTATGTTTTAAAGCATTCAAAACAAAATATTTAAGCAGCTTTTGGTAAGACACCCTGTAGAAAAAAAATAATAATAGAAATATTATAAAGAAAGTACATAATTAATGAATGATCGTGTTATGAATTCACTACTAAGAGTTGGAATTCCAGTAATTAATTCTAATGCAGATGAGAAAAATACAGAGAACAGGTTTTAGATGAGGGAGCTTATGAATTTAATAAGCAAATGCAGATCATTACTTTTGAAATAATATAAATGTATCATGTAGAGGATACATGACTAGCTTCCCATAAAAATCCGTTCTGAGATGGGAAATTATTTGAAAAATTTGTGTGTGTATCTGTATGATTTATATGTTCCGACAATAAGAAAAATAGACACATTAGGAGTAGGGGTTTATGTGAAACTCTCCACCAAATTACTCATGTGCAGCTTACGGTAATAAATTTTATATTGTTGAGTATAACATTAAAAAATAATGATGTACATATCATCTCAAAAGAAGTTGAAGAGGAGATATGTATTTATTTATTGAATAAAAATAAAAATGCAACGTTACAAAATCTAATAATAAAATGTAAATAAAAAAAACTTACTACAAGGTTTAACGTTAACAGACGTTTGAAATATGAGAAAAGGATAATAAGTAAAGATGGAATGGTTGGGATTCGGCTAAATAAACCTCAATATGATTTTGTTTTAAAAAATCTATATTTCGGACGTTTCGGCTACTCATTGGTAGCCTTCGTCAGCTGAAATGACAAAAAAAAAGAAATTAATACAAAAACAAAAAAAATTATGATTGTGATAGGTAACGGAGCTATAGATACAATTAACTTATAAAAGAACATATCGTCTTAAATTCTTAGAATGAAAAAGTAAATAGGTACAATAATTGATTTTAATAGTAATTAGTAACGTTAATTGATTTTACAAAGAAATAAGAAACTACATACCAATGACAAATATAGTAGCTAATAGTAACATTAATTAATTTTACAAAGAAATAAGATACTACATACCAATAGAAATGCCGAGCGGCAGAGGAAGACCAAGGTTGGCAATTAAGTAACCATTGTTAAAACCATTTTTTAAAATCGAAGTTAAAAATAAATCTTTTCCAAAAATTTAATAAAACACGCCAGAATCACGTTCACCGCCCCATCGGTGACGAAAACTGGGTTAAAAACATCTCCTTGGTCAACGTCCCCCCTCAGGTTAACAACATACTTAGTTTAGGAGAAAAGTTTTCTTTACCTCCTACACCAGGTATTGTTGTTCCCAAAATAATTACCGATGTAGAATACATACTACAAACCGTTCCTTGTAAAGAGGAAGACCAAACCCGCTCTAAATTAGTTAATAGCATCACCAATTTCTTGCAAATTCCTTCTCCCAGCCACTCCCACCTTTCCACTGAATTTTACAAAGACCTAAAACACACCAAACGGACACATGAACAACATATAATATGTACTAAATCCGACAAGGGAATCACGACCGTCATCATGGACAGAACAGAATACAACAAAAAATTACCAACTTATTCAACGACACCAATACATACTTACCCATTCCTAAGGACATTACGAAAATACAAGAACGAAAATTCAACGAACACATTCACAAACTTTTTAACTCTAACGAAATCGACAAATCCACTAAGTCCTTCTTAATTTCCCACAAATCCCTCCCACCGCGAGCCTATGGCCTCCCCAAAATCCACAAACCTGGTAATCCCCTTCGTCCTATCATTGCCAATATAGATTCTCCCTCTTCCAGTCTCAGTAAATTTCTTCTTCCCTCATTACAAATACTTAGCCATAATAATCCCTATGATATAAAAAATTCCTTTGACCTAATTTCTAAATTATCCAACCTAACCATTCCCCACGGCCACATTTTAGTTTCCATTGATGCCACATCCTTATTCACTAACGTCCCACTAGCCAAAACGCTAGAAATAATCGAAAACCATTGGCCCACCCTACACCTCCATAGCCCTCTATCCTTTGATTTGTTTATAGAACGTCTAAAACTTTGTGTTAACAGCGGTTTTTTTAAATATGATGGGAAATTCTATAAACAAATTGAAGGTCTAGCCATGGGCAATTGTCTTGCACCCGATTTATCCTCAATCCTTCTCAACTCCCTCGTCCCAGTTTCCCCATGACATCTCATTCATCTGAAAATACGTAGATGATCTTTTGCTGATGATTAACCCAAACAGACTAACAGACATACTTACCTGTTTCAATTCCTTTTACCCTAGTCTTCAATTCACAGTCGAAATAGAACAGGACAGACAGCTCCCATACTTGGACATCTTACTAATTAGACAGACTGACGGTACTATTATTACTGACTGGTACACCAAACCCACGTACTCGGGACGGTTACTTAATTTTCATTCATCCCATCCTTACCACCTCAAGATTAATGTAGCCAGAAATCTCCTCCGCCGAGTCCTCTCCCTATCCCATTCTTCCTTCCACAATAAAAATATTAATATCGCCTCAGATATATTGGCACGCAACCAATTTCCCCCCAACCTCATATAATCCCTTGTTAAAAAAGTAAAATCCCAACCTTCCAACACTATCTCTCCCAATTCTTCCCTAACTCCCAGTTACCAAATATTCCGATCTCTACCATTTACACCTGGACTGACTAATAAACTTACAAAGACAATAAAAAAATCCTACCCTTCCCTAAATTTTGGTTTGAAAACTACCAACAAACTCAAAACCCTCTATACCAAACTCAAAGATCCCATCCCTTTTGAACAAACCACCCGTTGTGTTTACCAAGTCCCTTGTCAAACCCCTTCCTGTAATGGTGTATACATAGGAGAAACCATAAATGACATTCACTCACGTCTTACACAACATAAACGAACCATCACTAATAAAGAAATAGATAAATCTGCACTTGCAAAACACGCCATTACACAAAAACACACTTTTAACTACGACGACACGAAAATTCTTTCTACACAACGAAACAAAAAAAGACTACAGATCTCGGAATGTGTACACATAAACTTAAACAAAAACAATATAAACTACAAAACTGACCAACAAGGCATTTCTCCTATGTACGCTAATATTTTCCAAATACTCTCCCGACCTCCCACCTAGATTTTTACCATGCCCCTTGGGTATCCTTCCATTAACACCTTTTTCTCCTTTCCTGTCATAAATATGTCATAAACATGCCTTTTGATCCTTACCGACATGTCATAAACATGCTTTTTGATCCTTACCGACATTTCCCCCACCACCTGCTGGTTTCACTTACTTATACACCAGTAGATTCCTTTTCTCCTTAGACACTCTACAATGGTTACTTAATTGCCAACCTTGGTCTTCCTCTGCCGCTCGGCATTTCTATTGGTATGTAGTATCTTATTTCTTTGTAAAATTAATTAATGTTACTATTAGTTACTATATTTGTCATTGGTATGTAGTTTTTTATTTCTTTGTAAAATCAATTAACGTTACTAATTACTAATAAAATCAATTATTGTACCTATTTACTTTTTCATTCTAAGAATTTAAGACGATATGTTCTTTTATAAGTTAATTGTATCTATAGCTCTGTTACCTATCACAATCATAATTTTTTTTGTTTTTGTATTAATTTCTTTTTTTTTGTCATTTTAGCTGACGAAGGCTACCAATGAGTAGCCGAAACGTCCGAAATATAGATTTTTTTAAAACAAAATCATATTGAGGTTTATTTAGCCGAATCCCAACCATTCCATCTTTACTTATCACCTCGAAGGCTAACTATCTAATCATCAGGATAATAAGGATATTCAATAAATAGAATGATTATTGAAAAGGGAGTCTTTTAATTCTTATGGACATTTATAGTTATAAACATACATATGCTTTGAGTTTATTAAAAAATAACAAAGACAAAAAGTAAAAATCAACCTCACCTAACTTTAACAGGTTGTCCAGGGGGTACATGTTCTCTATACCAATTTTTGACAAGTGGAATGTCAACAGCACGCCTGCATCGACCAGACCTAAGATTAAATGGACGAGGGGCCCAGAGAAGAGAAATTCCATTAGCAGTGTTGTCTGTATATAGTGGTGTTTCTTGTAGGAACGGCTGTACATCAAGACCCAACTCAAATTCTTCATCATCTTCAGGAAGCATTTCAATTACCTGAAATAGAGATAAATACAAATGATATGAATCGTTGACTAAAATGTGAATATAAAAAAATGATTAACCGCTTCATGCCTTTTATGTTTTAAGTAAATATTTTTCACAAGTGAGGTGGAGAAGCAAGTTTTAGTTAGTAAAACAATACCTTACTCTGAACAATAGTTCATTTAGAAGAGAAAAAATTTCTGCTAGGGGTGGTGGGTTTTCTTTAACACTAGATTTACCAGACCAGTCATTTTGACTGGTCGTGCAATTTCAATTCAAAATTCCTACTACATATAAATTTGCTTTCCTAAATGATGTTATGACTTTTGTAGCTATAAAAGAGAATACATTTAATGAACTGAATGTTACTTTATACAAATTAGTAACAAATATATTTTTTGTTATTGACATTTATACCAGTATCAGGTCTGGTATATCTAGTGTTAAGGCAAAGAAAAGGCTTGCCCCCTGGCAACAAAAGGGTAGGGTAGTAAACTAAAGATGACCCCGCCTAAAATTTTGAGTTGATTATAAATAAACGCTAAACATTTAAAAATAATAATGACTGTATAATCGATGATTCAGCTGGCTAAATTACAGAAGTATGAGGGAAATTCCATAAATAGCAATAATGACTAATAAAATAATCAAATAAGGCTACAAATAGTCTTGCTTCTATAAGTCACATTAAATTCTATTTAAAAATAAGGAATGAAGCCTAAGCCATTAGTTATCTTAATCAGAAAAAAAAAAATCAAATACTTTAATAAATCTAAAATGTTTTTTTTTTATTTTTTTTTATCGCACCAATGTTTGGGCCATTTTTCCCAACATCCATGGTGCAGCCAGGAATTTTCTCAATGGGCCCTGTAAAGAGAAAAATTTCGGCTGCTGGAGGACTCGAACCCCCCTGAGAATACAAGTATGAGAGACTTCTCCCCCCTGAGGACTTCTGTATGAGAATACAAGTCCTAAGCCACTAGACCATGGGGAGACCATATGAAAAATAATGTTTCTGCATTAAAGTGATTTGATTTTGAAATCACAGTAACTATTTTTTTTCCACTTAAACTACCCCTCAATATGTTTTCAAATAATTTTCACACATTTTTAATGAGTTTTAGAATATTTCCTCCACCTTATCTCCTGTAGAGTAAACCCCTTTAATGTATCGACACTTTGAGACAAAGAGCAGTTTCTCATTACATCGCCCTATTGTTGCAAACCTTTTGACAAGGGCGTATATAGAAAATAATTTCGGAGGGGGGGGGGGGGGCTGGAAGCATATGGGGGGTATGGATTACTGACAATCTAGAACTTGGAATGGTTAGCAAACTAAAACGCTATTACACACACACAAAACAAATTTTTAACGAACTAAGTGGTCTTATTTAATTTGGTTTTAAGGTTTTTATGACACATTTTTTTTATTACATCAAAAAAAATCGGGGTGGGGGGGAGGGGCTGCAGCCCCTTATATATGCCCATGGCTTTTGAACCCATCATTTAGATTTGGAATTTTCAATAAATCAATTATCATTTTTTAGTACAATTGGAACATTAAATAATAACGATCAAAAGAGCAGTTTCTTTAGGGGAGGTAAATTTACACTTCTTACCTTGACAGAATGACGATGAGATATAGGATTGATAAGAGGATCAAAGTAGAATGCAGGTAAATCAGGATCTTCAGTTTTAATAAAAACAACATTAGGTGTATGGTACCTGAAAAGATAAAAACACTCTTTACACATAAATATTATTTAAGAATTAATAGTTTATATACATACAATAAATTGCATATATATTTATCCCTCAAGTTTTTTTGTTTTTTTTAAAACTGTGATTAAATTTTCTGAGATAAGAGAAAATTTCAAATATTCATTGAATCTCTAAATGACTAATAGATTTTCACAGAGATGGAAAAAAGTTAATAATTAGCCATAATTCATTGCTAAGACAATATATAAATAAAAAGAGAATTAGACAAGAAAATAATAAATGCACATGGCTTAGGCAACAAACCTCACTATTTTGGACCCCCACTCCTTACTACATCAGCTGCTAGTGGCAGCTAATATAGTAATTCGTTAGGGTGATATCGTAACATAAGAGGAAAAACTGATTCTAATACAGTGGAACATGGATAATTCGAACTTCCCCAATTTGAAATCATCTTAAATTAGAATATTTCTCTTGGTCCCTAGAATTTAGTGCATAAACAATGTAAAAAAACAGTGGTTAATTCAAATAAAATGTTGGAATATTCTATTTTTTTTATGAGTCTGAACTAGACATGCGCGCCGCGCCGGCGCCGCAACGCCACGCCGGGTTTTAGCGGCGCCGCCGCCGCGGAGCCTATTCAGTCAGCGCGGAGCCTATTCAGTCAGCGTGCGGATTGAGGAGGAAATCGGCGATTGTACTGCATGGTGATCGGCCGGCGCCATTTTGAACTTACCTCAGGGGAAGTGGACAGAGAGGTGGCCAAACTTACCCCCGAGGGTAACAAAGCTGGATTTTTAAAAAAAGAAAGTTAAAAAAAACAAAACCAAAAAAAACAAAAGTGGAATAAGCTGCACCGATTCTGTTGACGATTTACAACGGCCAATGGGAAGATGTTCCAGTCAGTTGGATAACCTATGAAGATTGCATTAATGTCGATGAAGATGTCGCAGTGTGCGGTGACTTAACTGAAGTCGAAATAATCGCCGATGAAGATCAATCACGTGATGAAGATGAGTCTACAGTAACCCAGGAATGTGGAGTCGAATCACTGTTGTATAGAAAGGAATTAAGACGATTTATAGAAAGTAAAAATGATTTCAGTGAGAATGTTTTTAAATCATTAAATGTTTTAGAATCTTTTGTGATCTATGACAGGCTTTATTCAGAGAAGCAAACAAAAATTTCAGACTTTTTTCAATAACAATAGACTTTTATTTTTACTTTTTTGGAAAGTTATTTATTACTTATGTACTTAATCAAAAATTTGTGCAGTTTTTGTTTTTCTTTAAATAATTTTTTTTGTTTTAATTAAAAACTGTGTGAAAATATGAAGTTTGATTTTATAGCCTTTCATTTTCAAAAACTTTTGTGTAATTCAATTTTTGGATAATTTGAACTTTTTCATCAGTCCCTAGGGGTTTGAATTATCCAAGTTCTACTATACGAATATACTTTACTTTTCTCAAAACTAATGTGGAATCCCGATCAATCTTTATCTCCTCCATTAACTGTTTTATCATCCGATCCAATAAAAATGCTCCTAACAACCTCATCAATAACATATCTTACACTGTAAAATCTTAAATTCCACACCTAAATGCCTACACATTAATCATCGGAAAATCTTTCCACTATATAATATCACCCAACTTCAAAACCCTTATGGAAACTTTAAAGTTCATGTACTTCCAGGAACTACCCAGGCCTTCCTTTTCGGCCTCTTCTAAAAAAAAAAAAAAAAAAGAAAATTTCGCTTTAACAAATTCCCAAAAATCAAAGTGTACACCCTACGCTGATGAAAGTGAGGGCTAAAGAGGCATCAGCTGCGTTTGCTTGACTGGCAGACAGTCCCAATGGGGTTTTCCCAATCCATACAGCAGCTTTAGTTTAGAGTTATAAATGTTCTTTCTACATAAATGCTACTGTACTTATTACATTTATGTATTTAATATTGACTATTTTTGTTCTTATCAACCCTATTAAAGGCATATACTACAAGTTGAAACCTTCAGAATCAAAAACAATCTTTCATCAAATACAGGTACTATCCTGGTAACCACAACAGTCACCAATCTCTTTTTCAGAATTTTAACTATTTTGAACAAAAGATGAAAACTTGTTTAACAGTGATACTGAAAAGATCAAATGTAGGTAGAATCAGCAGCCATTGTCGGCTAACCTTTACTGACAATGACTAATCTCAACATCGACCAAAACATTATACCACTTCTTAAGAAAGAAGGTACTTCCAGATAAAAAGCAACTTCTGTGTAGCAAGTGGGTAGACTAGTTTATGACTAAAAACTAAACAAAAAAAGTCTTAAGAGTTTTTGACAATAAATTTAAAATATTTAATTCACACAAGTTCATGTTAATTCACATCTAAACAATTTATTAGCCCCATCTTAAAGATCAATTTCGATTTTAAGCTCAGATTTACATAAGACTATTTTAGCATAAATATGCTTTAGCGATGATGTCGCAGTGTAGTAGCCATGTACGAAAAAGAAGACTGTATGTGTCACAAAAAAGTGTCCGCTGACGTTCGTGCATGCGCAGTGGCCAGCACGAAAAAGATGACTGTATATTATAGAGTAAATTACATAGGTTTATCGGGTGGATCTAGCGTTACAAAAAAAGTGTCAAAAGAAGGTGTCCGCTGGAGTTCGCGCATGTGCAGTGGCCATGTACGAAAAAGAAGACAATGTTTTTTTTTGTTTTTTAAGGTGCATCAACTTCTAGGCCATTAGAACCGACATCCAGGATTCAGCGAGGAATTTTTCCAACGAGCCGTGAGATGAGAAAATTCCTGCTGCCGGTGGGAATCGAACCCACCATTTCCCGCATATAAATCTATAGCGTTAGCCACTAGACCACTGGGAGACCCCGACTATATGTTATACAGCACTTACTGCTGTATAACATATAGCCTATATTATACTACATAGGTTTGTCGGGTGGACCTAGGCGTTCCACAAAGATGTCACAAAAAAGTGTCTGTTGGCGTTCGCGCAAGCGCAGTGGCCATGTACGAAAAATAAGACTGTATGTTATAGAATACATTTCATAGGCTTTTCAGGTGGACCTAAGCGTTACAAAAAAGTGTCCCCTGGCGGTCACGCAAGCGCCGTGGCCATGTAAGAAAAGGAAGACTATGTGCTATACAGTAAATTATATAGGTTTGTCGGGTGGACCTAAAGCATATTTATGTTCCTGAATTTGAGCAGAAAGCTCTAAATGAAATATAAAGTTTTAATTAATTTTTTTTTTACGGCTCACCAACATCTAGGCCATTAGCACCAGGCTATCTACTGGATAACACCCTTCCACAGTGCAGCAGGGAATCTACTCAAAGGGCCCTGAAATGAGAAAAATACCTGCTGCATACCTCTCCCGCATGAGATCCAACGCGAATAAGATTCGGCTAATTTAAATAAAAGCTTAATAATAGATTATTCTTTCCCATGAAGTTTTTATGAAACAGTTAAGTACTTATTGCTTACAAAGTAAATGTATTAATGATTTTTCAAAAGGTTTGACCATCCAAATACTTGATCGATGGAACACAACACAACACTAAAGACGTTTTCAAATGTTACTGATGTAATTCAATAATAAGTCTAAAATTGAATTTATCTGGTGACTTAATGATTAATTTATGTAATTAATTTAAAACACAATATCTTAAAAAGTAAAATAAAATTTAAAAAATGATTCAGAATTTTCAAGATTGAAATAATTGAAAAAAAAAAATACCATGACAGCTGGACATAATGAGGTAGATTATTGTACAGATATGGGAACGCTATTCTGTACTCGGTTCTAACTGGCTGTCTGATAATGATTTTATTGATATCATTAAATTCATTCCAATCTTCATCGCTGAAAACAAAAGTTGAAGTCATATTAAACAAAGACTAAAAAGAATAACGCATTTTTAAGTTCCAAACTGAATTGTGGTAAATGAAAAACTTTTAAAATAAAATACGCTGCCTAACCCTTTATTTTTCTAAGAATTTTGTAATTAATAATATTTTAAAACTCAAAATTAATAATGAAACTAATAAAAAAATGCATAACTGTATTAAAAATCATATGAGTTAATACTCACGCAGCATTAGAGTCTTTAATAAGAGGTTCAAATTTAGGACCTCCAGGAATGGCCATGTTTAAAGCTTTAGCAGTGAAAAATGACTTCTGGTCAAACAGATAAAAATAATTGTTGTCTACAAGGTCAGTCAGCAACTGATTTGCAAGTCTGTAAAGAGTAGCCATCTGGGGAAGGCTCAAATTCCATTTCCTGTATGTTGGTCCATTTACATGCCTGGCAGAAGGTAATTATTATATTAATTATACAATAATAATGTGTATCAATGATTCAAATAAAAACTTTTTATTAGAAATATTATTGAAAATTTCATGAGAAAATTAGTTCTGGAAATTACTAACTTTGTACCAACAAGAGGTTTATGATCATAAAACCACTTAATAACACTTGAATCTTCATCAGGATCCAAATCTATTTGGATAGCTTCTAATGGTTCCACATCAAGGACGTTATCAGCATAGTCAAGTGGAGGTTCTTCATCATCAAAAGGTGGAAATCTCATTCTCTTAAAATGTCTTCTGTCTCGCTTTTCACGCCTCATCATAATCCACATTGTTCTACAATAAAATAGCAGTAATTTATTAATGAGAAAAAATGGAATTAAAATTAACAAAAGCAAAGGCTTTTGAAAGCAATTAAAACTGTATCCTGTTCAAATAGTACTTGGAGCAAAAAGGGTGTGGTCTCAATTTGTGGGGAAAATTCCCTCTGTTATATCCTTAACACTCAGTTTCCACTTGTTTGTTTAAGTCCCTATTAAGTTATTTGTCTTTATGTTTTAATATGAAGTCATTTATATTTTAGTAAATGAATTAAAGGTTTTCAAATTCGTCTGAATATGAAGTTTAATGTAAATATTTGAGATTGAATGAGATAGTTAGTGTATTTTGTTTAGAGTCATTCAGCTTCGCAAATGGTCGAACAGAAAAGTAAATTTTCCTCAGAAGATTGCACATGTGCAATTGAACTTTTATGTCTAACTGAACACACAATAATAATTCTATCTAAAATTAATTTCATATCATTACCTAAGATTCATTGCATAGAGATCTTACTATACACTCAAGTTTGTTAATTAAAAACAATTCAAGAATAACAAAACAGATGCTGCATAATATTGTGTTACCTAATTTTTAGTTGCATTTTTCTAATATTGTGAGAAGAAAACCACTAGATTATCACTGTTGATATTTTACCAAAGTAATCTAATGAGGGTCCAAAGAATATAAAGCTCAAATCGAATAAGATAAAAAAACGTCACACTTTAGTTAATTTATTATTTATCTTGAAAAAACTAGCAGAAGTTGCTCTAAAAAAAAAACAGTTACTTATTATATTAATGACGTTTCAAACCTGTTCATCATCAGGCATACATCTTGACATAACTTTAAACAATTTTGAAGAGCAACTCCTGCCAGTTTCTTCAAGATTCCATTGATCCTTCTCCACCCGCACCTTTAACTTACATTTATTTATTTATTACTCCTGGAGATAGCATTCCAGAAGTTAAGTGTTAAGATAGTGATTCTTCTTGATGGTTTGCAGAAAACATTGTAAATGGAAGCACTTTACATTATTTTAATAGCCAAAGATGTCCTGGAAACTATCTCATAGGTTCTTGTCGTACAAAAGTCAAAAGACAGGATATGTACTTTTTAAAAGTCAGTAATGCAAAGAAATTCAAAACAACTTTTACAGGAAAATAACCAGAATAAATAAATCCTAATAAAAAAAATGTTTGTATTTTTCTTGAAAACTTTTAAGGTAGCAAGTAAATGTTAAGAAATATTACAAAAAATACTTTTTTCCAAATTAATTTATGTGAAAATACTTTAAAATAATTAATAATTATTCAATCTTCCACCTTTATTTGAAATAAAAGTTAATATATTTACCCCCACTGTGCAATGTAGACAGGTTCAATAACCCAAGGTATTTCATTGACAAACGTAATAGCTCCAGTAATGTGATAAAGAGCTTTTACATCTCTGATCTGTTCCCATGGCATAGGCATGTTTTCTAAAAGCTTCATAACTGCATGAGGCATATACTTAAGAGCACTGAAACATTTCAAAAGTCAACAAATAAAAATGTGTGATCCAAATTATTAGAGCAAAGTTAAGATAACATCAATGCCATTACAATGTAACAAATCATCTATTATTATGAAATTTTAATTACTGAATTAAAATTTATATTTATACATATCGTCGATACAAATGCAAAGCATTGAATATGAAAAAACACATTTTTCATTTTAAATCTTTACTGATTGCTGTTGGACTGATGGATGGCAAACTCTCGAATCTAAGTTCACACAGTGAAAGGAGGATGTAACCACTGTCAAAAGGTCGAATCTGCCTACTATTTGACTGCCTAAAAGCAAAGTAATAAATAAAAGTATTTTCACTCTTGAAAGTGGTGATTTTCTTATTCGTTAGTGTGCATTTGTATCGACGATATAATAAAAATGTAACAGATCGCTGTCTGCACATAGAATATATATGAGAATTATTGGGGGCCTTTATGAACGCAATATCACTAAGTATTAGTTAGCTAATAATAATTATGTGTTGATGGAGGAGGGGAGTTAATGGGCCCATGAAGTTATTCGGACAGGGGCCCGTAATTCCTCTGGGAGGCCCTGCTGATGGCTATACGTCTAATATCGTGTATAGAGAAGCATTACTGTAGAATTGTTTTTTTTTTTTTTTTTTTAAATACTCAAACAACGGTGTTTATAATCCAAAATAAACCAAAATATATATAAAAAAATGCTGCCCAATGTCACTATTCCATGCGCATAAAGTTGCAGGCACAGCTAGTATAATCTAAATCTTTTCTAAATAAATTATACTATGGTGAAAATGGTTTATTTAAGTTTTGAATATATTCTGAAGTAAAGGATTTAAAATTAAACAGAGACTGAGCAATCCTACCCTCAGGAGATTAAATACATTTAAAATTTTCAGTCTGATAAATATTCTCAACCTTTAGAAACTTCAATGGCTTTAAAGCTAGATTTTGAGGTTGCACTCATGACAGAATTTTTGGAAAACTTCTTCGAATCTTTATCGATCCTACCTATTAGAGACCAGGCCAGAGTTTTTGTTTTTTCGCCACGAAACTTGGTATGTAGTATTCCCCCATCAAACGATTGAACGAGTTCGTTAACCAACAAAATCGGTCCATCCGGAGGGGGGGGGGGTACTCCGGAGCCAAAGTAGTTATTTGACAATACCAGCCCTAATTTTTGTTATATTTCAACGAAACTCGGTATTCCTTGTGGTCAGAACAGAAGAGAAAAATTTGTTGTAAAAATAAACTAAATCAGTTGACTAGAAGGGGGGGTTTACTCAGGACAGAAATTACTAATTTCCTTATACCAGTCGTAATTTCTGTTGTATTGTTACGAAGCTCTTTATACGTCCTAGCTATCTAATAAGAAAGAAGTGTTGTGAAAATTAACTAAATCGGTCTATTGGAAGGGGAGGCGTGTTACTTTGTACTATGTTTGAATTGATTCCTTCCGCCAAATGTAGGTTCGCGAAACTCATCAAGATCAATAGATGAAATTGTGAAGCTTTGTGTATTTATTACTTAGTGTAGAGCCCCGAATACACAAAACTCGGGAAGGAAATTAATTACAAAATTAATAATTGAAACAGCTGCTCATAAAAGCAAAAGAGCAGAACAATTTATGTTTTTATTTTATTTATCTATATAGGTTATGTTAACCAAATTATTCAGGAATGCACTCGACCCTACCCAATTCTGAGGAAAGTGCTTAGTTATGCAGCTCCTTTTTTGACTTTTTGACTAGAGATTGTACAATTAGCTTATTTAAATTTTTCAGGGAAAATACAGTTATTAAAATTATATTATTGAATAATTCAAAATACTTTCTAATAAATTTGAAAAGATCAGAATGGCAGTGGTGTAGGTCACTCTAAATAATATACCCTGAATAGATGATATATTAAAAATAAAGGATATAGTAAAAAATGGGCCTGGTTTTAACGAGTGAATTACTCAAAACTTTGTGACATATAACGCTTTGACTCTGGCCAGCTCATTTATCAAATAAAAAATAGAGAAGGTGTGGATAGTCGGGGCTCGGCTGTATGGTAATTAAAAACTACGTTTTATAACAAAAATGAGTTGTATTTTAGCCAACGTTTCGGCTTGAAATTCAAGCCATCTTCACCCATATATATATACATATATATATGTATATATGCATATAGACAAGGTAACAATTATAGACAAGGTAAATACTAATAGCAATGTTATATGGTGCCAATGACCATGGCAGTAGACGCACCGAAAAAACAACAAAAAAAATTTATATATATATATATATATATATATATATATATATATATATATATAGGAAATCGCCTGAAACAGTGAGTGTACCCCAAACCATGACTCCCCTAGCTCTCATTTGCCCGTCAGGACAGCCATTTAAATCAGGTACTATAGTCTGCCCGCAAACAAAAGAACAAGAAGGGGCATGGCCGGAGGGGAGCTAGGCTTTCCCACACATGGGCTGAATGCAGCGAGTGTGCACTACATTCTATTTCTATTCCAAAATAGAGTTAGCAAATATTCTAGCCAGGTCATTGACCTTATTATTTGTTTTATATACAATCGAATAGTGATTTCCATTAATTTGGAATTAAGAATTAAATCAAGATTTACTGTTTTGCACTAACAACTAAGTGCACAAATAAATTTTGCCAGGAGTGTATGTGCTGTAATTATTGGCTAGATTATAGGTAGATGCATACTGTTTTACAAATAGAAATCATTAGTACATGAGAAAAATACAGAATTTAGGTCCCTTTCAAGCATGCCCAATCTTTCTGAAAAAATTGGAAAGAGACTCATCCCCTAACCTAAAGCTAGGACATTTCACTAACAATAAACTGAAAAACGAACACAATCCTAAAAGATCTGATCCCACAAACAAATAAATAAATAAAATGAAAGATCCTCATTTATTGAATTCCTTGCACTACATCTAACAGCAGCAGCAGATAAATTGGAAAAAGAATCTCATAAAAAATACACAATCCGCACAAATAAAACATGAAAAACTAAGTCATAAAACTGCCCTATAATTTTCACCGGACATTATTTTGATTTTCACAACTTCTCCATCCTTTCTACCAAATCGAGCCTCAAGCAAAGCCTTCTTTCAGAATCTTTACCCATCCACCTTGCAAATAGTCCTGTTAAGGGGTAATACTACCTCGTGCGATCAAAAATCAAAGTCATTTTCTTGAATTCATAAATAACAAATAAATCAATATTTTTCAATTCTTTATATCAAACGTTTTACGTGGGATGTTAAAGTATCCCAAAAAAAAGTTTCTTTTCTTAGAAAAAAAAAATGGCGGCACTGTGTCTGACGAATGGAAACCTTCTTTTTTCACAAACGGCAATTTTTAATCTAGTTGAATTTTTTCAAAAATAGTGAACGATTATTTTTTTTTATTAAAAAATCCATTGAAAATCTGTCATAAAATCGTTATCAATTCCATGAATCGAAAAAAATCCTACATACTTTACTAGAAAATATCATCAGGAAGTTGCAGCTAAAATTTGAAGTTGATCGGGCAAAAATTGAAGACGCCAGAGTATAGCCCGATTTGAAAAACATAGTTTTAAGAAAATGATTTTAAGGTTTAATGTTCATTTTTTTCCTATTTAATTTTTTATATCACACTTTCTTGTAATTAAGATAAAAAAAAGGGTTTTAATTTTGAAATAGATTGAAGGAGGACCAAAAAAAATTTAACAATTAAAAAGGGACCAATTGAAGCTCGCTCAAAAAATTATCTTCAAATCAGCATGGCGTTCACTCAGCATCGGGACTTCACTCGGAAAATTGTATTTTCTTCCCATTTAAAAAAAAATTGTTTTCACATAAACACTGTTGGCTATGATTTTTGATTCGATAAGGAAGACTTTTAGTCCACATAAGAAAAAATTGTGAAAAAAAAGTTACAGGGTAGTATTACCTCTTAATGACAAAATTTACAAAGAAGCCATCTCTTCCATCTTCTCTAACATTTTCCATATGCTATATACATAAAAGTCAGCAAAAATACAATTTTTTTTTTTTAAACAATGTAGTTTTATTTACCATACAATCAAACCCTGACTATCTGTAACTCAATCTTTCTGGCCAATGATCTACAGTAGAACTTGGATAATTCGAACCCCTAGGGGCCGATAAAAAAGTTTGAATTATCCAAAATTCGAATTACAAAAGTTTTTGAAAATAAAGGGCTAAAAAATTGAACTTCATATTTTAACATTTTTAAATTAAAAAAAAAATACATTTTATTTTAAGAAAAACAAACATTTCATGAATTGGTGATAACGTACATAAGTAATAAATAATTTAACAAAAAAGTAAAAATAAAAGTCTGACCCCAACGGTTGACACGCCTTAAACTCAACCAAAAAAAAAAAAAATAAAAATAAAATAAGTCTATTGTTTTGAAAAAAAAGTCATTTTCATAGGCAAGATAGGAAAGAGGGTGGGAGGGAATTCTAGGATAAAACGACAGGATGTAACTCCAACCCCTGGAAGGGAGGAAGAGAGACCCTCCACTTTGCAGAACTCCTAGAGTCCAAGAACTAGACTATGATACCGCCACGCTTCTTGTCCCAAAACTTCTACATCCGTATCTTACTATCCTTCTTACACGAGGGGAGAATATTTTCACAAGATTTAAGACAACCGCCTCTCTGTCCACTTCCAAGTTGAGGTACAGACTCGTAAAAAATTTGAATTATCCAAAATTTTATTCGAATTAACCACAATTTTTTTACATTGTTTATGCCCTAAATTCTAGGGACCGAGAGAAATATTCGAATTAAAGAAGATTTTGAATTATCGAAGTTTGAATTGTCCATGTTCCACTGTATTTTCAAAAAATAGAAATACATTAACTATAGAAAATAAACAGTTAACTTACCCCAAGTAAACTCTTTTATCATGCCTGTACTTTCGATTACTCATGTCTCCATGATCACGAATTATTTTCCTTATATGTTCTGGAGGCATCTCCTCCTTTTGAGCGTCAACAAATCCAAATTTTCTTTTTTCAGAAAACCTTTTGGATTGCAATTGTTGCCATTTTTGAGCTATCAACAAAGTAAATGAAATAAGATAAAAATTAATCGAAATAAATACAGTCATTAACCAAAAGCAAATTTTAATTTTTTTTTAAACATAAATAAATAAGTAATCATGTAATCTGATTTTAGAAGTAACTTTTTTCACGATTACACGAACATTTGAAAGGAAAAAAAAAATGATCAGAAACAAAGTTCTTATTATCATCAACTTTTCATTATCATTATTTTTTCTCCATATTTTGGGCTCTGTATATTTTTCTCCTATATCAACCATTTATGGTGACTGATTACTATATTTTTCCTCAAATAAAGCACAGGCAAGTAAAAGTTGCGTTTTCACTCAGAGAAAAAATTTATATCCTTCGAAAAAAATTGTGAACATGGTGATTAAAGGAGAATATATTATTCTACTTGGACCAAGGAGTTAAAAAACTTTGTTGAAAATATTCAATTAAGAGAAAATTAATAATTAATATAATTGAATGCTTATATTGAAAGTTTATTTGGTTTGTTTGTATTACTTGTTTAATTATTTACTTCTAATGTTTTATATCTTCATATTCAGAAATTTCATTATTCGTTTGTATTTATTATTAATATATTTCTGCTTTTCTTTGTGATATTAGTTTTCATAATCATAATTTGTTTCTTTAAATATTATTAATACTGTATACATTGTTTCATGTTTTGGGTCATTCCATATCAAATCAACACACTTTTCGGACTTGATGTCTCAGATTTTCATGATTTTTTATATGCAGTACTATATCATAGATTATGAAAAAATACCAAATTTCAGTTATGTAGCACAACTATTTCTGAAGTTATTAATTTTTAAAGATTTAAATTTTAATGAAAAAGTGTCATATTTTGGCACCTTTGGATGCCTATAGGCCTGTAACCAGTGATGATATTAACCTGGGAGTGGTCTCATTTTAAAGCTGTTGAATGTGGCTTTAATATGATATGCAACAAAATAGGGATTACAATTTTAAAAAAGTTAAAAATTTTAAAATGAAAATTTAAATTTCTCAAAAAGTGGCAATTTTAAAAATTCCCAAAAAATATCAAATATAGTTTGTAATGTCTTAATACATATAACAAAATTCTATCATGGGATCTCAATGGGATCAGGAGATACAGGGCTTAAGAAATACACGTTTTATAAAAAAAAAAAAAAAACAGAATTAGTATAGTTTTTGACAATTTAGAATAGTTCACTAAATGAAACAATCAACACTTTACAATGAAACAAGCAGTGGCTATCACTTTTACATTTTTTCAATGGAGAAAGGTCATATAGACACTTAGCATTCAATATTATGAGTAAAGTTAAGGGCTAACAAATTAGTTCATCAAGACTTGAATCGTTGGAAGATACCTACATATTTGATCACTTCACTGTTTCGTAAACTGTATGTTCCACCGACATCTAGGCCATTAGCGACAGCTAGGAGTACAAGTTTAAAGAAATTTAGAAGAAATTTACATTTAGAATTTTGATGGATTCTAGGTTGAACCCACGAAGGAAGAAATGGTCTGTCTGATAATACATAAGCGTCATAACCTTTGCAGCCTAATTCTAACACTTCATTTTATTATTAGATCATTTTTTGGAGAGAAAAGAAAGCTATGATGGTTTGCACTTTATTTTTCCATTATACTGAGATAGGAATTGACTTTGTTACCTTTCTCCTGAAGTTTATCATCTGTTATAGGTTCAGGCGGTTTAGGTAGAACAGGCTGTGGTTGTTGAGCTGCAGCAGCAGCAACCATCTGCTGATGCTGGAGTGCAGCTAGCTGATGAGCGTGAGCATGAGCTGCAGCTTGAGCAGCGAGCTGTTGAGCTGCAGCAGCTTGGTGTTGCTGCTGCGCCTGGACCATCATGGCAGCAGATGCCCAGGGGTGGGCACCCAACAGATATGGAGGAAGTGCCATTATTGATGATTACCTGAAAACGCATATAAAATTAAAAACAACTGATAATAAAAAATTAACCTCCAGTTCAATGTTATTTAATTTTTAACAAACTCTTTTCTAGTCAAGATAGAATTTATATTTGGCCTCTCAATTTCAAAAGAAGAAAAGCTTGTAAGAGTGAAATAAATAAAAAATATAAAAAGACTTTTTGAAGAACAATACGGAAATGAACAATTTTGCTGCTATAAAAAGTCAAAAGAAATTCTGTATATCCGAGAAAATACAATCTAATCATCAAATCTTAAACCCAATGATTAGATCAGTGGGCATTAGTTAATGGGGAACAGACATTTTATTCTATTTTTTTGTTAGAACGAATCACTAATAAGGTTATAAGCACTATTTCATTTACATATTTTCAAGCATTCAAGTTAGATATTGATCTAATTCAAAAAGATCAACATGGAAAACATTGAATCCAACCAAAGTAGGTTTGAACTAGCTTCTATAAGGTTCCTGGGGGCCCTGA
Source organism: Gonocerus acuteangulatus (assembly GCA_946811695.1). Lineage (NCBI taxonomy): Eukaryota > Metazoa > Arthropoda > Insecta > Hemiptera > Coreidae > Gonocerus > Gonocerus acuteangulatus. The sequence goes on along the minus strand of OX328123.1, from coordinate 99,563,212 downwards.
TTCTGTTACTCTAACCTCTCCAAAGCCCAACAGATATTATTTGTGGACGTTTTACATCAGTGGTCACAGAAAATGAATGGTCACTTCAAATACTGTAAGTCCTGCTACAAAAAGAAAGCTCCTTGTGTCAGCAGTACTGAAGTTGCCCGCTTATATGAAATCTTTAAACATATAGAATTCTTAAGATATTGAAGGGAAAATTTAAGAAAGTGTGGCTATTGTACGAAGAATGCCAGATATATACTTAAATTGGTTGCATAAAATGCAGCAAGATCTGACGGAAGCAACCAGGTTGCCCAGGTTTGTAATACCTGTAAAGTATTACAGGTGTCTAATTCTTAGCTGTACATCAGGTGCTTTTTTTGTTTCCAAGTACCGAAAACCCCTGTTGGGTGAGTGTATAGTCTGGAATCACGAAAACTACATTCATCTTACTAATTTGTATCATTCCTACTTCTATAGTTTTTTTTTTTTTTTTAATAACATGAGATCATGAACTTAAAACACGGTAATTATGAGCGAGAGCTGCCCAGAGCCCGATCTTCATGAAACTTCGTATACTTATTCATTTTGACCTAAAACACCTGTTATTCTATAGAGTTTTTGTAAAATGATGTAGGCCAAAAGAGGACTTTTAAAGTTTCTCCATTCACAAATGGGATACTGACATGGAAATATCAAGATAATATTAATAAATTTGTAAGATTCATGATAATGTATTCCAAAGATTCATAATAATGTAAAACAAAAATTATTTTTTAAATTGTAAAGAAATTAAAAATAAAAGATGGTCGTTTTTAACATTGAATATAATTTTTTTTTTTTTTGTGTTCACATTGCAAAACAACTCTGCTTATTGTCCAGTAAAACAAATTAATCTTAGTTGTGGAGTAATTCAGGTATCCCACAAGTTACTATGCTAACTTTAAACTTGGATCACAAAAAGAAAATGGTATTCTTTCACTCTTTGGTAGTATAAAAAGAGATTCAGTTTTATAACACATTTGAAGCATTATGCTTGAACAAGGCTACAAGCAAAATAAGAAACTGTAGCAGTTACAGAAAAGTTTATTTTTTTTTTTTTTTTTGCAATATTCATATAAAGTGAATTTTATCCTAAATAAACTTACAAGTACTAAAATGTGAAACACCAAATGCCCTTAAGACTAAACAAAAAAATAACAGAAGTCAAACTTACACAATTCTAAACAATAGTACAAAGAACTCCAAAAGAAGTTACGGAATCATAATTATAAACATAATCTTTCACATTTCTTAAAAAAAACACATAAGCTTCTTAAACATTAACACACATAACCTCACATTCGGAAGAAAACAAACACGATACAACAGAGTACAACAGATTAGGAGTTAGTAGAACAGACAGTGTTGAAAAACAACAAAAATTATTACACTTATGAAAACTTGAAAAGGTTCAAGTCATAAGATTTTAGAAAAAATAAGTAGTAAAAAACTATGGAACTTGTAATTTTAAAAAGGATTACGTTCGATTCTTTATTCCAGTAAAATCTACGTACGTCGTCTTTTGGTAACACTGCAAGTGAAATCCCTTCTCCTATAAAACAGTTTCTGAGATTAATCAGAAGTGTTCCCATCTGATTTGGTCGCAGGAGTTCGGGTTTTCGTTGTTACTTTCTGTCACACTTTTTCTATAATAAATTTTTACTGGTTTTCTAATTGTGTCTTGTGAGTGTTGGTCTTGCAATGGAGATGAGTTTATTTGGGTCTCATTTCTTTGGATTTCCAGCCGTTCTCGTTAGTTCAGGTTTATTTTATTTAAACAATTATTGGGTACTTAAAGCTCTTACACCGACTGCAATAAAAACACACACTAAGAAAGAATGGAAATGGCGTAATACTGCTAATTCCTTAATTCATTCTTTTGTAACTGGCTGTGGAGCATGTTTATGGTAAGTATTTTTTTATAATTATTATTTATTTTTATGTAAGTAGTTATGTGATTACTTGTGCTCCTCTCATTTTGCTACAAATCTTGTTTTTCATGTTTTAGTTTTTGGTCTACACCAGAGATGCGTAAGGATTTAATTTCAGAATTTACACCTGCCTCTTATTCCCTGATATCTTTTTCGATTGGTAAGTTTTTGATTAATGTAGCTATGTTAATTTTTTTAACATTCTATTTTAACACACCAATTCTTTATTTATTTATTTAGAATTTACAACAATGTAAAAATACATTTCTAGTAAAATGATACTTGTGAATATGTCCTGAAGCTCGTGAGGAGGGAAGCCGCACAGTTGCAGTACCCACATGGCAGAAAGATTAAAATCAGGAAGAACTACTCCTGAGTTGGTCTCTAGGCCAATTACGCTTCAGTTGGCGAACGGGGTTATTTGGGATTAGATGTGAGGATAAAGAGTTTATTAAAGAATTAGGATGGCCGTGTAATTTTGAATGAAATTTTTGATATAATTTTTTTGATAATGGTTGGATAAATGGAATATGTAGGTCGTTATGGAGAGTCAAATTGGATACAAAGAATGGAGCGTCGGCTATTTTGCGGAGGATTTTAGACTGCAAAGATTGAATTTTGTAGGAGTTGGATGGCTTTGTGGATCCCCAGAGTTCTATGCCATAAGTACATAGTGGTCTGAGTACTGTCATGTAAATGAGTCTTTTGTTCTTAAGTGTAAGGTGTGATCGTCGGTCAAGTAAGTGTAGTAAAAGTCTGTACCGTCGGTACACCAATTCAACTCTAATAAAGTAATTCTTATAAGCTGATAGGAATGTAGGTTTGTTACATTTAGTTTCTAAATAAGTAAGCTACTCTTAAAAATGCATTTTAATGTATAATGCATTAGGTGAAGTCTTCGATATATTTTGTTTTCTTTTTCTCAAGTCCTTTATCAATAATAATTGCTTTGCTCTTTTTCTAAGATTAAGCTTTGACATTAACAATTTTTTTGTTTCTGACTCCAATTAATCATCATTTGTATGTAGTTAAGACAGTTAGTCTAAGACCATCGAAAGGGTATTTTTCCAAAGAAAAGCGACCACCCCAAGTGGGAGTCTAACTCACAACCTCAGGCACAGAGTGAAATAAAGAAGCATAAAATATATTGCTTATTTAAATATTTTTGATTTATTCACAGTTAAATGAATGTTATTTATTAACACTTAAGAGTTCACACCTCTCATGTTTACACAAAACCTCAAAGAAATGATAATTGAGATTTGTTTTGACATGGTTTATAGATGAGACGCATCTATTGAACTTGCTAAAAATAACTGTAATTTAGGTTTTCAAGCCATCTAGACAAATCGAAGAACCTGTACCACTAAAGCGTATTCAGTCCATTATCGTGTCTAAAGCTAACTGGAAGAAGTTCACCATCAGGCTGGGGGAAGCCTTAGTTTTTCCTGATACTTTCAAAATAACATTTATATTATTGTGCTAATGATGCTATGCAGTTAATTCATTTTGCATGTGAATGTGTGTGATTAAAATAACAAAGGGTCTAAATAAAATAACCTTGGTTGTAGAACATTCTAAAAGTGTTTATAAAAATAATAATAATAAATAAAATATTTGTATATATTATAAGTAAAAATATATTAAACGTGGTTCAAATATGTCTATATGCTAAATATTAAAACGTATTTTTGTCATTTATTAGTAGTTTTGCTTTATTTAGTTTTTAAAATATAAACATTAAGAATTCTAATAAAATTATAAGTTTATAATTAAAATTTATTGTATCTAAGTTATATGATTTCAGTCGTTACATTTTTTTTTAAAGGCTCGTTTAAAAATAATAAAACTATGATTTATTATAAAACTTAATGGTGGAGGTCTTATGGTAGCTGTTTGTGTTCCTAAAATCTATGTAATGCTATCTGTGTTTCATTGACCTAACAGATAAAGCTCTATATTGATTTCTGTATACTCTAGTATGATATAAAAGATAAGGAGGTATTATAGTATGACATCTTGAACACATGACGTCTGACATCACATGGTGATGTCCCCACCACTCCAATTCTGGTAGCCTCAACTCATGTTGGTGGTGGCCTTCATTATAATAAATGTTTAGGTAGAACCTTTTAATTAAGTACGTAAATAATTTGCTGTTCAAATACCAATAAAAAGTTGATGTTTTATTCAATTTTGTTTTTGTTTGATCGAATTTATAATCAGACATGCTGCTCTTCTTTCAATAAGAACGATATTTTTCTTACAAATGAATTGAAATTGATTCATTTGATAAACATTATATTCAATGACTGCAAATGTACTCAAGGCAACATTTAAAACAATTATATTTCCTCCCTTTTTAAAATAGAATTTCCTTCCTTTTTTCTTAAAAAGTACAAATCTCAGGATTCGCATTTTCTTAGCGTGTTTCCAGTCTTATCCCTAGTGACATTTGTAAAACAATAGAAACAGTTATTAGTTTGTTTAGATCTTTCATGAAACATTTAAACACATGTAAAATGGACATTAAAATTTAAATTTAAATAAATAAATAAAAAGTCCGTCACGCAGGAGCTGCATAACTAAGCACTTTCCTCAGAATTTGGGTAGTGTAGACTGCTTTCAGAACAATTTGCTTAAAATATCCTACATAAATAAAATAAAAACATGAATAGTTCTCTTTTAATTTTGTAATGAGTAACTGATAAATTATTAATTTGCTTCAAGAGTTATGTTTACACATGGTACCTACTACACTACGTAATAAATACAAAAAACCTCATATTATCGTATTTTGATCTAACGCAGGAACCGGATACAGTCCCTCTAGCGCTCCTTGCGGCGCCTTTGTGACCCTACGTCTAGCTGCCTTTTCTATTGAAATATATTACAAAGTAAACCCCCCTTTCCGATTGACCGATTCAGCTCATTTTTACAACACTTCTTTCTCATGAGTTACCCACGACGTATACCGCGTTTCGTTACATTAAAGCAGAAATTACGACCAGTATGAGTATATTAGTAATTTGGGTCCGGAGTAAACCCCCCCTCCTAAAGAACCGATTTAGTTTATTTTTACAACACATATTTACCTGTAGGTTACCACTACGAATACCGAGTTTCGTCGAAATATACCAAAAATCACGGTTGGTAGTGGCGAATTGGTATTGTGGGTCCGGAGTAAACCCCCCTCCTAATGAACCGATTTAGTTTATTTTTACAACACATATTTACCTGTAGATTACCACTATGAATACCGAGTTTCGTCGAAATATACCAAAAATCACGGCTGGTAGTGGCGAATTGGTATTGTCGGTCCGGAGTAAACCCCCCCTCCTTATGATCCGATTTAGTTCATTTTTATATCTCACTTTCCTCTCTATATTACCACTACGAATACCAAGTTTCGTTGAAATATAACGAAAACTACGGCTGGCATGGTCAAATTAGTGTTTTGGGTTCGGGGTAAACCCCCCCTTCCGGTGGACCGATTTTGGTGGTTAACGAACTCGTTCAATCGTTTGCTAATTGAATGCTATATACCAAGATTCGTGACGAAAAAACAAAAACTCTGGCCGCTATCGTGTTAACAGACACATATATATATATATATATATGCATATATATATATATATAGATATATATAAATTTTAACGGGGGTCATTTTCGCTGTCTACTAGGTAGGATCGATAAAGATTTGAAGAAATTTTTCAAAAATTCCGTCATGAGTCCAACCTCAATAGCTACTTTCCTTCGGAGGAAAGTGCTAAAATGTAAAATGAAAAAGAGAAACACCACAACAGGGAACAGACAGTATCCTAAGCGTAAAATTACTCTTCCCGCCTTCTCCTTCTCAAGCTTTGCTCTAGAAAACACAATTACAAATATGTCGTACAGTCATTTTCTTACCTTGGTTTACTAAAATACTCATTGCATTAAATGTCTGTTAAATGGGGGCCAAAAATCTGTCAGGCAAACAGAGGCAAAAAAAAAAACATTCAAAAGAACGAACCTGACTTTTTTGAGTTTTAAGCACCAATTTCTGCGAATGAGATTGTCTCATAGAAAATTACTTCAATAACAGTTTTTTAGGAACTGTAGTAAGCTTTCGAATGGTTACCGTTCACTTACCACAATTTCCCAACCGTTTTAAAGATATTTAAGAAAATATACAGAAATACTAAAACTGCTGTATATATATATATATATATATATATATATATATATATATATATATATATATATTTTGTATGATTCCTTAAATACACATGTAACCAACCAAATTTAATTATCTTAGTTTGGACAAATGTCTGTAACATGTAGAAAAAGTTTCATATTAATTCATCGTTAACTAGTTTTATTCGCTTTTCTCAAAAACTGTTACAATTATTACTTTTTGCATGGTTTTGTTTGTTTTCCTGCATTAGAAAAAGTCCTATAAATGAAAAGCCAGAAGTGCTACAATTTTATTTGTACGTATGTTGTTCAAAAAACCATTATTGGATAGACGGATTCTGCTGGTTAACAAACGAATAATGTTCTATGCATTGTCATTGCATTTAGCACATTTTTTATATATTTTTCATAGAAATACTAATACAATGTTTATACATTTTTATCATATAGTAAATAGATAAAATAATTGTTTCCCCCAAAATATTAAATGTGTATAACTTATCATAATCTGATAAAGGTGCTTGTCATACGATGGGAGTTGTTAACAAGTTGGTATGTATGATGGTACTCATTTGAGTGAGGGTTAATGGTTGACATTGACAGTTACCCTGGACCCATCTGACCCTGACATGCTTAAATGCTTTTTCCACGCATAATCCTTCCTATCATATCATTAGATGAATTCCAATTATTATCTGTTACATAGGCGCATACTTTTATTTTGTTCCCACTATTTTTTTATTGGGGCTGGCATGGCTCATGCGGTACCTAACATTATCTGCTGAAGTGAGAAAACTGAAGCATGCAGTAATTATTTTATCTTCTAATAAAATTGTTTGGAAGTAAGAATTGGGGGGCCTGATTGACTCTATGCCCACCCAACCTTTAATGGGCACTGCCAATTGGGAAAAGTCCGTCTCGCAGGAACTGCATCATCTTAGCGCGGTTCCGTTCATATCCCTAGTCTAATTTGGAAAGATTAAAATAGAAGCAGTTATTATTTTGGTTCCACCAGTCTTTTTTTTTAATTAATTATTATAATGGCGTGTCAACCCTTAAGGTCACTAACGCCATTCCTGTGAGTAGTAAAGTCTTGAAAGGTCATGATTTACAATCTTACCTGGAAGGGTCGGCTACACTAGAAACGGACCCGCTAGTGACAAGGTCTTGGAAATCTATATTTCTAACAATAAATTGTTTTTGTTATTTTACTTAACCAGTTTTATTGTCAAATACATTATCCAACTATAAGCAATTAAAAAATAACACGAAATAAAACAGACAAAGAGAACCATTGGAATAAACAAAATCAATTAATTTAAAGCTTTAAGCACTTTTTTCTCCGATTGACATCGCCTAATTAAAACTTTCTTCAGAACCTTTTTTGTAGAGCATTTAGTAAGCTTCCGAATGGTAATCTTCCGCTTCACAAGATTGTCAACGGTTTTCGAGATACTAACGAAATTATACAAAGTTACCAAAACTTTTTTTGTCTATTAATAAACTATTTTATTCTAACCCTTCCTTTACTCTAAACGTAACAAAATTTTCAACATATTAGTGTTGATGAAACTCGAACATGCAGAAAATGTTTCAACTGTATCCCATAATTCTAAGTACCAAAATCAAAGACAAAGAACCCTCCCTAGGAAGGACGCTAGGCAGTTGAAAAGCTATATATCTTGGAAATCCATATCTCTAACATTAAATTGTTTTTCTTATTTTTCTTAACCTGTTTTATTTTCAAATACATTACCCAACAATAAGCAATTAAAAAATAACAAGGAATAAAAAACAGACAAAAAGAACAGTTCGAATTAGCGAAATCAATTACTTTAAAGTTTTAAGCTCTTATTTCTCCGATTGACATCGCCTAATCAAAACTTTCATTAGAACCTTTTTTTTAGAGCATTTAATAAGCTTTCTAATGGTATTCTTCCGTTTACCAAGATTCTAAAAAATATAGTCGATTTATCAGAAATAATATTCTACATGTAAAATTCAATGTAATTGTTACAATCTGCAGTATTTCTAATCTAATAATGTACTTGAACTTAAGTAATTGCTTGTGAGGCCAATTTTTTAGGGCCTCAAAATCTGGGCTATTGTCTCTGGTCTATCCACAGTTTGCCACCCTTTTATTATGCTAACAGCATATGGTTGGTCACCCATTCAGATGCTGTGATACTGTCCACCCCTGATGTTGCTTCACTTCGGTAATCAATGGGAACTGATGTATTTAACATGGCTATGGCCCTAACTTAACTAATTATGATGCAATAAAAATGTGTCCATAGCCACATTGAATACTCTGGTTTCCGTTAATCACTGATTAAGCAATGTTGGGCGAGGCCATTACCTGGATCATCTGGGACTATCTGGAAAAACCACCATTGACATTATAAAAAGATAGGCAACCTGTATATAGCTCAGCTATTGATACATCGTGTAAAAAAAATAATTAAAAAGTAACTATTGGATCTCCCAGTGGTCTTGTGGGTAACGCATTAGTTTCCCAAGCGGGAGATGGTGGGTTCGACTCCCTCCGGCAGCAGGAATTTTCTCATCTCACGGCTTGTTGGGAAAATTCCCCCCTGCACCAGGATGTCGGCGCTAATGGCCGAGATGTCGATGCGTCATAAAAAAAAAGAAGAAAAAAAAAAGTAACTCTGGAACCCATTGAAGTGGTTGCAATTTGCGATTGATATACTTTTTGATATGTCTTGTAAAAATTAAAAAAAAAAATTGAAATAATTTGGATATTTGTAGGTCCATGGACAATAAATCCCTTAAACCCAGATTCTCTATCTACATTTGCAAATAAGCATACACAGTTTGCATTCTTAAAAGTCTGTTTTAAAATTACAGTCTGAATAGTATGAAATGTATTAACTTAGATCCACTGCTACAACCTTTTGCTCTACTGCTGGAATATCCAATCACTGAATTGTGGTGTATGTGTCTATGAATGAACAGCAATAGTTTAGCTGAGACAGTTTTTTTTTTGTTGCATAGTACGAAATCCTTGGCATAGGTTTCATAAAAATGTCTGTAAAATTGTTCTTCTCATCTTGCTTTATGGTTTTTCAGGTTACTTTATTTATGATTTAATTGATATGGCAATGAATGACAGAAAGTCGAAAACCTATGAACTCCTGCTTCACCACTTTTTGGTAATTTTTTTCAGTTTATCTGATTGAATTATAATAATTAAAGCTCTTTTAAATTATTGATTTCCAATCAGACTTGCGAATATATTAATTTCTTCTGATTTTTTTTTTAAATTTGATAATTAATGCATGTGTAATTATGTAAAATAAATAATTATTTCTATATTAAAATCTTTAGGAAGAACTCATGATGCTTTAGAGCTAAATTTTAAGAGTGATCCCATAAGTCAAGTTATATCTCATTAAATATCCCTTATAGTTTTTTTTTTTTATAACCAATTTTTTTTTTTTAAGAATATTATCGAATGATTTTTCACTGGTATTTTTTTTAATATTTTGACCTGAACTGTAATTTTCTATCGGAGGAACTCTGGCTTAATAAATTATGAAAGGTTCTGCATGAAATGAAGTAAAATGTCCTTGTATGTCTATTTTCCTTTTACTATCTCTTCAGACCCTTTCTACACTATCCAAGTACTTATAAAGGAGCTATACCTGTTATCATCACTATTGTACACCAAATCAATTGAATTATCATGACTAATGTCAGAAAGCAATTGAAGTTATTTGATATTCTACTGTTTAACACCATGTAGTAAGAAGGAATGTAAAAAAATATATATGAAAAGGGACGTTGTAGATGTTGTTAAATAAAAAAATGTTTGTACTTAGAAAATATGCTCTCTGCAACTCATTCAAAAGTAAAAATATATTTCTCCTACTGTTTACATCTCGACATCTATCCCCAACATTGTGGTTTGGCCTGATATTTCGCCCGACTCCTCTTGGGCTTCATCAGACTTGTTCTTTTGCGCAGTAACACTTAGACCGCCATGTTAATCAAATTGATTCACAGTGTGGGTACACTTAGACTTCAAGAGTCTCAAATTGTTCCACAGTGTAGGGGTTGGGTTGAGACCTAAATTGATAATTATTGCTGTTCTTCCTGGAACAACAATGATTGTAAAACGTGCAAGCAGGCCTTGTGTATAAATTTGATACACATGCCATTTTGTAATTAAATTACATTGAAAATAATCGTTATTTAACTTCCATAAAGGGTTTAGTTGCAAAAATTTAATAGCTTTGGGAGAAGTTTTATGATTTTGTTGCTGGCAGTCAAAGGGTTAAATAGGCCTGCGTAGCAGCGACCAGCAGTTCAAGGATAGTTAAATTCTTCTTAAAATGATTTTTCAGAAAAATATTTTTTTTAGTTGTGTGCATCTCTTTAAGATAATATATATATATACAGTGACTCACAAAACTGTTGCAATGATAGCTCTTGCTTACAAAATTTGAATACCTTGCTGTTATAAATGTGTGTTGGGTAATGAAACAAATATATATGGTTTTAACACAAACTTAATAATTAGAAATTAACATAATAATAATTTTATTGAAGTATAAAAATAAATTCTGAAAAACATTGAAAATTTAACTGATTGCAACACTTTTGTGACTGAATTAAAACTATTAAAAAACGTTATAATTTAGTACTTTCTGTGGCTTCCTTTAGCTTTAATTTTGATCTGAATACAATTTGGAATACTTTTCACGAGATTGTTTGAAAATAATGACGGGATATTGTTCTATATCAATTCATTTCGCTCACATAATTCGTCAATCAATTAAGGTGAATTTTCGCACTTGGGCAAATTTTGTTTTTTTATGGAACGAAAAGTGCTCAATAATATCTATATTAGGAGATTTAGGGGCCTATCTAACAATTTAATTGAATGATTTTCCAACCATTCCACTTATTTTTACAATGTGCTTTGGATCATTATCCTGTTGAAATATAATATCTTCATATTGGAATTTAAAACTTGGCAGTTGAAATGACTGGAAAATGCTTAGATATTCCTCAGGGTTCATTTTCCCTCCTATTCTGACAATCCGTCCTACATTTTGGTCCTTTGTGCACCCCAGACCAGTGTCGATCTCGCCCATCCTAATCATTCGAACCAGTAACTTGCTGTTTCTTTATGAAATTTTTCTTGGTTGACCTCCAACATGTTTAGAACAATAAAGAGTCTCCTTTATAACATATCTACTTACCATAAAAACATTCAAACCGACTCGAGCAGCAATTAGTCTCATCGAATGGCCTTCATTGATCAAAAGCTTAATACTGTTGTTTATGTCAGAGAAATTTGAGTTCATCCACATTTTTTTAATTTATCTAGCTTAAATATTATTTTTTATGTCTGTTCTGCTTGGTAGTAGCTATTTTAAATAGTTAACTTGACATATTACAACGTGAACTTTACTCCAAAACATCCGCCACAAAACTGTTGCAATGAACCAACAACGAAAAGCATATCCCTGAGAGTGCTAACAATGACTAATCCCCTCAAGATCCTTTTAGAATTATATTTCCGTGTACCAATTAAATTATTTTGGCCAGGAGTAGTACATATAATAGTGGTTTAATTTTTTTTTCTATATTATAACGTAACTAACATATCATTGCAATGGTTTTGTGAGTCACTGTATATATATATATATATATATATATATATATATATATATATATATATATATATAAATAAATAAAAGTTTGTAATAAAATAATGTGAATTTTCTATTAACATTCTAATCTATTTATTTTGAAGGTATTATATTATATGTTTCAGGTTATACTCTCCTTTACAACTGCTATGAGTCAAAAAAAGTATATTGGTTACACCCTAATGGCACTTCTTGTGGAAGTGAATAGTGTCTTTCTTCATTCCAGGCAGCTTCTTATCATGCAACAGTGGAGTAAAACCTCAATTGTATACCGGATCAACAATTCATTTAATTTAGGTTTGTTTTATTTATTTATTTTTTAAAATCCAATTTTAAAAAGCTTTAAATTATAATCTTGCATTTACCCTGATTTCTCATGCTCTTTCTTTCATTACATACAGAATAAACCCAAAGTAAAATTGCTCTTGAGATTTCTTATATTCATTTCCTTATCTCTGAAATTTTATATTCTTTATATATAAATAAATAAATAAATATAAATATATATATATATATATATATATATATATATATATATATATATATATATATATATATATATATATATATCCATTGATTCATATGATGACTGAATCTCTCAATCATTCATGTGAAATTTAATTTCTTTAGATACTTCTGCCTTTCTAGAGAATGAATGAGTTAATTTTCATTAGTTAAAGAAGAAACTTGTGCGGCAAAGAAAGTAGTACAATAAGAATTTGGCAAGGAAATGTTTAGACAATATTTTAACATAAAGAAACTCAATTTTGATTATGATATTTTCTAAAATACAAGAGTCAAATGTTCATTTGTGTTTGTAATTTCTGGATAATGCAATAATTCCTTTAAAGATCTAAAAAAAATATATGTTTAATGTCAAGGGAATTTCGAAAATAAATTGTGCAAAGAGATATGCTATTAAAATATCTATATAGAATATGTTTTCATATATTCAACACCGTCTTTGTGTATTTCTGTGCCTAAAAAATAATATGCGACATTCTTTATATATTTCTTTCAGGCACATTTGTAGTATTCAGAATCTTAACTCTCGGGTGGATGACCCGTTGGCTTCTTCAACATCGAACCGACATGAGCACTTTTGATATATATGTGGCTGGAACCAGTAAGTATTTTGTATTTGATTTATTTAGTTCAGTTATATATGTTCATTTTTAAGAAGTCTTCTCTAAGTAAATTTCCCCTTGTAATGCCATATTTTACATCCAAGAACATCCCCTCACTGTCAGGCTATAGAATTTAGTTAACCTTTAGTTAGTGATTCCAGACTAATTAAATTGAAATTTTTAAAATAAAATTAATGTATTTAATTCACGACATCCCGATCAGTAAAGTAATTTTATCTAAACAAAAAAAAAAATTGTTTTTTTAGTCCGGTCTTTATTTTTCACGATGAGAAACGTAATACCTCAAGATTGTGGCCTCTGAATGTGCTTAAATTAAAATGGATTATTCTAAGTATCTATTTTATAATTAAAATGTCTACAACTGTTATTAACTTGAATGTGATGTAAGTTGTCAATCTTAGCAGAATATAAATTTCATTTATATTGCTAAAATCAGTGAAACATCCATCAAGCCATCCAAGGAAAAAAAAGTGTTTTTTTTTGGCACAGTTGTTGTGATGAAACATTCATATCTTCAATAAAAAAAATCAAACCAACTCCTAATTATGTTTTCCTTATGTTCTTTTTCTATTTCAACAGGTGTTGTTAGCTTAATCTGACAACTCAACAGGAACTCTTAATGTCATTAAAAAAAAAAGTTCTTACTATTTTTATTGCAATTGATTTCAGCACTTGAATAGCATCCACATGCTAAAAATTACTGATGCAGCAATCAAGAATGAATTCTTTAGAAACATTTTATACTTCAAAAATTAAAAAGTCTGTTACTCAGTGGCCTCATTCCTTAGCAAAGTGGATAATGTTACACGCATTACTGAAGAATTTGCTTAAAATAATCTATATAAATATAAAATGAACATGAATACTTAGACTCTTTTATATTTGTGGTGAACGACTGTCTAAATTTAAAATGTTAAATGTTTTATTTAACTTTTGTTTAGAGTTTACCCCAATATTTAATAGACCAGGTTAGTTTTTACTTACAACACATCTTTCTCTTTAGATGGGTACAAGGTATGTCAAATTTTGTAGCCATATAACAAACATTTCAAGTGTTAGGAGTATTATTACATATACATGAATGTTTGGTATCTAGTTGGTAGTATTGATAATGATTTGAAGAAATGTTTCAAAAGTTCATTCGCAAAGTTCTTTTGCATCCTTTATTCCTTTGGAAAGTGATAAATACCAAACAATCCAGTGTAGGACTCCCTGACACTAGCTTCGAGAGGTAGTGTCACTTATCTTTCTCCTCAGATTGAAAGAAGAAGAGGTGCTAATGTTTTCGCCTTGAGATACAAATGCTCAGTTACTTACATAGGCCAGACTGCAAAGCGAACTGAAATGCACAGGCAGCAATCAACGACTATTTGATGATAGCCATTAAAGAAGATTTCCGTGAAATCTAAATGGCAGTACAAACGCAAATGCTTTGCATAGTTGAAGCAACAAAAAAATTTATAGAGAGGAGATCGTTGACCGTTGATGATGCAAGGTAGGGATTGTCGGGGTTCGGTCACTGCTACTTAATAAAACTACATTTTATCATAAAAATGGTTTTATTGTGCCGACGTTTCGGCTTGAAGTTCAAGCCGAAACGTCGGCACAATAAAACCATTTTTATGATAAAATGTAGTTTTATTAAGTAGCAGTGACCGAACCCCGACAATCCCTACCTTAAAAAAATTTATACTTGATTAAGAGGATAAGGAGTCTATTTGCACATAGGGTATTTTTATTTTTTAATTGTTCAACCATAAATTGTATCTTGGACATTTTTGTTTAAATTGTTACATTCATTAACGTTTGTGTGAGGATACCACTTAAGTGATGACATTAGTTTTAATAAAAACAATAAAAAAGAAAACTCTTAAAGAAACATCTGATAATAGCTATCATTATTCAAACAGGAATTTACTTATAATTCAGATAGCCTGTCAAAAAATCATCCATAGGCCACTTCAAGCTGAAGTAGTGTTGTCAACCAGCAAGCAGTCATTAAATGACTGAAGTAGTTTGTTGGATTTCTTATCTTTAATGATTTTTTTTTTCACATTTTAAAATCTATACTTAATATATTATATTAATTCACAAAATGTCCCAATTATATACTGGGTTGTCTTTCATCCCAGCTTGAAGGGAGAAAACCTTCTTTAGAAGCTATCCTTCCTGACATGTGGCTCCTGACACAAAATTTATAACCCAAGAAGGAAAAATACCAGACATTCAAATTGTGTGTGTTTGTATGTATATAAAGGCATTATAAACATGCATATTTGTAAAAGAACAATGAACTACTGCTGACGAACCTTATTCCAGGAACTGGAGAGATCTCCCATTCTTAACACATTCATTGCCCATTATGTGAGCAGTATAATTGCAAGTGACCGAATCACAGCCGAATTTACAGCAATCTTGCGAAAATTACTACCATAAATCAAAGTAATCATTATGATAACGATATATGTAACATTAACCTAATTTTTTACGTACAACTTGTGGTAATGCTTGGCGGGTTGTGAGCACTGTACGTACGTCAGGATTTTAATCATGATAAAAATTTGTAGGGCGATATTTGTAGTAGAAATGTCAACAGTGAAATTTTATTATGTCTTCCCAATCAATGTAAATGTAAATAAAAGTTTTTATTTTTTTCCTTATCCTAAACTAATTATAATTAGTTAGTATAATTTTTAATCTATTAATAATTATTAATAGATTAAAAATATCCATATTTACTATATCTAAAAACTATTTTTTTACTTAATTTTATTACTAATAATATTACTTATATTTTTTCTTCAAAATTGGCATATATTTACAAAATTTTCATTATAAAATTTACTTTCCTACGTACTAATTAAATACTTCTTACAGCTACAAACTAAATATATATTTACTATTCCTATGTACAAATATTTTGAAACAATACAAACACCAATACGGGATAGAAAAATTTTTTCAGAAAAAAACAACACTAGTAACATAGTCTGTCAACTCCCTAGGAGGCCCCCAGAGTAAAGTAAAGCTAAATGAAGGTGTCCCGGGAGAGTCAAGTACCAAGGAAGGCAAGGGGTCAAGGGACCCGCCTGGCACGTCGCGGGCCTGGGGGGAAAGGACGGTTGCACCCGCCAGGCGGGTCGCAGGCTTGGGGGGAAAGGACGGTTGTACTCGCCAGGTGGGTCGCGGCCAGGGGGGAAAGGATGGTTGCACCCGCCAGGCGGGTCGCGGGCCTGGGGGAAAGGACGGTTGCACCCGCCAGGCGGGTCCTGGTCAATGAACATGGTAAATAAAACAGTGTTCAATGGATGGGATTCCTTTAATGTTCAAAGGAATGAGTTAGGGAACAAATGTCTGTCTTCAGTTCAGAGGAACTCCATTCTATTAGTCTCTGCAACAAATCAGTAGATGAAATAGCAGTTATATCACCAAAATACTTAATTTAGTGGGCAACAGAATAGATACATTTTTTTCCGAATACTTTAGATAGCAAAGATAATATAAGAAGTCTTGAAGATCCGATAAAAAAATAATATCTTAAATTTGTTTAATATAAGAAAAAAAGAATTAAAACTGAACATGTAGATTTTGATCGAAGATAAATGAAGGTTCTGATCTGTTTTATCATAGTGTTCTTTGTTTTTATATTTTCTTTGATTATATGTATTAAGACATCTTGCTGTACTATTTTGTTTCAGCTTTAACGGTAGTTATGGGTATGAACATTGTCCTTCTTCAACGTCTCCTTAACTCTGACTACAGACAAGTACCAAAAACTCAACCAGATGAAGCTATTAAAGTGAGATGAAATGTTGTAACATTATCTTCCTTATGTTTCTTTCCTACCTTTGACCATTTCTTCCTTTACTAATCCTGCTTCCAGGATGATAATTAAGTAAAGAAAAAAAAAAAAGATTGTATTAAAAACTTTATTTATGCATTTCCATAAAGCACAAATTTTATAGCTTCCTACGTTGCTTAATGTTTAATATTGTGTTTGATGTAGGCCACTTGTAATTCTATTTAAGTACTTTTTATTAATTTGTTATAAGGGTTAATTAAGCATATATAAGTCCATGAAAAAATTCTGAGACGTAAATTACGTTATATGAATGCTTGTGCATTAAATGTGGATTTATGTCGAAGATTTGTTTTTGATTCAAATTAAATTAATATTTTATAATTAGTATTACCATCATTCATTTAAACTTTATATTTTTGGCGAGAAAGGAGGTAATGTACAAAGCCCCATTTCAGCCATTGTGATCTAGTAATTAGTGAAATTATATTATCTAGTTTGTCTTTAATAACATTACAGACTATTAAGGCCTGCTCATTGAGCCCACCTGGAAAAGAAATTACGAGCAGCTTCAAAATTTATGGGCCATGGATATTTTCTTTCTTCAAAAGTTATTCTTTGTTTAGCTACGAAATTGTTGTTATGTATTGTTTTGTGTAAACGGAGACTAATTGATAAACATTGACTGAAAAAAAGGTCAGTTTTCTTAGACATTATTATTTTAGTTAATTAAACAAATAAATGAGGGAAACTGTCTTGTACAAGAAGCATTTATCGAATTTCTATTTGTTCAAGATTGTCTGAATAATGGTACATTGACAGCATCACATTTGAATTTACAATAATTTCTTCTTTACTTTAATATAGAAATGTTATTCCATTAATTCATTGTATGCTTTATAAAACATATATAAACTCTTCATAAGAGTTTTACAATGTGATATTTCTGTCAATGTTTTATAATAGGAGATTAACTAGTATAAAAAGAGTGAGCCAATTTAAGTCTATTATTCTTCTAGGTAATATTTATTATTTCCCATTCGAAGACAAAGTATTTTTTTCAGCATTCAAGTGAGTCTAGGTCCAATCATAAGAATATAGATACTTAGTGCGTATGCAATAGCGCTCTATTTTAATGTGATGATTACCTAATTATGCAAATGTTTATGTCTGTTTAGTACTTATTTCTTGCTATTTTATAAAATAGACTGCTAGTTAGAAAGTAACAATATCTTCAAACTTTGTGTTTTACTTTTTCTCCAAAGTGTCCTGTGACTAACCATCATAATTTCTCTTCTTCCAAGAAAATAATTGGTATTATAATGTCTTCATTTTTTAATATAATATACACTACTTGGGTTCTAAATTGATATAGATATTCTTTGTTATTTAATCATATAAAAAAATTAGGTGTTATGAGAATATTGTTATGTAAAACATTCTTGGATCACAAAACTGTTTATACATTTATTTAAAATTCGTATGCATTTCATGCTCTACTACTTTAATCATTTTATTCCATAAAGTTTCTTACAAGAGTGATAATTCCTGCTCAATGAACAATTTGGTAATAAGCTTAGCATCATAGGCCGACATTAGGACCTGTATGTGGACTACTGTAAGTGTTTTATTATCTTACAATTATATAAAAATGTTTATACGAATCATTTTATTTTAAAATGCTTAAGTTGAACAATAATTAATGATTTGAATTAATATTTTTTAATGAATTTTGTGTTGCATTATTACTAAGCATACCTGCAAATTTATATTTATTAAATTGCATATTAATTTTTATTTTAAATTTAGTGAATCATTAATGTAATTTAATACTGAAAATGACTCTTCCCAAGATGTGTCATCTAGTCTTTCGTGCTTAATGGAGCTAATTTTCGTTACAGAAGTCATGAACGTCAGCTTGCAAGCCATTCAAGTGCTGGCACTTTTATTATGTGTGGTATTAAGTTATTTTTTTTATCTATATACAATAAAATCCTGAATATTTCATGTTTTCTTTATTTTTCATCAACCTAGTACTTCCTGACTATTATGAAAGTTTCCTTTAATTTTGCTTTGAATAATTAGTATCAGAATGAGTTACAGGAGTATGTATTCTGTATGTTTAAGTAAATTCTAAAGGAAGGTAACAATATGGGTTGTTACCATAAAATAATTGATGAAAAATGTTTTTAAATCTTGGGAGAGCCTACTTATTAGGTGCCAAAATGACCCTTTTAATATATTGGTATAACTAATTAATATATGTTTCATCATGTTATTTCAGAAATCAGATCAGGAACTGGAAAAACAAAAGTTACCCGTAAAGTAATTTGAATTTAGTTAAAAGCTCCACTTTTTGGTGCATTATGCAATTGATAATTCAACCAGAGAATCGACTTTGTAAATTTTTAATGTAATGAACTTAATTGGCAAAGAAGTTCCAACATAATTTTCTAGGATAATCAGGAGCATGATGGCAACCTGCTTTTCAGTTAAAGTGAAATTTCTGTCTTTGCTTTTGGTATTGCTACGTTGCTATTGATAACACTACTTTTTCCTCCTTTGGAGGAAAATAATTTTTTTTTATTATTTTTTCTCACTTTTATAGTGATGTCAAAGTTTATAAACCATAATTGCAGTTTGAAAATCATTCATGTAAAAATAAGTTAATTCAATAAGAGGTATTAATCAATGTTAAAAGGAAAAATTTGGAGTTGAACTCCATATAAAGTAAATATTGACATGCAATGAAAAATATGTATACCAAATAATCTTTCTCCTGGAACTCAAAATGGCAAAACTATGAACTTGTGATAAAACCAAAAGCAGCAGCGGCATAAAGTGGTTTTATTAGGGGCATTTGTGCAATAAAAGGCCTATTGAAAAAGAAGGAATAAAAATCATAAGCAAAATTCATGGCAGAAAATTTCAGAACAATCAGATAAAATTAATTCTAAATAATAAGCAGAAAATAGACCAAATCAGAAAGAAGTTCCGACACAATGAGAAAGAGACAAATTTCTGTTTATTGTAGAATTGAAGGCAAATAGATTAAACACATTTTTGGTTTCATTCTAATTATGACAAAAATTAGGGAAATGGTTTTCCTTAGTCCAAACGAATCTAACGATATTTGAAGAGATTGTAAAAGAGAGAGAAACTCTAAAAGCAATATTGAAGAATGGAAACAAAAAGGTCCATTAAGGCAGAAAAAGAGGGGCAGACCTAAACTTTCCAAACAGCTGAAAGAGGAAAATTTCAGAATCAATGAAAAAGTACTGATAGAGAAGCACTCAGGAACCGCTAACATTTATTTAACATGTTTCGATGTGAACGATTAGAAAAAATAAATACAGCAAAAATGCTAAGTAATTTACCTCTGATAGCCAAGAGAGGGCAACCAAAATGAACAGAAGATGAATCAATTGATGGAAGAATAAGTATGACTAGAAAAAATGACTGGAAGGATCAGAATCGTAGAAGAAAAAAATTACCCCAACATGAAATCTATCCCAAATTTCCTTCCAGTATTAAGCCTACCTCAATAATTTTTTTTTTTTCTAGAAACGTTTATCTGACACTAATTCAATTTTAATAATTAAATTGTTGTACAAAACATCTTATTCAAATAAATAGGTATTAAAGTATAGAATGAAAATGAAATAAATATGTTTTTTTAATAAAGAAATGAAAAGAAAATTATTTACAATTCATTTATACATTCTTATTCTTAAAATTAATGTCATACAAGGCATAACATGACAATAAAATCACTTAATGATGGTGCTTGATATCATAAGGATTATTATGATTAATACTAGTGATTTCAATGCTAACTTA
Organism: Gonocerus acuteangulatus; assembly: GCA_946811695.1. Lineage (NCBI taxonomy): Eukaryota > Metazoa > Arthropoda > Insecta > Hemiptera > Coreidae > Gonocerus > Gonocerus acuteangulatus. The sequence continues at coordinate 99,542,610 of OX328123.1, read as the reverse complement.
ATATAATATTATAATAAATTATTTCAAAATAATATGAAAAACAATCTCCAACACTTCAAAAACAGTATCCACTCTGCAGTCAATCTTTCAGGATGCTGTTCTCACTGTGTTTGTAGAACTTTCTTTGAACTAAAAAATAGAATAAAAGAAAACATTTAATTTTAAGAAGTGGTGGGTGGATATCAATATGAATGATGAGGCGCAGAACCAAAAGCCCGACTCGCAAACAGCATCATCTTAGCGCGGTTCCGTTCTTATCCCTAATCTAATTTGGAAAGATTAAAATAGAATCAGTTATTATTTTGGTTCCACCAGTCTTGAAAGGTCTTAATTTACGATCTTACCTGTATGGGTCGGCTAACCCATAAGTCGGCCAGAAAGGCCTCCGCTCAGAGGCATTTGGAAAGCCTTGGGATCTCTCTTTTTGAACGCTACATTTTTAACAATAAATTGATCTTATTTTAGTTAATCTGTTTTATTGTCCAATACATTATCCATCTAAAAGCAACTAAAAAATAACAAGGAATAAAACAAAACAAACCGTTTATTTTAATTACTTTTCATTCTTTTATTAAACCTGAAAATAAACAATATGAATACAAGTAATCAGTCTTGTTCGAGCATTTGCGTAAATTTGGTATGCATACAACTATTTCTGAATGATAAATAGTGATTAACAAATTTTTATTTCTATTTTATTTATTTATTTATTTATTTTTTTGACGCTAAAAGGCGATAACACAATTAAAATGTTCTTTAAAGGAAATAAAAAACAATAATAAAAGCAGTCGTGATGAATTAAGAATTTGTAAAGTGTATCTGTACTGTTTATGTTAATATTTAGTTTTACATGTAGTCAGTGAGTTCGAGTAGTATATGATTGTATAAATCTTAATAGTATATATTACTCAATTTCAGATAGTTACAATGAAGAATTAATTAATATTATATTGTCGTCATATTCAGTCAAATAAGTTTCTGTATTAACAAATTTAAAATGGGCAAAACAACATGAAATCGCCTCTATTATCAATAGGATTTATGCGACTATTCAAAATATTATTGAACGTTTTAAAAAAGAAAACAGAATAATAAGAAAATCTAGAGTCATTACAAAAGAAACGGTTCCTGTTCATATCCCTATTGTCATTTGAAAAGCTTAGAATAGTAACAGATAATATTTTCCTCGGCCTTTGTTCAAAGGGTTTTATGGCTTTACCTGGTCGGGTCCGCCAGACCCTAGAATCCTCATCTACCGATACTTCATTTCATATGTTTCAATGCATTGGAAAATATCAAAATTTTTCACACATTTCTGTGTTCTTTTACTATAGTAATAAATCTACAAATAAAATCAATTAAAAAATAAAATAAAAAAAACAACAGCATGAAGGCAATTGAAAATATTCAAAAGACGTCATCGAATCTCTTTCTCTTGGCAAGCTATATATCTAACAATGAATTGTTTTTCTAATTTTACCTAATCTGTTTTATTGTCAAATACATTATCCAACTATAAGCTATTAAAAAATAACAAGGAATAAAAACAGACAAAAAGAACCCTTCGAATAAACGAAATCAATTACTTCAAAGTTTAAGCACTTCTTTCTCCAATTGACATCACCTAATCAAAAATTATTTCAGAATCTTTTTTGTAGGGAATTTATAAAGCTTTCAAATAATTTCTATCCACTTATCACAATTTCCCAACCTGGTTCGAGATATCAATGAAATTATACGAAGTTCCCAAAACTTTTCATGTCTGTTCATAAAATATTTTATTCTAACCCTTCCTTAACTCCAAACGTAACCGAAAGTTTAACATGTTAGTTTTGATGAAATTCAAACATGCAAAAAAATGTTTCAACTGAATCCCATGATTCTAAGTAACCAAACCAAAAACTTGATTTAACAACTTTTTTCCCGATTTTCTCAGAAACGGTTAAAGCTATCGCCTTAAAAATGGTTTCATTCGTTTTACTAGCCCAAGAAGCCTATAAAACGAGTACTTACAAGCATATGAACTCAAAAACGTAAGCGTTACGATTTTTTTTGCACGAATTTCGCCTCAAACGCCATCTTCGAGTGGGCGGATTTTGCTGGTTAACGAACTTGACCTTTCAAATTGGACGACGGATTTTTGTACCAAATTTCATCAAAATCGGACCATTAGGGACGCCAGAAATCCGCGAACAGACAAATATATATATATATATATATATATATATATATATATATATATATATATATACATATATATATATATATACAAATTTTAACCACCGTTATTTTCGGTCTCTAGGGGTTCTGAAACGCGAAATTTTCTAGTCGGCACTTCCGGATTGTTTCATGAGATCAACCTTATAAGCGGGGTTCCTCCCTATGAAGGGAGGGGAACCGCGCTAAAAGGTAAAGGAGCATGATAAGAGTACAACAGAAATAAGTCAAACATAAATATAAATATATATATATATATATATATATATATATATATATATATATATTTTCTATTCCCCAAATGTAAGTAAGAAATAGAGAGAGAGAGAGAGTATACACTCAATTACAGTGACCCTCATTTTTACTAGAATACGTACTGCCGTTACTATTTTTAAGGGAAAATAATCATTTTTTATTTTCTGGCCCCCGAATTGATTTTAAAGGGTTAAAGCCATCAGAGAATAAGTGATCGAAACAGACAATCAAGTATTTTTGGTGAATTTCCTCCCACACTCTATAGTTTAAAATATGATTTTCAACAAAATTAACTCTTACGTTACTTAATAGGGATTAATCACGCTACTCTTTTAGATAGATTGTAAGCACTTTTTAATCATAAAACAAACTTGTGAATTCTGGCTAAGAGGAGCATTCTACAGTGGTCCTCTGAGGGAAGAACGAACACAAATCTCTGGGTATAAACAGACTTGCAGCGGTTTGGCCTAGATATATTCAGAGGATTTTAGTTTAAAGGTTCATGAGATTTTTTAATCAATGCTAAACACACACACATTTCTTTTAAATGTTTTAATAAAATAACATTTATAAGAAATGTGAATATATACTGCAGATATCGTTGATACAAAAGCAAACTAACGAATATGAAAAAATGCATCTTTCATTGTCCATCTTTAATAATTTCTGCTGGACTTATTTACGGCAAATTCTTCAATCTGACTTCTCTCTATTAAAGGGAAAGTATTCCACTATCAAAAGGTCAAATCTGCCGAATATTTGACTGTCCAAAAAAAAGTTATGAATAAATACTTTTCCACTCTGAAAAGTGTTGATTTTCATATTCGTTAGTTTGCTTTTGTATCGACGATATAAGGAATTAATTAATATATTTTATATTTCAGTAAACCTGATTTCTTTTTTTATACTTAAAATAATCTCAAGTCAAACACAATTATAGTAATTCATTACCTTTTTTAGTAAAGTTTTTTTTTCAGGAAGTTATTGTTTTTATCCTTTGATGACAGCAATGGGCCTTAATTTAACAGCCTTTTTACTGATCCCTGCTGTATGACATGTGTCCACAACATCAGTTACATTTTTATAGGATTCTGGAGCTTCCTCCATCACCAACTTCGGTGATGCTACTCGAATAGAAATGCCCATTTGTTCTAGAGCTTTCAAAACATCAGTATAGTCCAAGTTCCTTCGTGATTTAGCTCTAGAGAGTGCCCTCCCTGAATAAAAAAAAAAAAAAAAAAAAAAAAAAAAAAAAAAAAAAAAAAAAAAAAGAAAGATTAAAAAAACTCGTCGAACACACAGAAACTGTATAAACTGAGCACATTCCTCAGAAAGGCAATAATTAAAAAAAAAACAAATACGCTACATGGCTAAGAATATTCTTATAATCTAATAACTAAATAAAAAAAGTTTAACTCTTTTACATTTTTTTAACCAGCTGATTCTAATAATAATATTAAAAAAATAAATATTTTTACTTATCAGTTTCCAATCTAAAAAAGTCCGACTCGCAGGAACTGCATCATCTTAGCGCGGTTCCGTTCTTATCCCTAGTCTAATTTGGAAAGATTAAAATATTTATTTATTGATAAGGCTTCGCAACTTTGGCGAATCGCCTGAAGATTAAATTAGAAGCAGTTATTATTTTGGTTCCACCAGTCTTGAAAGGTTTTGATTTACGATCTTACTTGGAAGGGTCGGTCAACACTAGAAAGGGTTCCGCTAGTTACAAGGTCTTGGAATCTAGGAAATCTATATTTCTAACAATAAATTGTTTTGTTATTTTACTTAACCAGTTTTATTGTAAAATACATTATCCAACTATAAGCAATTAAGAAATAACAAGGAATAAAAACCGACAAAAAAAAACGTTCGAACAAACGAAATCAATTACTTTAATGTTTTAAGCACTTATTTCTCCGATTGACATCGCCTAATTAAAACTTTCGTCAGAACATTTTTTGTAGAGCATTTAGTAAGCTTTCGAATGGTAACCTTTCGCTTCCGAAGATTTTCAACCGTTTTCGAGATATTAAGAAATTATACGAAGTTCCCAAAACTTTTCATTATTTCTAGCAATAGAAAATTGGTCTCATTTTACCTATCCTGTTTTACACACAAATACATTTTCTTAACATAAGAAATTACAAAATAAAAATCAATAAAAAACTAAGGGAAAGAGACAAAAATTACAAAAAGAACGACAAACACCCGTTCATAAGAACTAAACAGACGTATTTGAAGTTTTAAGCACTTATTTCTTCGACTGACATCACCTAATCAAAACTTGTTTCAGAATCTTTTCTGTAGAGAATTTAGAAAGCTTTCAAATAGTTTCTATCCACTTATGAAAATTTCCCAACCGTGTTCGAGATATTAATGAAAATATACGAAGTTCCCAAAACTTTTCATGTCTGTTCATAAAATATTTTATTCTAACCCTTCCTTAACTCCAAACGTAACCAAAAGTTTAAGATATTAGTTTTGATCAAATTTGAACATGCAAAAAATGTTTCAACTGAATTCAAAAACGTTATTCAGCAACTATGTTCCCAATTTTCTCGAAAACAGTTAAAGCTATCGCCTTAAAAACGGTTTCATTCGTTTTCCTAGGCCAAGAAGCCTACAAAACGAGTACTTACAAGCATATGAACTCAAAAATGTAAGCGTTGCGATTTTTTTTGCGCGAATTTCGCATCAAACGCCATCTTCCAGTAGTCGGATTTTGCTGGTTAACGAACTTGACCTTTCAAATTGGACGACGGATTTTTGTACCAAATTTCATCAAAATCGCACCATCAGGGAAGCCAGAAATTAGCTAACGGACAAATATATATATATATATATATATATATATATATATATATATATATATATATATATATATATATATATATATACAAATTTGAACCACCGTTATTTTCGGTCTCTAGGGGTTCTGAAACTCGAAATTTTCTAGTCGGCACTTCCGGATTGTTTCATGAGATCAACCTTATAAGCGGGGTTCCTCCCTATGAAGGGAGGGAGGAACCACGCTAACAATATAAACAGATCTAAGGTGTTACACGGTAGCTGGTGAAAGAAAGAAAGAGAAGGTCTCGTATTGTAATTCTCTGTATGCAGGGTCTACTTCCAGGTAAAGTCATATACTTTTACTGCCCTTTACCGTTACTCAGAAAGCTCTTTGTGTTTAGAAACAAAGGACTCGGTATAGACCACCCGTATTAACCCCAAAGTGATTATATCAAGCTTGATAAACTTCCTGAATTAAATTAAGGAATTTAAGAGTGCTTAAAATAGGTTCTTGATCTAGTCAAAAAATTCAAGGAGAATTAGACCATGAATAGAAAATTTCGGCCAAACAGAAGGAAAATAACAATAACAAGGATAGTCAAACTTCGTTTTCAAAGATTGTTAGTTGTAACACAAAAACGGTCACTCATGATTCTAATAAATTAACTGTGAAGGGTGATTACATAAATATTCCTGTTGAGGCTTTAAAGCTTCAATTTAAAAAACTTATTAACCCACAGGAATTATAGATTGGCCTAAAAACATAAAATCATTGAAAAAAGGATTTCTTATTATTGAATCAAACAAAAACGATATAGAGGTTTTATCAACAGAGTTTTTAAATATATGCAAAGACCTGTTGATCAATAAAATTAAAATAAAAAATAAACTTTCGAACTGTTACATTTCACTTGGCACGATTTCCTAACCCTTTTCGAGATATTAAGGAAAAAATACGAAGGGGGCCTAATAGATATTCATACGGGATCTGAGAACCCCAAGATTCCGCAAAAATAAAATATTCTAATTATACGTATCCTGTTTTATTGGCAAATACATTTGACTACTATAAGCAATTGCAAACACTAGGGAATATGCCAAAGAACTCGGATTAGGAGCCTCGACAGTTTCAAGACATTTGAAAGAAATCGGCAAATCCAAAACTGACATTTCATACGGTACAGCCTGATATATTTCTAACAATGAATTGTTTTTCTTATTTTAATTAATCTATTTTATTGTCAAATACATTATCCAACTATAAGCAATAAAAAAATAGGAATAAAAACAGACAAAAAGAATCGTCCGAATAAACGAAATCAATTACTTCAAAGTTTAAGCACTTATTTCTCCGATTGACATCGCTTATTCAAAACTTTCTTTAGAACCTTATAGTAACCTTTCGCTTTCCAAGATTTTCAACCGTTTTCGAGATATTAATGAAAGTATACAAAGTTCCCAAAATTTTCATTATTCATTTAATTCTAGCAACAAAAAATTGGTCTCATTTTTCCTATCCTGTTTTACAAACAAATACATTTTCCTAACATAAGAAATTACAAAAATAAAAAGCAATAAAAAACCAAGGGAAAGAGACAAAAATTACAAAAAGAACGACAAAAACCCGTTCATAAGAACAAAACAGACGTATTTGAAGTTTTAAGCACTTATTTCTCCGATTTACATAACCTAATCAAAAATAGTTTTACAATCATTTTTGTGGAGAATTTAGTAAGCTTTCAAATAGTTTCTATCCACTTACCATGATTTCCCAACCGTGTTCGAGATATTAATGAAAGTATACGAAGTTCCCAAAACTTTTCATGTCTGTTCATAAAATATTTTATTCTAACCCTTCCTTAACTCCAAACGTAACATAACTTTCAACATATTAGTTTTAATGAAAGTAGAACATGCAGATAATGTTTCAACTGAATCCCGTGATTCTAAGTACCCAAACCAAAAACGGTATTCAAAAACTATTTTTCCAATTTTCTCGAAAACGGTTAAAGCTATCGGCTTGAAAATGGTCTCATTCGTTTTCCTAGCCCAAGAAGCCTATAAAAAGAGTACTTACAAGCTTATGAACTCAAAAACGTAAGCGTTACGATTTTTTCTGCGCGAATTTCGCCCAAAACGCCATCTTCCAGTGGGCAGATTTTGCTGGTTAATGAACTTGACCTTTCAATTTGGACGAGGGATTTTTGTACCAAATTTCATCAAAATCGGACCATCAGGGAAGCCAGAAATGAGCGAACAGACAAATAAATATATATATATATATATAAAAATAAATATATACATATATATATATATATATATATATATATATATATATATATATATATATATACAAATTTGAACCATCGTTATTTTCGGACTCCAGGGGTTCTGAAACGCGAAATTTTCTTGTCGGCACTGCCGGATTGTTTCATTGTATCAACCTTATAAGCGGGGTTCCTCCCTATGGGGGAGGGAGGAACCGTGCTAAAAAAATACTTACTTTTAATTACCAGTTTCCACTCAATATATATATGGCTTTTTTGTTTATTATATAAATTTTAACATCCACTTATACATGACATAGATTTCTGGAATGGGTTATCTCTGGGACCTTAAGGCAAGGATACACTGAGACTCAAAGTTGTGGGACATTGTGTATGGGGGCTGCCCTGCAACAAAGAATCGCGTCCACAGTATAGAGCCAGTTCCCTCAAACATTTCTCAGGTGCTTCTCTATCGTCGTTAACAATTGTTCAGAACCACCAATAAAGAGTGCAAACACATTGAGACTTGAAGGTGGAATGGAATTTGTCCATTTTATAAGAATTACACCTCAAGATTTCGAGAATTTTTTGCAAATGGTTGGACCATGGGAAAGAATGTGGTGGTGTTGAAAATTGTTTAGAACCAACAATAAAGCATTCAAACACATTGACACTTGAAGATGGAATGGGATTTGTCAACTTCATAAGAATTATGCTCTGATTTTGAGAATCTTTTGCAAATGGTTGGACCAAGGCTGTTTAAAAAAGATACAAACTTTAGAAATTCAATTTCTCCTACGGTAAAACGTGCTACTACTCTAAGGATGTTTAGTTAGGTGTTTAAACCTTGCTACTACTCTAAGGTTCCTTGCAAATAAAGAATTGTTTAGAAGTTTCATGTATATTTTTAGAATTTCCAAGCAAAGGATCTGCATTTGCTCCAGAAGTGTGTGAGGCAATAATCATCTTTTTGATAAGCACCCAATAAACATTATTTTTTCTAACTAAGTATTCTTATTTAATTTATTTTTAAGGTTTTTATGACAGCCTTTTATCTCAACCCGCCTTATAAACACCCATGATAATAGGTACAAATAAAAATATATTTTTAGCATTGTCTTTCTTTTTTTATTTTTATTAATAACTAAAATATGTACTATGTTGATTTAAAGTTGGATACATATGATATTAAATTATAATCAGAGCAACATGAGCGCATTTGTAAGTCCTCTTTTAACTTTATTGCCAATTCAGTTGCCTACATATTTTTTTTTTTTTTTTTTTTTTTTTTTTTTTACGGCGCATCAACAATTCTTGGCTATTAGCGCCGACATCCAGGGTGTAGCCAGGAATTTTCTCAGCGAGCCCTGAGATGAGAAAATTTCTGGCGCCGGTGGGGATCGAACTCACCATCTCCCGCTTATGAATCTAGCGCACTAGCCACTAGACCACGGGAGGCCCCTTGTCTACATATTGAAAGAAATTGAACTACAAGTCCATATGCGGGAACTGCTGGGGGCTGAGAGTAGACAGGGGGCTGCTCTGGAACACGTCCACATTCGTAATGTTGCACAACATTATACACAGCGGGAAACATTGAAACAGCAGAACTCAGATTCTTGTATCACGTAGACCCGTATTACACTCCTGAGACACGGGAACATGTTCCGCGCAGAATCGCAACAATCCAGATTCAAACGATATTCAGCTCTGCTACAATGATGCGCAGCTCTTTCAGGTAAAAACTCACTTCAGGTAAATGCACTGATTTTGCTTATTTTTAGAAAATATCAGTCTTATTACTTTGGGATGGTGAATACTGATTTTTGATGCAAGGAAGCAAAAATTACAACTGTTGTGGGCAATTTAATCATTTGTTTCCAGATAATAGCTTGCCATAGACACATTTTGTTTACATTCATAACACATCTCTTTCAGTAGTTTTGACAATTTTATAGGGTGATTCATTGCAAGAAAACAAATTCCTACTCCTAATGAAAAATTTTGCATATTTTCATAGCATATCTTTGACTGGTAGGTTTCAAACTCCTATGCATGAGGGATGTTGTTGGCATCAGTCTCTCTGGCTCTACATTAAATAAACTACAAATTTAAAAAAAAAAAAAAAACATACATACCAGCTCCGTGACAAGTGGATCCAAAGGTTTCTTTCATTCCAGTCTCAGTCCCAGTAAGGATATATGAGCAGGTTCCCATAGTGCCACCAATAAGGACAGGCTGCCCGGTCAGCTGATAATCAACAGGAATAAGAGGATGGTGAGGTGGAAAAGCTCTTGTTGATCCCTGAAACAAGTTGTTTAACGTCTAAATTATTTTAAATGTTGATGAAAATGAGCAATCAAAATGATATATGGTTTGGGTAATAAGTAATTTTACCAATTTTGTGTCAATTAGAAGTTATTATTATAGAAATAAAATGAATACATTTACAATTGATGATATCTTATAATTGAATATCAAGGTTAAGTTAAATTTATTCATTTTTTGGTTTATCTTCTAAGGCAATGAGCTCTGGATTATTTAGCAACTATAAAAAATGAAGCAGTATTTTGCTATAAATGATTTATCCAAGCATGGTTTTTATGAACTCAGTAAAATATGAAGTAAAAAAAAAAAAAAAAAAAAAAACAAACAAGAAAAGTCAGCAGCATATTAATTATTATTTTAATTATTTTAATATTAACTTTAGCATAGTTGTTAGCAAGTTTAGAGTTTTTAGCAAATCACCTTGCTGTTGTGGAGCTCCATAAATAAATAAATAAATATTTAGAGTTTTGTATTAAATGAACCTTTTTCTTTCTTTCTTCTAAATTGAAACTAAGTAACAAAACACAGGAAGCCCAAAATACCACATTTGTTATGGGGATAAAATCTTTAATTTTTGAGTTAACAAAATTAAATAATCACAATTTGAAGCTAATGGAGAGATTTTTTTTTGTACTACAGAAGAACAATTAATTATGAAAAAGAATGTCCCATAAATGCCATCCACTCACAGCATTCCAGAAGATGGTTGCTGAAATTCTTCATCACACAGGGTGAACATTTCAACTGGAAATACTTCAATTTCATGTGTTGTTTGTTTTAAATGCGGAATAGAGCATAATTTTCAACATGAACTTCTCACATTACGTGAGAAGAAATAGCAGGGGGAGAGGGTGAATAGGGTAGATAGAGAACATATACTTTCCAGAAATGTTTCAGCGTCAAGATATACTGAAACTGACATAGGAGCAGTGCCACTGTCCTTTTGAAACTGATTGGAGGATTCATTTTACTCCAAATAGGGAGTTCAAAATTCAGGAAGTTTAGCCACAAACAGCTCTACATTTACCAACACCAATACGGCACTAATAGCCAAGATTTGTTGATGCGGCGTAAAAAAAAAAAAAAAAAAAAAAAAAAAAAACACCAATTGCTCTCACCCCTCTTCAAAAAAATAAGATCTCATTTTCGTAACTTTTGACTATACACAAAAAGAAGAGGCAACTCATGTAATTCTCAATATATTGTAAAAGGTATTATCAGTTGACCAGTATTGACAATTTTGTTTGATTGTATAACAATTCAAGTGAAATTTTTTTTTTTTGCCAATGTCATGAATAATGCAATTTTTTTTCTAAAGAATACACTATAAGCCCTCACTGAATTGCAGATCTCATAAATCTGGAATTTTAAATAATAGCTTAAAGGGGGTCTCCCAATGGTCTAGTGGCTAACGCCTTAGATTCAGCAGTCATTTTCTCATCTCACGGCTTGCTGAGAAAATTCCACCATACAAAAAAAAAAAAAAAAAAAAAGAAAAAAGCTTCAATATGAATTCAAGCTAGACTTAGCTAAATGGACACATTCCACGTTTTCAGGTGTTATCACAGTTTGAAAATGTGTTTGGGGGTCCTTTAGGACAATATTACAGGAGAAAATGTTCAACTCTCTTAGAAATTGAGTGTTTTAGGATAGTTGCATTAGCAGCGAGGAGGAAATGTGTCTGGAAGACATGCCAAGTGGCTGCAAAACACTCATTATCATGGAAATACAACTCTATGGGGACAAATTATGTTGAGCACTCTAAAAGGCCATGGTAACTAAAGTTTCCAACGAAAGCTACATAATGAGTAGGGAAACTACTTTCCCCCACCTCATCATTGCAAGCCACACCTTTTACAAATGGGGTCTTTGGCGTTTTTTATTTCATCATTACACATCATATATCGTACAACACTATACCAGAGAATATTCAGGAAATTATTCTTATCAGTGAAAACTGAGAGAATTACAGAGTTGAGTCCGTGGTGCTGTGGTGGAACTTGTAGGAGCTGGTGCTTCGATCTTTGGTATTTAATTGTCCAGACAACAACCAATTAACGTTCCTAAATAACTAGTAAGGAGAATCATTTGCCACCCTGCTAGAAAACAATAGAGCTATTTCTAAATCAGACAGATCTTGCTCTTTGAAATAATTTTAAAACAAGTTTTTGGACAATTTACTACCAAAGAACACTTACATTGACTTCACAATTAAACAGTATATTGTGAAATAACCCAATATTCACATTTTTATTCTTTTAGAAGAATATTATCTGTTAAAATCAATGAGCATGTTTTATACCTTTCTATGCACTAGAAGAGTTCTCTGCTTTCCATCTATTACGTGTTCCTCAATTTTAGCAATATTATGTGAAACATCATATATAACATGCATGTCCAAATCATCAGGAGCCATGTTGAATTGTTTAGCAAAAGCCTGAAATACGGATCACAACATTTGTACCAGGCAATGAATGATAATGAGATAATTTCATTTGATATAGTAAAAGCTGAACCACAACAAAGTCACCTATTAGAATTCTTCCATTTTATTAAAGTATAGGCTTTCCATGTAGACACCATAATTATATATGTTCAAAAAATTAATTATTATTTATATCGATATTTTAGGAAGTGTTGGATAGTGTACACAACAAGAAGAAAAGAACTGTCCAGAATTTCCATACTACTGAATTTACAGGAAAATGTTTTCGGAAACATAGCCTCATTTTCAAAGCACGTATATTGGCTTCTATTCAGTCGAGCCTTTCTCCTAAACTGAATAGGAGAGCAAGGCTCGAAAGTCCCCAATATCATCTTGTAAATAAATCAGCATGAAAATTTCAGATGGTTATTATCCTTTCATTGCACAGTTTTCTAGATTGTTGTTTGTATGCTGCTCGAAGGGCATTGACCGCATGAGCTTACTTGACGGAGGTTAGTGACTTGTATATAATTTACTACCTCATAATAATATTTAATTTATCTAAAAGCATGATATCAAGTTATTTTTTTTAATAAAGAAGACCTGACATAGAAGAAAACACTAAGACAACTGGATATTAAAGATTTTTTTTACTTATCGTAAATTGACATGATCGTAATGTCTTAAAGACGTGATCGTAATATCTGTTTAAATAGTAAAAATATTAGGGTCAACATCCTAAGTCTAATTCTCCAAATTGTACCAGTATATTCTAATAGTTCGACTGATTTCCTGTGTTTGGGTTTTAGCAGCATGCAATCAAAAATGTAGTAAAAACGTTTGTTTTGTGGTCTTTGTAATATGTATACACAGATATTTTATATTTCAAAAGCACATATTATATCGTTCCAAACTGTTTACTAATAGAATATAATTTATCTATTTTTGTGTTTCGTATTTTGGATGATAAACACACCGAATTAAGTCTTCTAAGAGATCAGGAATTGATTGTAAGTATATATCTTATTATATACCCAGGATGTATGTATTTAAATTAAATATATTAAAGGCATAAAAATTATTGTAGCTTTAACTTTAAGTCTTAATGAAAATGCACTTATTCATGGGATAAAAATGTAGATTCATTAATGCATCTTCTAGGTCTTCATATGAGATAGTATAATCCTGTATTTCGTAGATATGTTAAGATACTGTCTATATAGTACTGGCTACCTTCAGCGAGAAGTTCACACATGTTGTAAGGGATGTTTAAGTCATTCCGTCTTATGCAGTCTGTAAGTATATGTTTTATTGTCAACTCAGTATTACATATTTCTCTTGTCTTGCCATTAAGTATATAATTAAAATTGTATATTTGTTTGATATTTAGATTTATTAAACAACTATGTAAGTAAGAGTTTTAGTGAGTGTGCGTAATTTTCATAATTAAGGCTTAAGGTTAGATCAGGTATATTTAAAAAGGAATTAACAAATTATGTAAATATAATCTTTAACTTTAGAAGTAATAATTAGTTTTAGTTCTACAGTTCCATCATAAATTAAAAATTGAACATTTTTTAATGGTGCAAATAATCCTAGCAGTCGGAACATGACGGAAAAAAAAATTAAATCATAGTATAATACAAGAGGTGGTAAATCCTGTCATTGCCACAATTTTTAAATATTTATTTTTTAGAACTTGTCAGATAGGAATTTTAACCAATGATCTCCTGTTTTACAGTCAAGAGTGTTATATACTCTGAGTAGGTACTTCTAATAGGATTTAAATTTATTAAACCACAGAATAATAGACAGGATGGTATATACCACCAGCGACTAATTTTTAAAACTTTATTTTTTAGAAAAATTAACCCACCAGCTAGGAATTGAACTCAGATTCTCCTGTTTTATGCTCGAGTGCTATGTCATTATACTTTTGGCCTTCATTTCACTTCATATATATAATATTCAGGTTTTGGAGATTATTTTATTGCATAAATAATTATAAAATTAACTATTTACCTGTCGGGAAAGGAATGTCATTGACGATCTATTAACCCATGCAAAATTTGCTGCAGCTGACATGCCTTTTAGATAATCTTGTCCTTCAGGTGATGTAATTCGAGCACAAGCCAACTGCCGGTCATTTGTTTCAATATTGTCTCTTTTCATTGCTTTCTCCATTGCAACAAGGGCATCTATATTTCGAAATGGAGTCACATATATAGTACCCCACACATATATAGTAATTAGCAATGATTCTATAAATAGTAATGAATGGTGAAAATAGGGATACATTGTTTATATTATTCAATCATAATTGAAAGATATTTTAATTTTATTATTTTCAAATAAAAGTCAGAGAAAATGTTTTTAGTAAATAGGGAGTTTGTCAATGGATGTCTTCTCCCCTCTCTACATCCATAGTTGTGCTTTTATTTCGTTATTTACTTGATATGGATATTCATTTCAATAATGTGTTACATAAAGTAAAAATAAAAAAATTTAAAAAAAAGAAAAGAACGAAAAACCAGTCGCACTTTTAGAAGCAAGGTTCAGTGTCCTTTATACATCAGTGTGTATTATATCTTTAGTGTAGCCTGTTCACACATTGACTGCCTCCGCCAATTAATGGGTAGAACAGGCTGAAATAACATCTAAGAAACTTAACCCTTTCCGTACGAAGTGAGGTGCACGTTGAGGTGTTCTACTATTCAGGATACTCGTACCTAGCCCCTTGTATATGATACTTTTGCGCCTTGACTTTGAACGCCGAATTAAAACTAGCCTTTTATATTTTTTTTTTTTTTTTTTTTTTTTTTTTTTTTTTTTTTTTTTTTACTATCATGATTTATCTTAAATTAATTTTGAGTTTGAATTACTTTAAAGTTAGGTTTAAAAGAATGTTATAAAAAACTTAAATTGTATGGGCATAAAAAAAAGAAAAAAGACGTTTTTCTATTTACTATTTGTTATGAATAAGTGGAATATATACTCAATTACCAAGGCCAATAAGTTTCCATACTTTTTTTTGATCTGTGACTTTGGAAACAACATTGGTGTTGTTAAAACATTTTTTTTAATGTACACCTAAATAGCCCACACAGCCCAAACTTAATTCAAATACCCTCTAATGACAGGGAGGAATAGTAGAAGTATGATACGGTGTTGCTAGATAGCTTTAAAGTCGAAAACAAGAAGAGGAAAAATGTGAGAGATATGAGGAGCTCTCGACAGCTGGACAAGTCAACGGTTCATGGTGCCTGTCATTCCTTTGACTTGTACACAAGTCAATAGTACACATGGCACAGCCGCTCCTCGACTACCAGAGCAGTCAATGGTAGAGAAAGGGTTAAATCTGGATCTCTGAAAGCCATCTGTTTTTCCTCTGCAGGTACCCGTTAAAGGCTGGGTCACCCTAAGGATGGTCTGGCACCCTTAATCAAACCCTCAAAAAAAAAAGTATAATATACTAATTAAGAATTAATAAATATTTTTTAACCTGTTTTACCTATTTTTTATATTCCTGATCTTAAATCTTAATAATTATGAAGTATTTTTCCAAGAATGTAAAGCAATTTTTAAGTAATTAAATTTTTTTTAGCAATCTATGATCTTCATGTTATTAAAGAAGCACTAATGAACTAATTTCAAATTCAGAACATAAATTATATTTTTAATAATGAAATTCAAAACTAGCATAAGATCAATAAAGTTATGGCTAATAAAGACGACAGCTTCCACTAGAAGTGAAGAACCTTCCATCCCATTTCCTGTGCAGCCAATCATCAATCTAGTTAGAATTAGGAACTATATCTAAGTCTGCTTGTCATCTGAAGTGAATACTAGTGTACCAGTTGCTACTTGATGGCCGAATCCTCTTGATCCTGAATGAATCATGACACAAATTTGCCCTTTCCTTTCAATACCCATTTTGCCAGCAGCCCATTTGTCATAGATTTCATCAACAACTTGTATTTCGGCATAATGGTTTCCAGCACCAAGAGTACCTAGCTAAAGAGACACCTCCATTAATTATTATTTCCTTTTATAAAATTGAAGATACCATTAGAATAAGATGTGTGTAATAATAATAAATTGAAAGGATTGAGAATGCCAGTGTTTGAACTAAATTTTTAGGACAAAAGGGTTTACATTTGAGAATAGCAGCAATTTATTGCTCCCTGCGCTTTAACAATAGTTCAAAACTACTGTTATCAAAATATTAACAAAATTTTCTGGTTACTTTTGAAACCAGAAATAATCTATAAGGTTCTTTGATCAAACAGATACATATATATTGCAAAAAGTAATAAGTAAGGAAGTGAAACAAAAATTGGAACCTATCTATCCACTGGTGTGGGTGGGGACAGATGTGGAACGTAAATATGTGTAAATATATTTGCACATCTTTCCGATGGTTGTGTACAATGATATTGTTTGAGTTCATATAAAATAAAATTCATCAACAGTTCTTTTTTTTTTTTTTTTTTTTTTTTTTTCTTTTTTTTTTTAAATCATTTCAGGAGGAGACCATAATTTTTTAGGTTACATATGGTTTGCACGTCTTGGGGGTGACTGGGAGCTGCACACTACATAGTCTGACTTCATGATGACAGACTCAGTAAAAGTATGTTTTTGTTTTTTTTTTTTTTATAAAAAGAAGTAATAGAAATCAATAACTAAAAGAATTAATATTTTTGGGATCTAAAAAAATTTATATTCTTTGGATTAATATTCTTCTTTTACTGCGTCTGTCGTCATGAGGTCTAACTAAGTAGTGTACAGCTCCCAGCCACTCCCACGACGTGAAAACCATATGTAGCCTAAAAAAATTGTTGAAAAAAAAACTTTTCTTCACAACCATGAGAATCTTTTTGAAGAAATATATTGGCTGATAATAAAATGTTTTAAATCATTTATCTATTAACTTTAATTTCTTAAACATGGGCAAGTTTTAAAGCAGATGTCACTTAATATTATATGCATAAGGCTAGTTTTTTTATTTGTGTGTATTTTTAAGATTAGACTTTACCTGAGGAAGACCCCTTTTCTTTGCTCGCATACTGACTTTATTTGGATCAGCATTCAACATTCTTCCATACTCTTCACAATGTTCTTTATCTTCTGACCAAACATAACCTGAGAAAGAATATATATTTATTACCAGAGAACGAATTCTAAATTTTCTAAAACAAAATGTTAAAGGAAATAAACTATATTTTCATTGTTAACTATAATAATATTCTCTTTTAAACTTCGTCGCTGGGTGATTTCATCTCCTCCTACATGCCGGCATGTATGTCCAGCGGTGCGGTTTCCTAAACCACAAATTCCCACGGCATTACAGCCGGCTTCCTCAGGTGGTACATGATGCTTGTTCATAACCTCGTCAATCGTGGGATATTTTACTAACAAGCATCATGTATCACCTGAGGAATTTGTGGTTTAGGAAACCACACTGCTGGACATACATGCCGGCATGTAGGAGGAGATGAACTATAATAATGTTTAATCTATTTCTGTTATTATTCACTAATATCACTTGGTTAAAAAGTTTACAGAAAATATTCATTAAACAAAAGTTTATAAATTCCCTGGCATTAGAGTTTGAAGTAAATAAGTAAGGCTTTCGTAGTATAATACTGAAAATGAAAGAATTAAAAATCAAATAAAAACAATTTGTCATTTTCAAATTCAAACAATAATTTAAACAAGGATCCTCACACTTAATGTTCAATTATGCTACCAGGCTTCATATCAGCATGCCAAGTTACTTCATCCGAAGGATGTTGGGCATCATATAAAATGCATAAATTCCCATTTATCTGGAGCCAACCCATGCTTATTGTTGTTGGGAAGTAAATGGGTTAAATTAACACAATCAATCTTGAGAATAAGTCTATATTATAACAACGCATTTAGCTGGGAGAGATATACATCGGCCATCTTGAACATACAACACATAGGCTGACTTCTGCATGCCATCTATATCAAATACATCTAAATCAATTATATATTAAATAATTACATAAAAACATAAATATGATTTATATATCTAACACCCTCCCATAAATCTAATTTATTACAAACATTATAGGTTAATTAATTAAGCCTATATTCTTAACACATTTTTGATGTTGTGATTTATTCAATGGTTTGGTAAGGAAGTCCGCTACCATCTCTTCACTCGGAACATACTTAATTATAACTTCACCTTTAGAAACATGCTCATGCACAAAATGATGTCTGATGTCTATATGTTTGGTTCGTTGATTAACTACATCACATTTTTAGTTAATTCAATGGCACTGGTATTGTCACAGTAGATGGTAATAGGATTTCTTAAAACTTCAGGGTCAATTTCTGAAATCAAATTCTTCAACCATAACCCTTCTTGAACTGCTAGAGATAAGCTCATATATTCAGCATCACAGGTTGATAAGGCAATGGTCTTTTGCTTCTTGCTGTTCCATGAAATCACAGATCCTTGGATCAAAAAACAGCTTCCAGAAACTGAAAATCTTCCATTATTTTTATTACCCCAGTCAGCATCGCAATAGGCTACAGGACCTAGGGCACTATTTCTATTGAATTCAAGTTTATAGTTTAATGTACCTCTTATATATCTCAACAATCTTTTAACTGCAGACCAATGTATCTCTCTGTAGTTGTTGTTGAATCTGCTTAAAAAGTTTACGGCATACGTGATGTCTGGGCGAGAGACTTGAGCTAAATACAGAAGACTGCCGATGGCCTCCTGATAGGGAATCCGCTTCAATCCCTCTTCTTCTTCCACTTTCCGATCCTCCCCAGTAAAGTCCATACCAGGCTCCATAGGTGTGGCTACTGGTTTAGCATTAACCATGTGAAATTTTTCCAGTACCTTCAATGCGTAATTCTTCTGTGAAACACAAATTTTACCAGTTTCTTCATCTCTTGTTAATTCCATTCCTAGGAATTGTCTGGCTTTTCCAAGATCTTTCATTTTAAAGTTTTTATTAAGTTGTGCCTTCATTTTCATTTTCTGTTTCTCATCGTTGGAGAAAATTATGAGCTCATCAACATATACAGCAATTATTATGATCTTAGAACTACCTTTCAAATAATATATACAAGGATCAGCATTAGACTGTGTAAGTCCCAGGTCTAACAATACTCTCTTGATCTTGTTATTCCAACATCTGCCGCTTTGCTTCAGTCCGTAGGTAGCCTTTTTTAATCTCCATACTTTTGATTTATTATTTTCATCCCAAAATTCCATGGGTGGAGAAACGTATAACTCTTCTTCAAGATCCCCATAAAGATAAGCTGTAACTACATCCATGTGATCTATCTGCAAGTCCTTTTTTGCTGCCAATGATAACAGATATCTAATTGAGGTATACTTGACTACAAGTGAAAATGTTTCTTCATAGTCCCTCCCTTACCTCTGAGAACAACCTTTTATGACTAGTCGAGCCTTATATATTAGATCCCGACCAGGAGTTTCCTTAACTTTTAAAACCCACTTTGTTTGTAGTAACTTGGCATTCGCAGGTGGATCAACAACTTCAAAACTATCATTTTTGACTAAAGATTTCATTTCCTTTTCCATAGCCTGCTGCCACTTTTCTTTTTCGTTTCCCTTCATAACTACCTCAGGATCTAAACAACTTTCATTAGTCTGAGCAAGATACAATTCATGATTTGGCCATGACTTTTTAGCGATTTTTCGAGTTGATCTTCTAAGGGTAGATTTGCCCTTACCTTCTTCATCCGTATTTTCTGGATTTTCGAAACCTAGGAAATCTTCTTCATCTGATTCAGTTTTCGGTGAATTCTTATTCCCATCTTCAGGTTGATCAATAACTTTCTCTTTGTGATCTATTGATTCAACTAATTTAACAAATGTTTGCTCTTGAGTTTCTACCGGCCTTATTTTGAAATTTAGGTCGTCTACGCCACGAATGTCTTCCAAAAATTTGACATCTCTTGAGATGATAACACTTTTTGGGTCCTTGGGATTAATGAGTCTATAAGCTTTTGAATGTTCACTATATCCCACAAAGATACATTCCTCACTTTTTGAGTCAAGTTTCTTCCTGTTAGTACTTAAAATTAACTTCATGGCTTTACACCCAAAAACTTTTAGATAACTCAAGTTACCTTTCCTGCCAGACCATGCCTCTTCTGGTGTCATCCCTTTGATGGTTTTTGTAGGACTTCTGTTCTTCAAATGCACTGCCGTATTGACAGCCTCTGCCCAATATCTCCTATCCAAACCAGAATCCTCCAGCATAGTCCTCGCTTTCTCAATAATTGTTCTATTAACCCTCTCGGAGGTCCCGTTTTGGTTTGGTGTGTAAGGCGCTGATCTTTGGTGGATTATACCGCTTTCCTTCAAAAATGTATCGAATCTCCAATTCACATATTCACCGCCGTTGTCAGTTCTAAGAATTTTAATTTTTTCATTACCTTGATTTTCTACTAAGGATTTGAACTCCTTGAATTTATCAAAAGCTTCATGTTTATTTTTCATCATGTAGCAAAATGTTTTTCTAGTAAAATCATCTGTAAAGGTAGTTACATATCGTGCTCCACCCCAGCTTGGGACACTTGTCGGCCCAAAAAAGTCAGAATGAATTAATTAGAGCTTTCTTGTTGAAACAACGCCTTTAAATTTTCCAAATGGTTCTCTACACTGTTTTCCTTTAATGCAGGCAATACAATCATTACTTGAATCATCAGAAAAATCCATTCCAATCGACATATCTTTCTTCAGTAAAGACATATATTTTCTATTGAGGTGACCTAACCTTCGATGCCATAAGTCTCTAGGCAATTTCAATGGTTTTTTATGAGTTTTAACAACATTTACCTTCTCAAAACAGTTGTCCAATTTGTATATACCACCAGCATTACTTCCTGTAATCAATACTCTTCCATTAATTTCACAATCTTGATACACATAGCACTTTGTTTTATCAAATACTACTTTAAAACCTTTCTCAGCTATTTTACTGACAGATATCAAGTTAGAAGCTAGATTTGGAACATATAGGACATTGGAAATATTTATATCTTCATTTAGTTCGCTTCAGAAACCAATTTGTTGTTGTTGGCCACTGAGATTTCTTGACGATCAGGTTTAATGTCTTGAAGCCATGATTTATTCACAGAAATATGAGAGGTTGCTCCGGAGTCTATGATCCAATCTTTGGAGGTAGTTGAAATAGTAGAGAATGCTGCTAATAATGTTGTCTTTTGAAAATTATTATTCTTACCTTTAACTGGTCTATTTTGGTTTTTATAATTTCTGCACTCATTGCCTTTGTGTCCTCTTCGATTACAATTAAAACAGATGAACTTGTTTTTGCAATCAGCAGATCTATGGCCTTTCTTATTGCAGCTAAAACAAGTGAAATCCTTCTTGTTCTTTGACACTAAGGTTGATTCTTCCAGAGTTGAATTTTTCGTGACCTTTTGGATAAGCATAGTTCTAATGTAATCCGATGTTGTTTTGGCACCTGTACTCTCTAGAGCCATTATCATTGGATCATAATCGTCTGTCCATCCATTTAGCATAAGAACACCAATGAATTCATCGTCCAAGCCTGCATCAATTGCAGTAAGTTTTTGAGACAATGTTAAAATCTCATTGATGTAGTCCTCCATTGAGCCAAAATTTGTTAAATTTACATGAAAAAGTTGTCTCAGCAAAGCTAACCTACGCGTAAGGCCTTTGTCTTTGTATGTACTCTTCAGCTTTGTCCATACTTCTTTTGATGATTTGCAGTTTTGGACAATTGGGTATAGAGTTTCTTCGATCATAAGGTATATTTTTGATTTGGCCTTTGATTCCTTCTTTGGGTTCGTTTCATCTCCGTTGACGACATCGCATAATTCCTCTGCGGTAAGGAACATCTCCATACTGAATTTCCAGTCGTTGTAATTTTCCCTTCCAGATAGTTTTCGGAATCCTGGCAACCAATTTACACAAAATTCTCCCTTCTTTCCTTCCATTTTCTTTAAACAGAGATAAAATAAAGAGATTTGTTTGTTTACATGCACAAAATACAACACGTGGACCGACGCGTTCACTTACTAGTTCCGTATTGCACAATTTAAAGCTATTTTCGACTTTAAAACTCAAAACAATCAATGCCATTTAACCATACTGGGCCCATAACCTCTGTTGGGAAGTAAATGGGTTAAATTAACACAATCAATCTTGAGAATAAGTCTATATTATAACAACACATTTAGCTGGGAGAGATATACATCGGCCATCTTGAACATACAACACATAGGCTGACTTCTGCATGCCATCTATATCAAATTCATCTAAATCTATTATATATTAAATAATTACATAAAAGCATAAATATGATTTATATATCTAAAAATTGTCATTTAAGGTTCAGAGTAGACACCCTTGCTAGGATTTAAATTTAAAACTTTGGCTGAATTAACTGAGATATGATGCCCGAAAGCATAATAACAACACATCTGAGTATAAAATTTCTCTGTATCAACAACACAATAGTGACATATTATCTGCCAAATTATTTTCAGGATTTGGATATTAAGTGAGTTGAACGCGAGAATAAGCATGGTCCAGAGTTGAGTGAATGTTGGCAACCGAGGCAATAGCACAAAGTATTAGATAACTCTCAGTTGGCAGTCAATGAGCAAGTTTAATCTTAAATAATAAATATATTTGTAGTTAATGATAAATGGACGTTAAAATTAAATAAATAATAAATATTTTGTCTAATATATAATTTTCGTTAGAAGTTTTGGAACAAGTTCACATGCCTTCTCGAAGTGACCAGTCCATTCCCATTTCTAGAGCTTCCTCCATATCACGAGCAGTCATGGGGATTATACCTTTGGATCCGACTCCAACAGGGATATGATCAAACATACTTTGAGCTAACTGTTCCTATAAATATAAATGAAATTAGTATAAATAATATATTAAAGTATATTATTGTTAACACGTAAATATTACTGAATATATTAAAAAGTAAAAGGATGTGTTTTATTTCTCTAAATACCTTGACAGGCAAAACATCTTTTTCAGATAAATTTGTTCGTAATAAACGAACACCACAGTTAATATCAAAACCCACACCACCAGGAGAAATAATGGATTTTGGATCATTCATATCAAAGGCTGCCATGTTTCCTGGAATAAATAAAAAATAATCAAAAATAAAATTTGTATTATTTAAGTGTACAGTAAAAGACAAGGCTATGTTTTTGTTTATTTATTGATAAAGGTGGGAGGGGTAACATAACAAATACGAACATTACTTAATAAAATTATTCGTATACAATTTAAAAATTATTGTATTGATTAACCATCAATATTTAAAATATACAGTTACTGGATTTGGGGAATGACCATACACAGGTGCAGCAAAACCAGAGTTGGGAACAATCATAATTACGATCACGATAATAATTATAGGCTTAAGAGATATGATTACAATTACGATTGTAATCACAGACTCTTGAGATATGATTACGATTATAATCGTAATTACAAGCGTGATTACGATTATAATTGCAATTATAAGAGTGATTACAATTACACTTGTAATCACACCTGAGGTTATAATTCAACTCTTAATCACGATCTTTTTCTGTAATTACAAATGTAATCACAAAATTTTTCTGTAATTACGAATGTAATCACAGCTGTTTCTGTGATTAAACTTGTAATTACAACTAATTTTTTTGTGATTACAACTGTAATCACGATTTTTTATTATGATTACGGCTGTAATCACGATGTTCCTGTGAACACGAACGTAATCAGAAATGTTTCCTGTAATTACAACTGTAATCATAAATTCTCTGTGATTACGAACATAATCGCACCTTTTTTTTCTGTGTTTTTCACTGTAATGACAACTTTTCTCTTGTGATTACAGTTTCAAGCAGGGTTGGGCAAAAATTAGCGATCACTAAAAGCTGATACCTCAGCCTTATAAACCCAGTGCTAAAAATTAGCGCATCGCGACATCAGGGTGCTAATCGCTAATTTATTTATGAAATGTTTAAATATTGTGGTAGCTAATAGCTAATTAGCTTTAGCTAAAGTTACAACTATAACATTTTGTCATATCAAAGTTCACTTCCGGTCTGCTCTTACTTTGAGATGACAAAATGTTATAGTTGTAAATAATCGTAATCATATCTCAAGAGTCTGTGATTATAATTATAATCGTATTCATATCTCTAAAGCCTATAATTATAATCGTAATAGTAATTATGATTATGAATATGCCCAACTCTGAGCATAACATAGCACATTACTCAACAAAGTAGTTAGTGTACGCCATATTTCTGAAAATAATCTGTACAAACATAAAATAAAAGTAAATAGTTTTTCCCTTTTATATTTTTAATAAATAGC
Source organism: Gonocerus acuteangulatus (assembly GCA_946811695.1). NCBI lineage: Eukaryota > Metazoa > Arthropoda > Insecta > Hemiptera > Coreidae > Gonocerus > Gonocerus acuteangulatus. Next base: position 99,517,916 of record OX328123.1, on the reverse strand, counting down.
TGACTGGAATTTTGTTATGGAGTAAACCATAACTTCTAATGGAACAATGATAATTTGTTTTTTATGGCATGAACCTCATTAGTTGTGCATGTTTTATACCGAGCCTTGTTGCATGAAGTAAGAAATTGGTCAGTACATGCCTAGTGAAGTCGTTTACTTTATTTTTGGAACACATATTTTCTTTAGATAAGTATGCTGAGTTAGACAATGTAAGCCGAGTTTTGTTACAATATTACTAAACTGTTGACCATTTGGGAAATATTAGTAATTCCTGTCCGGAGTAAGCCCTCAGCTTCAGATGGTATGATATTAGTAGTAAACAAATTCGTTTATTATGGGAATGCTATGTATCAAGTTTCCTGGCGAAAAAACAAAAAATGGGGCCGCTATTAAGTTAGCAGAATCACATATATTTTAACAGGGGACATTTTTGGTTTCTAGCCGGTAGGATCGATTAAGATATGAAGACATTTTTCAAAAATTATTTTATGAGTGCAATCTCAATAGCATCCTCCAGCAAAGAGTCTACTCACTAATAACAAAATGGATAAAATTCCACAAAAAATATTGACAACCAAAACATTATACATTATTATGGAGATGATAATTTGTTATGTGCTGAGGCGAGAATTGGGAATTTCAACATTATCCATCTTATCATCTCCCAAGTTACATACTAAAACAATGAGAAAGTACTGATGTCAGCTGTGACATACAACCATTAAGAAGTACTAATATTAAGTGTAACAGGCCTAAATGTATTTCAGGAATGGCGATTTTTATGATTCATGGGACAGATCTCTTAACAATAAACTATTATATTTTTCACACCTTTAATGGATTAATTTCACTACAAAAGCCTCAAGAACAAAGTAATTTATAAATAGCATAATACCAACCAATAGCAAAACCATAACCAGAATGCACATCTGGCAATCCAACGGATCTACCAACAATGCCAGGAAGGGCAGCAACATTAGCAATCTGCTTAACACCGGGTAAAAAGCCTCCAACCATTCCAGGTCGACATGCATTTCTCAATTCATCCAACATTAATTTTTCAAGATGGCTATTAACATAAAATATTCCTTCCACCTAGAAACGATTAACTTAAATTAGTAGGTCTACCTAATTATGTCATTGATAAAAAATATGTTTGGAGAGCTCAGTATTCAGTGACTAGTTAATGAATGTAAAATATTTATTAATCTAGTATGTCATATTACATATGTTGGGCTGCTCTAAACAAGTACAAAATTTCATTTCTATTATCAGGTAAAACTAGTTTGTACACTGAATTATTTCCTTTATTATGTTAGAAAAAACAGCCTCTGCAAAAACAAAATACATCAATATGCCAAAGTTCATCTGGTGAACTTCATTATGTCATCGTCAAGCTGGAACCTTAGAGCACATAGGATGAAAAGAATCTTTTAGACATATAAAAATAGAAATCTCATTCAGAAATAAGTTAACAATTTTCATGAGCTCTTTCTACTTGGAACAATATCTCTTCCGTGTGTATGTTTTAATTTTTTTGATTTTATAGATCTTTTATTTTGCATACACCCTACAATTATATAGAAGAAATCACCCAGTTGGGGGCTCTAAAACCAAATAAATATATTATGGCTTTGAATAATTGAACTTATGATTCCTTAGAACCTGTAAACATTAATGAAGAAATAAGAAAGACTAGGAATTCAAAATAACAACTAAACCATTAATTGTAGTATTATTACTTATTTACTAATCCTAGTAATATTTAGTGTTTTAATGTAAAGAGCTGTTCTTAAATAAGAAAATACCATTTAGACAAGACCTATAGAAGTGTTGTCAACAAATGATATCACTATGAGATTAAAAAAAAAATAATATATTATTTTACGCACTACAAATAACATACATTCATGTTAGGTTGAAATCCTTTCTTAATTCTCCAGGAAACTGGACCAACTTTTTCCAGATACGAAAGCTCTTCATTGTAAGATCTGACTACCATAGTTATGAATTATACAAATAAAGTACAAACTAGTAAAAAGAGATTCAAATCTGATGGCAGCAATATTAAGCAGCCGGTTTTTTATAACCTCCCTAAAATTAATCACATGAGTAGGCAAAGCAGAAACATTGTTTAAAGAGGTAGATATTCTGATGTCACTCAGGATGTGGTTATTTTTTAAATGTCTTTGTTTTTAAATCTTCTTGTTCTCTAATTAGTCTAATCTGCGTCCTTTCCTTAATCTGTCTTGAAATGTCATTCTCTTCTCGTAGTGTGCCACGTTGGAATGGTCTATGACTCGTATGTGAATGGTGGTTGAGTAGCAATAGTGCCACTAGCGTATGCAGAAAATAATTTGGGGGGGGGCTGGTAGCACCTAGGCATTTGGGGTGTAAGGAAAATTTTAAATATTTTAGTGTAAAATGGTGAGTTTTAAGGTCCTCTGGAGACCGAGTAGACCAGGGTAAATGTAGAAGACATTTTTCGTAGTTATAGGCTTTTTTACATGAAATGTTCTTACCAAAACAATATTTCGGGGGGGGGGGGAGCTGCAGCCCCCTTATATACACCCATGACTTGCGCCAAGAAACGATCGTTTGTTTTTTACATACCAGGTATATAATACTTTTTTCTTTTTCGTTGTGTTAGTCCGAAGTTTTTGTGTCACAAGAGCACATTAGTTAGTAAACGAAATGTAAACCGCATTTGTTGGACATGTCGATGCCGTTTGTAAGGTTGAGTTGTAGGTTGTCTGGATCAGGCGCTTTCTTGAGTCCTATATGAAAAATGTTTAACTTGAAAGTGAGGGTGGGGAAGGCCCCACAATACTTGATAGTGATGCCGTATTAAAAAAAAAACAAAAAAAAACTGATAACAAAAGATTCAATCTAAATAAACTTTTATGAAGATTCCACCGTTAATTACAAAACTGACAGTATAAATATCGGTAAAAATTATAATTCAATTATCAAAATATTAAAACTTTAAATTTCAGTTATAATATACAGATTATGTTGGCACACCCTCAGTGTGAATATAACTCGTCCACTAAACACACCATGGTAAAATTATCTTCTCCTTTTTTCTTTTATTAATCAACTTTTGTGGATTTATCATTTTTGAAGAAAATGCATCACCCCTATCCTGGCTAGAAAAGAGCGTTGGTGACCTTTAGATAACCCGTCCTAAAATTCAGAGGTAATTACGTTAAAATTTAAATAATAAACTTCTAATGTCACCGCCATATTTACTCGTCACGACTATAATTTTTCAGAAGATCTTTCAGAAGATTCTTACCTGGAATTAATGTTCACTCTCAAAATTTAATACTCTGAAAACTATGGACCTGAGAATGGAATTTAAAACCACAATAGACCTCATCACTACTTAATATAAGGTACCTAATATATCGTTTCATTGTATACCTCATTAAACATAATTGTATTGTTATCATGGGCGTATATAGGAAATAATTTCGGGAGGGGCTGGGAAACATTCGGGGGGGGGGGGGGGTGTCTGACACCATTTTAGAATTTATCATACCAATAATTTTTTTTAAATATATTTATATATATATATATATATATATATATATATATATATATATATATATATATATATATATATATATATATATCTTTATTCGAAAATTACACAATACTTCCAGTATTGTTCTTGTATACATGTCTTGAAAGATCGATTGGAAAAAAGTCCGACTCGCAGGAACTTCATCATCTTAGCGCGGTTCCGTTCTTATCCCTAGTCTAATTTGGAAAGATTAAAATATTTATTTATTGATAAGGCTTCGCAACTTTGGCGAATCGCCTGAAGATTAAAACAGAAGCAGTTATTATTTTGGTTCCACCAGTCTTGAAAGGTCTTGATTTACGATCTTACTTGGAAGGGTCGGTCAACACTAGAAAGGGTTCCGCTAGTTACAAGGTCTTGGAATCTAGGAAATCTATATTTCTAACAATAAATTGTTTTGTTATTTTACTAAACCAGTTTTATTGTAAAATACATTATCCAACTATAAGCAATTAAGAAATAACAAGGAATAAAAACAGACAAAAAACCGTTCGAATAAACAAAATCAATTACTTTAATGTTTTAAGCACTTATTTCTCCGATTGACATCGCCTAATTAAAACATTCGTCAGAACATTCTTTGTTGAGCATTTAGTAAGCTTTCGAATGGTAACCTTTCGCTTCCCAAGATTTTCAACCGTTTTCGAGTTCCCAAAACTTTTCATTATTTCTAGCAATAGAAAATTGGTCTCATTTTACCTATCCCGTTTTACACACAAATACATTTTCCTAACATAAGAAATTACAAATAAAAGTCCGTCACGCAGGAGCTGCATAACTAAGCACTTTCCTCAGAATTTGGGTAGTGTAGATTGCTTTCCAGAACAATTTGCTTAAAATATCCTACATAAATAAAATAAAAACATGAATAGTTCTCTTTTAAATTTGTAATGAGTAACTGATCAATTAATAATTTGCTTCCAGAGTTATGTTTACACATGGTACCTATTACACTACGTAATAAATACAAAAAACCTCATATTATCGTATTTTGATCTAACGCAGGAACAGGATACAGTCACTCTAGTGGTAGAAAGCACTCCTTGCGGCGGCTTTGTGAACCTACGTCTGACGGGCTTTTCTATTGAAATATAGTACAAATTAAACCCCCGCTTTCCGATTGACCGATTCAGCTCATTTTTACAACACTTCTTTCTCATGAGTTACCTACGACGTATACCGCGTTTCGTTACAATACAGCAGAAATTACGACCGGTATGAGTATATTAAGAATTTGGGCCAGGAGTAAACCCCCCCTTCTAATGAACCGATTTAGTTTATTTTTACAACACATATTTACCTATAGATTACCACTACGAATACCGAGTTCCGTCGAAATATACCAAAAATCACGGCTGGTAGTGGCGAATTGGTATTGTGGGTCCGGAGTAAACCCCCCCCCCCCCTCCTAATGAACCGATTTCGTTTATTTATACAACAGTTATTTACCTGTGGATTACCACTACGAATACCGAGCTTCATCGAAATGTACCAAAAATCACGGCTGGTAGTGGCGAATTGGTATTGTGGGTCTGGAGTAAACCCCCCCCCCCCTTCTAATGAACCGATTTAGTTCATTTTTATATCTCACTTTTCTCTCTATATTACCACTACGAATACCAAGTTTCGTTGAAATATAACAAATATTACGGCTGACATTGTCAAATTAGTGTTTTGGGTTCGGGGTAAACACCCCCTTCCGGTGGACCGACTTTGGTGGTTAACGAACTCGTTCAATCGTTTGTTAATTGAATGCTATATACCAAGTTTCGTGACGAAAAAACAAAAACTCTGGCCGCTATCGTGTTAACAGACATATATATATATATATATATATATATATATATATATATATATATATATATATATATGCATATATATATATATATATATATATATATATATATATATATAGATATATATAGATATATATAAATTTTAACGGGGGTCATTTTCGGTGTCTACTAGATAGGATCGATAAAGATTTGAAGAAATTTTTCAAAAATTCCGTCTTGAGTCCAACCTCAATAGCTACTTTCCTTCGGAGGAAAGTGCTAAAATAAAAATCAATAAAAAACTAAGGGAAAGAGACAAAAATTACAAAAAGAACGACAAACACCCGTTCATAAGATCAAAACAGACGTATTTGAAGTTTTAAGCACTTATTTCTCCGATTGACATAACCTAATCAAAAATAGTTTTAGAATCGTTTTTGTAGAAAATTTAGTAAGCTTTCAAATAGTTTCTATCCACTTACCACGATTTCCCAACCGTGTTCGAGATATTAATGAAAGTATACGAAGTTCCCAAAACTTTTCATGTCTGTTCATAAAATATTTTATTCTAACCTTTCCTTAACTCCAAACGTAACAAAACTTTCAACATATTAGTTTTAATGAAAGTAGAACATGCAGATAATGTTTCAACTGAATCCCGTAATTCTAAGTACCCAAACCAAAAACGGTATTCAAAATCTATTTTTCCAATTTTCTCGAAATCGGTTAAAGCTAGCGCCTTGAAAATGGTTCGATTCGTTTTCCTAGCCCAAGAAGCCTATAATTTCGCCCCAAATGCCATCTTCCAGTGGGCGGATTTTGCTGGTTAACGAACTTGACCTTTCAAATTGGACGACGGATTTTTGTACCAAATTTCATCAAAATCGGACCATCAGGGAAGCCAGAAATGAGCTAACAGACAAATATATATATATATATATATATATATATATATATATATATATACATATACAAATTTGAACCACCGTTATTTTCGGTCTCTAGGGGTTCTGAAACGCGAAATTTTCTAGTCGGCACTTCCGGATTGTTTCATTAGATCAATTTTATAAGTGGGGTTCCTCCCTATGAAGGGAGGGAGGAACCGCGCTAACAATATAAACAGATCTAAGGTGTTTCACGGTAGCTGGTGAAAGAAAGAAAGAGAAGGTCTCGTATTGTAATTCTCTGTATGCAGGGTCTACTTCCAGGTAAAGTCATATACTTTTACTGCCCTTTACCGTTACTCAGAAAGCTCTTTGTGTTTACAAACAAAGGACTCGGTATAGACCACCCGTATTAACCCCAAAGTGATTATATCAAGCTTGATAAACTTCCTGAATTAAATTAAGGAATTTAAGAGTGCTTAAAATAGGTTCTTGATCTAGTCAAAAAATTCAAGGAGAATTAGATCATGAATAGAAAATCTCGGCTAAACAGAAGGAAAATAACAATAACAAGGATAGTCAAACTTCGTTTTCAAAGATTGTTAGTTGTAACACAAAAACGGTCACTCATGATTCTAATAAATTAACTGTGAAGGGTGATTACACAAATATTCCTGTTGAGGCTTTAAAGCTTCAATTTAAAAAACATATTAACCCGCAGGAATTATAGATTGGCCTAAAAACATAAAATCATTGAAAAAAGGATTTCTTATTATTGAATCAAACAAAAACGATATAGAGGTTATATCAACAGAGTTTTCAAATATATGCAAAGACCTGTTGATCAATAAAATTAAAATAAAAAATAGAGTTCTCTGTAAAAGGTTTAATGAGTTCTATTAATTACATATTTTCCAATGTAGTTATAATTTTAACTATTGGAATTATTATCCAAAGATTCATATAATTACTCAACAATAGATTCTAATTTGAAGCACAGCTATTTTCGATATCTACCTGTTCTAAAACGTGAAATCATTTATTAGGCACTTCGGATGACCTCATTGGGTCGACGTCAGAAGCGTGTTTCCTATCTGTGGAGTGAAGCAGGAAACGAGTTAAAAACAGCAACCAATTACAAATACATTATCCAAATATAAGCAATGAAAAAATAGGAATAAAAACAAACAAAAAGAACCGTTCGAATAAACGAAATCAATTACTTCAAAGTTTAAGCACTCATTTCTCCGATTGACATCGCTTATTCAAAACTTTCTTTAGAACCTTTTTTGTAGACCATTTAGTAAGCTTTCGAATGGTAACCTTTCGCTTCCCAAGATTTTCAACCGTTTTCGAGATATTAATGAAAGTATACGAAGTTCCCAAAATTTTCATTATTTCTAGTAACAGAAAATTGGTCTCATTTTTCCTATCCTGTTTTACAAACAAATACATTTTCCTAACATAAGAAATTACAAAAATTAAAAGCAATAAAAAACCAAGGGAAAGAGACAAAAATTACAAAAAGAACGACAAAAACCCGTTCATAAGAACAAAACAGACGTATTTGAAGTTTTAAGCACTTATTTCTCCGATTGACATAACCTAATAAAAAATAGTTTTAGAATCATTTTTGTAGAGAATTTAGTAAGCTTTCAAATAGTTTCTATCCACTTACCACGATTTCCCAACCGTGTTCGAGATATTAATGAAAGTATACGAAGTTCCCAAAACTTTTCATGTCTGTTCATAAAATATTTTATTCTAACCCTTCCTTAACTCCAAACGTAACATAACTTTCAACATATTAGTTTTAATGAAAGTAGAACATGCAGATAATGTTTCAACTGAATCCCGTGATTCTAAGTACGGGTTTTCCGTTCCCGCAAAAACGGTATTCAAAAACTATTTTTCCAATTTTCTAGAAAACGGTTAAAGCTATCGCCTTGAAATTGGTTTCATTCGTTTTCCTAGCCCAAGAAGCCTATAAAAAGAGTACTTACAAGCTTATGAACTCAAAAACGTAAGCGTTACGATTTTTTCTGCGCGAATTTCGCCCCAAACGCCATCTTCCAGTGGGCAGATTTTGCTGGTTAACGAACTTGACCTTTCAAATTGGACGACGGATTTTTGTACCAAATTTCATCAAAATCGCACCATCAGGGAAGCCAGAAATTAGCTAACGGACAAATATATATATATATATGTATATATATATATATATATATATATATATATATATATATATATATATATATATATATATATATATATATATACAAATTTGAACCACCGTTATTTTCGGTCTCTAGGGGTTCTGAAACTCGAAATTTTCTAGTCGGCACTTCCGGATTGTTTCATTGTATCAACCTTATAAGCGGGGTTCCTCCCTATGGGGGAGGTAGGAACCGCGCTAAAAGCCCCATTGGCCAAAACCTATTGTCTTGAACTTTTAAAACAGGTTACATTTACTCTTGAAGTAGCTATTTACATATTTCATATTTACATTACATAGTGAGATCACAATAGGTCTCTAGGCCATTTGCGCTTAAGGCGACGGTGAGGGTTACCAGGAATGGAGGATGAGGATAGGTTATTGATTAGAGGTTTGTCGTGACCAGGCAAGCGGGAGTGGAAGTTAAAGTATCTGGTTTTGCACAGGGTTTGGACAATAGGGATTTCTAGGTCGTTATGGATAGTCATGGCCGCCACATCTCAGAGCTGGGCTCAGGACCAGATCACGGGCCCCCACTTCTCAGAGCCAGACTGAAAATTCTACTACTTTGCTATAGGACTTTGGACATTTTAAAATTATTTTCATCTTGAGTTTTGAGCGAAATGAGAATAAAAGCCGACAATCGGTGCAGCAAAGGTCACTTTCGGTACTTTTAGTTTTATTACGCCTCCTAATGAAATATACTATTCTGGGAATGGACTTGTTTTGTCGTTTATGTACATTAAAAAAATCCAATTCAAATTAATATAGGCTACGCACGTCTATATTTCTAAGCCCCATTCTTTTTACAAGCTCTTAACCTATACATTTTTTTCCAATTAGCGAGGCCCGGCCCGGGCCCCTACGGCGGGCTGGCCCGGGAAAACTGTACCCGGCAGTCCCCCCCCCCCCATGTGGCGGCCCTGTGGATAGTGTAGTTTGAGACATAGAATGGAGCATTGACTATTTTGCGGAGTATTTTGGATTGGAGAGATTGGATTAGTAGGATATTGGATCGCTTGGCACACCCCCAAACTTCCAAGCCGTACGTCCAGGTGGGTTGAAGTATAGTAGTGTATATCCGTCTCTTGTTCTGTAAAGATAATTTTGAGCGAGAGTCTAGTAGTCTGTTTAGTAGTCTAAAACGTATGTTTGTTTCCTGCCTTTTCTTTTGAATGTGTTGGCTCCAGGTAAGTCGTCTGTCAAGTGTAAGTCCTAGGTAGGTAACTTGTGTTTTTTTCACTGATTTCTCTCTGGTAAAGATTGATGGAAGGGCACTTGGATCTTCGAAGGGAGAATGTTATGTGGGAGGATTTTTCAGGATTGACTTTTATCCGCCATTTTGTGAACCATGGTTCAAGCAGTTGGAGATGGGATTGAAGGTGTTATTTAGAATTTAAAATAGTTTTAGGCAACTAAAACGGTATTTCACCTAAAATGAACTATTTTTTATTAACTAAGCGATCTTACTTAATTTATTTTTAAGGTTTTTATGACACATTTTTTCCATCAGATGAAAATTTGGGGGAGGGGGCTGAACCCCCCCCCTTATATACGCCCATGAATGTTATTAGTGACATTGGTGATATCTCTTCCTTAGTATTCAATCTAATTTAATTTTATTTGATGTAGATGCCTGATGATGAACCTGAATAGGTTCGAAACGTGGCCAATTAAATTAATGTTTTAAACAATTTTAGGGAGCAACGTCTGGCCTTTTCTTCAAGAATGAAAAATGTTCTTGACTCGGTATATTAAAGTTCGGATTCTCTGAAAATTTAGTACCTTGGCATCACTTCTTCGTTACATGTGCGTTCCTGTGAAGTGTTAGTAGTTTTTCCATTATGGTTCCTTTGTAGCTGATGTTTTTGATCTTTAAAAGTTCTTTGTCGTAGTACTGTAGTAGGCCGTAGACAGGAGTCTTTCTATCATGTGCTTGAAGTTTGAGATGCATAGAAGTGAAATGGATTGTTGCGTCGGCGGTGGGCGGGTTTCTACAGATACTTTATGTACTAAGTGAATTATTGTTCCTCGTTATTGGAATCTCGAGGAAGCTGTCTTGATGGATACTTTGATCATCGTTTAAGTCATATAATACGGTATTTTGTTTGCTTCTAAGAATAGTTCGACTGTGTTGTCGTTTTCCAGCAGTGTGCCGTTGACGTCACGTACCGTTGAAAGAATATTCAGGGTAACCCATTTTCCATTTCCAATCTGTCCTTTGGTTTGTATATTAGTTTTTCAAATTGGAATAGGTTCTGTGAGAGTACTGTTTTCAGTATATCATGGGCGTATATAGAAAATAACTTTGGAGGGGGCTGGGAAAATTTTGGGGGGCTGAGACCATTTCCGGTGTATGGAATACTAACAATTTAGGACTTGGAAGAGTTTTAGCCAACTAAAACGCTATAACATCTAAAGTAGAATATTTTTAATGAACTAAATGATCTTATTTAATTTATTTTTAAGGGTTTTATGAACTTTTTACCGATCAAATCAAAATTTTGGGAGGGGAGGGGGCTGCAGCCACCCTTATATGCGCCCATGCAGTATATAAGTCAATTTGTCGTTGCAACCTACTGAGTATAGTTCTGATGATTTATTTATTTATCAATTTAAAACAATCACAGCCTATATATATATATATATAAATATAAATATAAATATAAATATAAATATAAATATAAATATAAATATAAATATAAATATATAAATAAATATAGTTTGTTAACCAGCCAAATCAGCCTATCTTTGCGGGGGGGGGGGATTTGCTAGATTTTAAACGTTCATTTGGGATAATAACACACAAGGAATTATGTGTAATATTCCACTGCTAACATAATAGGCGGCAACATTCAAATATTGTACATTGTAGCATTTTAGCGAAATACCAAAATCCCCTTCACTTAAATAGGCACAACACAATAAAACTCACAACAAAACAATTGTACAAGAACATTTATTACAAAACTTTGAAGCATTTTGTAAATCCACCCCGTATGATTTATTTTTGGAAAATACAATTTTACCAATATTATTTTACTTCTTATTTCCTACATATGTAGAACTTTAGATTATCTTATTACTTTCTATTTTTAATAACTCCATTACCCGTAAAGTTTTAGCAACAGCATGAAAAATAATTATTACTTTTATTGATTATTATTACTTTTATTAAATAATTATTACTTTTATTGATTTTATTAGCTTATCTTGTTTTCAACTTATAAATTACAAAAAATTTGGTAATCTTATTCTAATAAGTATTGGTTGAATAGGTATCATAAAATGATTTCTAATTTCAAGTACAAGTATTAAATCCTTGATAACACAAATAAAATTGGTTTTTAACAAATGAAAAATTGCTTAAGACGTAGTTCACTTCTAAAATTAGTAAATTTAACCCTCTCAAGACATTTAGTCAATTTTATTATTCCAATAATTTTACGATTCCTTAAGACCATACAAAGACTTTTTGAGTTTTAATTTCTTATTATTATAAACATTTACAACTTTTTTTTTTTTTTACACCTTTTGAAGGATAAATGAAGGGCTCAGTGCCAAAGGTGACTAACCCACATTTTTAATAAATTTGAGTTATTCACTTTTCCTATTAGAGAATTTTAAGTTTTATAATTGATAGAAATGACCAGCCTTTACACCTCATTGATTAGTACTGACTTCTGTTAGTTTGTTTTGGAACTTACTGCAAAGCTAAATCATGTGTTAGGCAGACTTGACCAACCCACACTAAGTGTGGCTTTGTTAATGGTAAGCAACAACATGAGAGATATAGTTGAAGCTTCTGTTGGCTCTGTGGAAGTTTCTGTCTACATGGGCAGATATAAGGGGGGCTACAGCCCTCCCCCCCCCCCCGAAATTTTGATTTGATGGTAAAACTTGTCGTAAAACCCTTAAAAATAAATGAAATAAGATCACTTAGTTCCTAAAAAATATTTTATTTTACGTGTAATAGCGTTTTAGTTGCCTACAACTTTCCAAGCTCTAAATTTTTAGTATTCCATACCCCGGAAATGGTCTCAGCCCCCCCCCCCCCCGAAATTTTCCCACCCTCTACTGAAATTATTTTCTATATACGCCCATGCCTGTCTATGAACAATCAAGGAATGTTCACGAAGCACGCTTGTGGAGGACAAAACCGCAATATTAAGATTGCACTGTTCCTGTCCCACAACCTACAGAACTCACCTAATCTGGAAATCATTGTTTTGTTAAATTATTGATACATAATCATAGAAATCTAAAGAAAAATAATTTTTCATTAATTATGAATTTCCGGATATGTGACCACTATTGTTTAAGTGTACTTTATTCTTTATTAATGTAAGAGCCAAACATGACTGTACTTTTTCTTTTTCATTATCATGCCTAACTATAAACTTTTTTTATTATGGTATATTCATAAGAATTTTGTGTATCTAATGAAGACCAATTAAAATCGTTTCTATCCAAAGTCTTCTAAACTTTAACCTTAATTTCTCAGTTTGTTCTAATTGTGGGTTAGTCGCCTTTGGCACTGAGCCCATCAAATATAAACTACTTCAGTTACCTAAATCTCCATTAAGAAATGCTGTTTTTACATCCAGCTGTCTTTCAACACCAATTGATGACATAGTTCTTATAGTAGGCATTCTTGCTCAGGTGAATATACCTTATCAAAATCCAAAGTTTCTGAGCTTTGTTGGAAACCTCTTGCTACTAAATGTGCCTTATATTTAAGTTCCTCAACATCTTTTATAACAAAAACCCACCCAGTGTCTAAGATTTGTTTATTTTCAGGGTTTTCAACCTCTACCCATATTTCATTTTCAATAGTTGAATTCAACTCTTCTTGAATAGCTATTTCCCAATGAATTTTATCATCTCTATTTTTAATCTCTTCATAGTTAATAGGTAAATTATTATTTACATGACAGGAGGCCCAGTGCTCGTGAGTGTTAAGGCGTGAGCACTTAATATTCCTTGCTAAGGGTCGTGGGTTCGATTCCCACTAAGGGGTGGAGGCTTTTCTTTAGAAAAAAGAACCGGCATCAGAAGGGGTGGTAACCTATAGATAACCTGTCCTAAAATTCGTAGTTAATAATAATGGATGTTAAAATTTAAGTAATTACATTACAAACATTTCAAACCATATAAATTTTTTAATCTTCGAATCTGTTAGGTAATTTAATTTACCTTTTATTTGAATTATTATTATTAACCAGACTCTTTTGTCTCTCAGTTATTTTATTAGTAGGTATATTTTCTACCAGGGTCTTTATTTCTTCTTTCACTACATATTCATAATTTTTCTTTTCATCTAATTCACTCTTATACTGTCTTATAATTACTGCAATACAACTTTTGAAATATAAATCAGATTCTTTAAATTTAATATCTCTCACAACCGCAGTTTTTATACCAAAAAGTCTATATCCATTAGGAGCATATCATCCAAAAATACCTTTCTAACATTTTTCTTCAAACCTACATCTTATTTCTTTAGGAATATGATAATATATAGTACAACCAAATATTCTTAAATTTCTTACATTGGGTTTCTGTAAAACTGTAATTCAGCAAGAGTTTTATCTTTCAGAGTACATGTTGGACTCCTGTTCAAAAAATATGCTGCTAGGTACACTGCTTCAGACCATAAATTCTTAGGAACACCTCACTCGTCCATCTTTGATCTCACTTTCTCCACAATTGTCCGATTAATTCCTTCACTCGTTTCAATATACTCCAGTGTATACGATATTGTATAATCAAGAACAACACCATTCTCCTTGCAGAATAATTTGAATTCATTACTTGAGTATTCACCACCATGGTCACACCCCAATTTGTGGATTCCCTTCTTGAATTTATTGAAATAATACTCCTTGAAACACTTAACTTTTGCTTTTGAGCAAATAAATTATTAAGAAATCTGTGAAGTTGTCCAGAAATATTAAAAAATATCTGTGTCCTTGTTGAGTTATAGGTGAAATTGGCCCACACTCATCAGTATGAACAATCTCCAACGGATGTGTTGTAGTTATCCTATGTACAAATGGTAATCTTGTCATTTTTCCTTTCGTACATGATTCACAAAAAAAAAAAAAAAATTTGATTCATTTATGTGAATTTTGTCAGTCCCATTTACAAGTGATTTGTTCAATAATTGCTTCAATACTGAATAACTGATGTGGCCATATCTTGAATGCCACAACTCATCAATTGTCTTGACATTATTTCCACAATTTGACATACTTTGTTCATTTAGAGAATGAAATAAAATCTCATATAAACTGCTTCTTTTTCCAGAACCAATTGCAGTTTCATGTAGAATAATTCTTAGTACTCGCTTCGGCTACGTTTGGAGTTAAGGAAGGGTTAGAATAAAATATTTTATTAACAGACATAAAAAGTTTTAGTAACTTTGTTTACTTTCCTTAATATCTCGAAAAAGGTTGAGAATCATGGTAAACGGAAGAATACCATTAGAAAGCTAATTAAATGCTCTAAAAAAAAGGTTCTAATGAAAGTTTTGATTAGGCGATGTCAATCGGAGAAATAAGAGCTTAAAACTTTAAAGTAATTGATGTCGCTTATTCGAACTGTTCTTTTTGTCTGTTTTTTATTCCTTGTTATGTTTTAATTGCTTATAGTTGGATAATATATTTGAAAATTAAACAGGTTAAGAGAAATAAGAAAAACAATTTAATGTTAGAGATATGGATTTCCAAGATATAGCTTTTCAACTGCCTAGCGTCCTTCCTAGGGAGGGTTGTTTGTCTTTGATTTTGGTACTTAGAATTATGGGATATAGTTGAAACATTTTCTGCATGTTCGAATTTCATCAACACTAATATGTTGACATTTTCGTTGCGTTTAGAGTAAAGGAAGGGTTAGAATAAAATATTTTATTAACAGACAAAAAAAGTTTTGGTAACTTTGTATACTTTCGTTAGTATCTCGAAAACCGTTGACAATGTTGTGAAGCGGAAGATTACCATTCGAAAGCTTACTAAATGCTCTACAAAAAAGGTTCTGAAGAAAGTTTTAATTAGGCGATATCAATCGGAGAAATAAGTGCTTAAAACTTTAAATTAATTGATTTCGTTTATTCCAATGGTTCTTTTTGTCTGTTTTATTTCTTGTTATTTTTTAATTGCTTATAGTTGGATAATGTATTTGACAATAAAACTGGTTAAGTAAAATAACAAAAACAATTTATTGTTAGAAATATAGATTTCCAAGATTCCAAGACCTTGTCACTAGCGGGTCTGTTTCTAGTGAAGCCGACCCTTCCAGGTAAGATTGTAAATCATGACCTTTCAAGACTTTACTACTCACAGGAATGGCGTTAGTGACCTTAAGGGTTGACACGCCATTGTAATAATTAATTTTAAAAAAAAGACTGGTGGAACCAAAATAATAACTGCTTCTATTTTAATCTTTCCAAATTAGACTAGGGATATGAACGGAACCGCGCTAAGATGATGCAGTCCTGCGAGACGGACTTTTATTTTATTTATGTAGGATATTTTAAGCAAATTGTTCTGGAAAGCAGTCTACACTACCCAAATTCTGAGGAAAGTGCTTAGTTATGCAGCTCCTGCGTGACGGACTTTTTCAACTCACATTTTGTTTCTATGCCTTCGTAATATATAAATAAGCTGAAATTGAGCCAATCCCGATTGCTTCCATTGACTCTGTTTTTAGCAACTTGAATATTTATTTTTCTGACCAAATATATATATGTATTGAATTTACAATATGATCAGTGCATCCACTGTTAATGATAAATTTACACTGATTATTTAGCTTTTGACTTGCATTCCAAATTACATAATAGGTACAAACACTTGGTTTACCAGTATCACTATAATCTGGAGTGTGTCTCCATACAATGAAAATTGTAACTTCCTCTCTTGTTACTTGAATGATTACTTCTAATTTGTTTAAATCAGTTTCTCCAAAATTAGATTCATTTTTTCTTGATTGATTTCTGTAGAACTGTAAATTACGGGGTTTAAAATTCTTGTTTCCGGTGTAACTCTGCTTTGATTTATTGAAATTCCTAATGTCTTTCTTGTAGTGTCAAGTTTTACCACAATAATGACAAATAACATTTTTAGTTACAGTGTTGAATGCTAGATAGTTTTTTTTTTTTTTTAACGGCGCATCATCTATTTGGCTATTAGCGCCGGGCTATCTACAGGTTGCCACCCTTTTATAATGCCAACAGCACGTGGTCGGTCACCCATTCAGGTACTAACTACGCCCGACGTTGCTTAACTTGATCTACGGGTACCGGTGCATTCAACATGGCTATGACCGTTGGCATGATAGATAGTTATTGCTTTTTTCATTTTCATAGGATATGTATTAAATTTCTCATCTTCATTTTTGAGACACCTTTTTACCATCTCATATGAAAAATCACCAGGATCCATACTCTCTATGATGCCTTCTACAGTATCATATCTCTTGTGAAGTCCCATAAAAAATACAAATGTTATCCTCTT
Source organism: Gonocerus acuteangulatus (assembly GCA_946811695.1). NCBI lineage: Eukaryota > Metazoa > Arthropoda > Insecta > Hemiptera > Coreidae > Gonocerus > Gonocerus acuteangulatus. The sequence goes on along the minus strand of OX328123.1, from coordinate 99,500,937 downwards.
CATCTATTGATGAGTCAACCACAATATCATCATTCACAATATAACTGTCTAGGTTTTCATTTGGACACATTCTTATACCTAGAAGTTTCTTCTTTAATAACATTTTACCACAAATACCCTTTTTCTCGTAAGTATCACACAACGCCATCCACATGTTATAGGCTGTGTCTTTTCCTGTGATTACTGGCATCTGATTATCACGTAAGCATTGAATAAGTATGTTTTTAGCTTTACTGTCTTTCCGGCTCTAGTGTATATAGAAAATAATTTTTTGTAAGAGGGGGGGGGGGGGCTGGGAGTACCTAGGCATTTGCAGTGTTGGGAAATTTTTGAATATTTTAGTGTAAAATGATGAGTTTTAAGGTCGTCTGGACACCTAATGTAGAAGACATTTTTCGTTGTTATAGGTTTTTTTTTACATGAAGTGTTCTCAACAAAACAAAATTCCAGGGGGGGGGCGCAGCCCCCCTTATGCCCATGCTTTGCTATAAGCTTTTTCATCACCTTTATCTATTTGTTTCTTAAAACTTGTAGTTAATAGTCACATTTTTTTTTTATTTTATTTTAATGAATACTAAAAATGTACACATTTACAGATAGAACAATTATAAGAATGTAGAATACCGGATACAGTTGTTGAGAAGCATACAATAACGCCTCTCCTTAACAACCAAGACCTAAGTTTCGCGGCTTAATTCAATTTTAAAATAACACAGAATAAATCCCAAGTTCTAATGAATCGATTTAGTTAATTTTGATCAACACATCTTTCTCTTGAAATATTCTCGAGGTAAACCGAGCTTCGTTGCAGAATAACAAAAAATTCCGGCAGATATGGGTAAATTCGTAATTTGGGTCTCTAGTTTCGTTATTTCGCTAAAATAAATATGCTACAATGTACAATATTTGAATTAATTAATTGATTACCCATAATCAATTATATCAGATAAAAAAGGAATATTTTTGACGTAATTTCCTTCGGATGACTTAATAAAAACACTGTCCTATTTTCAATGGCAGAGGTTCAAACTGATTGTTGGTATGAAACAGGTTTTAAAGACTTTGCCTTGTTTATAATACTGCTATTGTGTTTGTTGATCAAAATAAAACTAATATTTATTAGTTTTAGACGATTGAATACCTTCTAAACTTAGCTAGAGGATTAAAAATGAAATATAAGAAAACAAAAATTCAGATTTTTGTCCATTGGACGTTACAGTGTGCGCCGTGGGAATCGATCCCATCATCTCCCGCTTATGAATCTAAGGCGCTAGACACTAGACCACTAGGGATCTAATTATATATTTTTTAAATCATTGTTTTTCTGCAGTATTCTTTGTCCGTCCATACCTCAACTAACGATGTGTTTTTACAAAATTCTCCTCCAATTCATAGAAATGTACAATGGACTACCATTTGTAGGTTTGGGGATTACGATGACGACTGAATGTTTCCAGGGGTTCGGGAAATGGGTTGTTCTTAGGATTGAGTTGTATAGGCATGTAAGGAATAAAATGGCCTTCTGGGGGAGGTTTTTGAGAATTGTGGCGGTGATAAGGTCATAACCGGGAGATTTCCTAGGGAGGTGTTTGATGATGTATTTTACTTCGGACGGATGGAAAGCTTTGGGAGGGAAAGACAAAGGTAAAGGAGAATTCAGGTAGTCTACGATATCTTCATCATGGGAGGGGTTCGTTTGAGGATTAGGGGAAAATACTGAAGTAAGGTGTGTGGAGAGAAGGAGCGCCTTTTCTTCATCACTTCTGGCCCAGGACCCATCACTGCGTTTGAGAGGGGAAGGAATTAGGTGAAACCTGAGGATAATTTATCTTAAATTGTGGTTTGTATTTTGGTATTTTATCTATTAGAATCGTCATCAGTAACTTAATATCATTCTAAGTACTATAATTTAAACTATACTTATACAGGTAAACATAAATTTTAATTTTAATTTCCGACTTGTAACTATTATTTTTATTTTAGCGCGGTTCTTCTCTCTCTCCAGAGAGTTTACCTCATGCCGCAATGTGGAAGTGCCGATACGAAAATTTTATGTTTCAGATCCTATAGATCATGAATATAACGGTGGTTCAAATTTGTATATACATATATGATTGATTGGTGAGGCGGCTTCTCTCTCCAGCGGTGTTCTCTCTCTCCTTTCTGCAGAAAGGAGAGAGAGAACACCACTGGAGAGAGAAGCCGCCTCACCAATCAATCATTTCAACCCCAGCGAAATAACTTAAAACAAAACATTGAAAGCCTCTACGGCGAGGAATTATATTTATATATATATAAATTACATAATTTTGGATATGCTTGGATCGGAGGAAATATTGCAAAATGAATATTTATCAACAGACACGAAATTGCTTACTATTGGATTTGTCGAATATTTCATTAAACATCTCGAAAATGGAAATTTACCTTTCGAAAGATTAATAAATATCTGTTAAAATATATAAACAAATTAGTTAATTAAAGGCTTAAATTTCGACCTCGGTCGTAGAAAATAGTGTATGAAGTGAAGGTTTCGTTCCTAAGCTTTGAATTATATGAATGGGTTATATTTGAATTAATCAGCTACATTTTGAGGAGAATCTATTCATGAGCTCCGCAGCTTTAGGCGATTAGTTCTAAACTCACGAATTCAGAACTTTGTCAATAATAACGAGAAGTGCTATAAAAAAAAATAATTCAAAATAGGATGAAATAACTAATTAGAGGAAATAAGTAAAAAATTTAGATACATAACTACAAAATAAATAAATAAAAAATAAAATAAAGTGGGTACTACAGCGTATAGAATTTTCGGGTCTTTTTGCGAAGACCACATCCAGTTACTTTTGAAGTAGCAGTAGTGATTTATAACAGTTACTCGTACTCGCTGATAAGCTTACTGATTAGCTTATAGGTTCTTTGCTGGTTATCTATTACTGCTTGACTCGTTATCTACGGTTAATTTTTTTTTTTTTTTTTTTTTTTTAATTTGTGTTTTTAGACATATGTCAACCACATGGGTCATGGATGTCTCAGTTAGAAGACTCGTAATGACCGTAAAGAATCTACGATTATAATTCATATTAGATAATGGCAAGCAATATTTATTAATAAAAAGGTTAATATGATCAAAATCAATTCTCTCAACTATGAAAAAAGTTATTAAGCATAAAAGTTGACTGTTTAGCAGGTTATGAAGGATAACTAACAACGATATTTGTAAACAAACATATTTTATTCCTTTTCTCTCTCTCTCTCTTTTTTGGATATATTACATTTATTAAGCATTACATGCTATGCGTTTCCGCTCGCTCAAGAAGATATCAAAACTCTAGTCAATCCAACTCGCAATAAATAGAATTATATTAATTTTAGGGACTCTAGTCTATCCAACTCGCTAAAATTAATAGGATTCCATTAATTTTTCCGAGTAAGAAACCAATCCCTTTTTCTTTGTCAGGAACATCGCGAACTAATTCTAAAAGACTCAATTTTTTCTCACTAACATAAGCAGAGCTTTTTCATAAACAAAAGCTATTTCACTGTTGAAGGCTACTTTACTCCCAGCAAGAACCAATGCAATTGGTCATCGGAATCCTCCAATAGGAAGGCAAAGGAGTTATGCGCATGCTACTCCTGCTACTTCAAAAGTAACTGGATGTGGTCTTCGAAAAAAGACCCGAATTTTCATATTTAACTGTTGAAATGAGTTATATTTATATATATAGTTTAAATTGGATGAATGCACCTCATTCTGTGCTTTTGAAGTACCGAAGCAAAAATTGTATTTTCTCCCGATCCGAAATGATTGACGATATCACCTTAAATCTAGCTCCAATCGATTCCGCGCGTCATAAAAATGGCTTCTATTAATAAAAGCGTATAGACGTAAAGTCGTAAGCATTACGATTTTCTTCGTACAAATGTCACCAAAATAATGTGTTCTTTTTAGCTTATTCCCCTGACTTTATGTTGTGGACGAGGTATTTTGTTGACAAATTTAATTCAAATCGGATTATTTTTCGTTATAAAACGTCCGCATTTCTCGTCAGTATTTCCGGATTGTGTCATCGGCCACCTGCCATAAGGTAATTCAGCTAACAATTCGACAATGAATAAGTTTATGATCAAATCACCTCTACGTAAATGTGGTCGAATACCGGGAAGTTAGAGGATTTGCCAGGAGATGGAGCACTCTATCGAGAGGTAAAGCAACTAGATCAAGATGGCAGCGCCCCAGCAGACCGCTCATTAAGTGGGAGGACCCCGCCGTGAGCTCTAATAACAGAGCAGCTCTCTCTCGCTCCCCGCTCTTGTCTGAAGGCAAAAACAGCCCACAGCTCTCTCGTAGCGAAAACTGAAATTATACAGCAATTTGAAGCTCAATTCTGGTGGGGGAGCGAGTGCCTGGCAGTCAGCGGGTCGGCGGCGACCCGTCAGCACCGCATGCGTTTCTGAGATTTCTGGTGGCGCGCGAAACGCACTGTGCAGTTTGTGAGTGAGTGTGACTGTGTGTGGCTGGGATGGAGGAGAGCAAGGAGCAGAGAGACAACGCCGCTCCTGATAACGTAAGCACTATTCGAATGGGTCGTGGAGCCGGCGTCCTAGCGAAACTAGGTGGAGGTAGAATGTGATTCTGATGCATGATTCACTCCGGAGAGGCAGTTTGGACCAAAGTCAAAACTGACAGGTTCATATCAGAAATTGAAATTGGGATTGGAAGCTATTTACAGAAACAAATTTGTAAAATAGATTAGTTCAAAGATAATTATCAAATGGTCAATAATAATCAGGGCTTTTGAAGTGCCTAGAAAACAATCTCTGATGATCACACATTCGGTACAAAGAAACCGCATGGGTACGAAAAGTCCTATTGACTTTCAGGGTATCTCTGGCAGTTGGTTAGGGGATAGATAAAGACGGTGGTTACTAACATCCAAATAAATAAAATGTTATATTTACGTTTCAAACATTAAATACGCCTAATCAACACTAACACTTTCTGTCTGTATGCCGAACGCTATTTTGTCTGCTGTAACCCTTGCCTTGGTTAATGATAGACCTTTGAAAGATTTACAGTTTTTCTTAGTTCCCTTGATTTAAAACATGAGCTATAAATTAAAAAAAAAGTATTTGGTTGAAACAAATTTATGAAGATTTGAATAACTTGAAACAAAGAAGTGACATCTAGAGATCCCCGTGAGGCACGTTCCTACTTCGAATCCTTTACCACCCTTCCGTTCCACCATTTTGAAGTTTTGCGATTGGCCAGAGAATATGTTTAATCAACAGTTCATATCGTACGCCCAACGGGGAGGAAAGTACAAACAAATTTGAAATTTTTCATGGGGCTTAAGGATAAGCAAGTCATGGTTTCGTGAAAATCAGATTAGAATCTTAGTTAGTCAGCTTCTTTTAGTGAGACCATTTCCCGGCAGCTAACCATTTCCCAAAGCTAAACCTTGCCTCCCTTAAACCGCCTTGTAAAATTCAAATAACATCTTTTTTCCCCCCTCTTCATCCGTCAGTCGTCAAAGTGAATTTCGGACTTCTTTCACCGGCAGGTTTGACTTGTGGGAAAATGGAGCGTAGTCGACATTAAAACGTTATTACTCTAGAAATAGAAATGAAGATTCAATGGGCATTAACAAAGCCAGCAATTTTTTATTCCCGAAATATTGTTTTGATATAGGTACTATAATAAAAAATGGTAAAAATTCTAATCCTTTCCATTCAAGTGTAGCGTCTACATATGTACATGCATGGAAAATAAACTCCCACGATGGAGGGCTTCTCCAATGTAAGAAAAGAACATATTAATTCGAATTAGTATTTTTAATTCTCAATTAGTATATGTTTACGAGTCTTATGGGTCCCATATCGCACCAATGGAAAAATACTTGTGGACCATATCGTCGATACAAAAGCAAACTACCGAATATGAAAAAATGCATCTTTCATTGTCAATCTTTACCAATTCCTGCTGGACTTATGTACGGCAAATTCTTGAATCTGATTTCACTTTATTAAAGGGAAAGTATTCGACTATCATATGGTCAAATCTGCCAAATATTTGACCGTCCAAAAAAAAAGTTATGAATGAATACTTTTCCACTCTGAAAAGTGGTGATTTTCATATTCGTTAGTTTGCTTTTGTATCGACGATATATGGGTCGTAACGCAGTTAATGTAAGGTGCTACATTTTTCGCCTGCAGCCAACTTGTTTATAATATTGCATCTTGAGCTTAATTGGTCAACAACAAAAATGTTTCTCTCCAATACCATCTTTTTTTATTTTGTTTGTTGGCGGACAGAGCCTTCTAAAATCCAATGGATTTTTGAAAATCAAGTTAACATAACAAAACTCCAGCAAGGCGAAGGTTGCCTGGGCAATATGAGTATTAAGAAATCCCTTCGAAGAGGCATAGGCGTTTATAAGGAGGGTGCATCCCCCCCCCCCCGAAATCTTTAAAAATGTGTCACAAAAACCTTGAAAATAAATTAGATTACTTTAGAAAAAATATTAGTTCTGATAAAAATATATTTTTTTTGGGGTGTAATAGCGTTTTAATTGGCTAACTACTCCAAGTTCTAGATTGTCAGTATTCCTACCCCCAAAATGCTCTCAGCCCCCCCCCCCGAAATTATTTTCCCCCATGCGCCATTATTTACGCCCATGCGAAGAGGATCTTTGAGCCTGGAAACCGGCCAGGAATGAAATAAAGGTTTTTGTGGAGAAGCAAATTGTATTTAGTGATCTAATAAGCTGAAGAGGTATCATTATTAAAATTAAGCACGGAGAATAAAGAATAAATCCTTCTGATATTCTGTGTTCCTGTGTGAACGACTGTGGGATGCCTTTTATTCCATTTGAGTTTAAAATTCGCCGCTTACAAGTCACTCACTATTCGACAAAATATTTTAATAGGTTACATTTTTTTTCTGAACAATAGGGTCAAAGGAAGTACATGATGAATAATCTATAATTTTATATTATTATCTAAACCAGAATTCTTTATTTTATTAATCAGTTGCATTTAGGTTTATATTAATATTATGCTATTTATAAGGCTAATACAAAAATGTGTGTGCAACTTCTTAAGGGTGAAAGCTGGCATGTGGAAAATTTAGGTCACTGGCTTTGTCAAGCAGTTAAAACTTTCAGGCATTGAAGAATTAATGTTTGATCTTTCAGGGGATTGGGAAAACGTCTTACGGCTATGCTAAAATAGTGTTCAATCTTTTTTTTACTATCCTACCATCTTTAATGGTAGGATTAAATGCACAAATTTACTTTTTTTCTTCTCCCTTTTTTTGATGATGTCAACCACGAAACGATCATTAAACAACTAAAATTCTTTAAGTTAGCAATCGACGTTATTATTATGCAAACATCCTTTAAAATATTAGCCACTTTTAGAAAAAATATAAGTTAAGTTGAATGTAGAGGCTTTATCACTTAATTTCAATAATAGTTTAAAATAATTATAACTTTAAAAAATCACGATCCATTTCTGAGATAAAACATTATTTGTATTTATTTCTTATTAGTTTATTTCAGTAAAAAAAACAGCTTTATTCTAATCAAATGATATTCGAAAATTGTCACATACACCTTCTTCACTTATGATCGATTTCAGTAAAAGCAAAGAATTTGAGATACAAAAATATTTATATCAATGTAAATAGTGACCTAAAATTTCAATTTTTTTAACCTGAGGAGACAGAAGGTAAATAAATAGATGTCAAAATTACACACAATCGTCAATTTATTAAAATGGCTTTACATGTTTCACATCCTGAATGCCACTACAGGAGCCTAAAATAGCAGTTCCACCGAGTCGGGTATTTTAATTTGTGTCTTGGAAATAAGGTTATTAATTCTTCATGACACTTCAACAAAATACACATTATAAGGGAGGTCATAGCTATCATCAATAAGAGCAATGTGATAAAGAGACATACTGATAAAAACGGAAATCGATATCTTCAACATTTATACAACGAGATACATTTTTTTTAATATAATTACATTACATATTTCCAACGTCGTGGAATCGCCAAGGCGACATATTAACAGTTTTTAACAAAACTCTCTCAAATAGATTTTTGGTAGACGTTTATGAAGACTTTGTCCACACAGTTGACATACACCCAAACTAAGACTTATACATTTCCATTTAAAATAGTAAATATCAGGCAAAATCATTATATTAGCAGACCTAATCAGTTAGGAATATTTTTTTAATTATCTCGAAAACGCTTGAGAAATCGTGGTAAATAGAAATTCATCTTTCGAAAGTTTAATAAATGTCCTTAAAATTGGCTATTGGTGGGTTTTCCTACCTATAAGGAGGGAGGAAAGAGGCTAATAGATGCTGAAGATCTGCTTGATCATTCTATATACTGTCAGTACTAAGAACCATTGTTACCCCCCCCCCCCACACCAAATTGTCTCTTTTGTTCACACTACTGTTTTATATATGAGTAAGTTTCTGCTAGTCTTGAAAATAAATCACTTGCCTGCTGCGGCAAAAACACATGCATATGGTTGTTGATTGATTAGCACCCACCATTCATGATAGGAAGGATATCATTTCTTCTTTTTTTTTTGGTGTGTTGATTACTTGTGCCATCTGAGGAGGATTTTCTCGTCCAATTAGTAAATTAAAACACGATAAAAAATGTTTTGTTTGTTTGATTGACGTGATTTACCGATTTTATTACATATCAATGTTAAAGTACAATTTATTGCCCTTAATCACAAGTAAACTAGCAAACAACAATTTATTGACTTAAATGTTGAGAATGCGGACAGACCACAGTTACAAAGGCAATATTTTGAAAATAAAATGTTATCTTAAAATCATTGTACACAATCTGAGAAGGAATATGAAGAAGAGATGCTATGAAATTATGCTTCTGTCTAAGGACATTTTTTTAAATTCTCCATCTTCATCATTCATGAAGCATTTTCTATATGTATATTCTACTCAATTTAAAATTGTTATTGCTAGTTTCTTACATTAATTGCGTATTTATTTAAAAATACTCAGGATACAATTATAAAAGCACATGGGTTTTGTCAGACCATTTTATTCAGAGATGGCAGTTGAGGCTTCATGTTCGTTCAATGTGTATTCGCTGATATAGTCTTACGCTTGCCTAGTGATAACCACATTTCTTGCATTTTTTAAATTGAGTTACTGATGGAAGTATTCAGAAAATTTCATTTAATAAATTATTGAATTGTTTAAATCATTTGGGGTTTTTTTTTTTCAAGAGGTTGATACTACAATGCTTTTATGAAGTGTTAAAGCTTCATTATTGTATAGCGTTACCTTCGTGGTGTTTTTGATGGTGGCATCTGGCAATTTTGATATTGCCCTTTTGAAAGCTTCATGCAATTTCAATAGGTACTTCTTTTTTAACGGAACTGTTACTTCGGGTCTTATTTATCTAGTCACACCATTGAGTGAGTGTTTTCTGCCTAGAACCGTTTGAATTTAAGGTCGAAGAAGATGCTTCATCCTCAATAACGTTTTTCTATTGAACTAAATTTCAATCCCATGATTCGATCCGTGGTAGTGTTAACTCAATGAAAACGGCCGCAAATACAGACGCCGTAAAAAGGTACATTGGAAAATCGCAATATTGATCAATGAGCGCACCAAACAAGGTGTTTCCAATGACAGCGCCTGCTCTCCCGCTTGTTACGACGAGAGCAAGGGCCATCGGGCAGAGTTGGGGCGGATACAAGTGAATTGCGAATAGGAACAGCAATGTCTCTATTAGATCTGCTGTTTGGAAAAATGTACAACTTAAGAAAATACCATGTTTCGTCACGACTAAATTGAGAAGCAAGCAAGAGACGCCTGTTGTCAAGGTAAAGAATATTAGCAATTCGTTTCTTCCGACGAAGGCGAGAGCAAAGAAAAATGCTCCTGAGAGTGGAATCACAAACGCACTTATTATTATTGTAAATATGTATGTCTCTCTGGTTATTTCATCATTGCACTGTAGGTTTCTTTCTAATGTTTCTCCAACATGCATAGCAGCATCGCAACATGTCAAATCTTGGCCGGTGATTTTCTTTTCGTATTCATGGCGATCCAATAATGTAGGGATCCATATTGACACAGTAAGAAAACTGAAATTAATCAAAACCGCAATGGAGCAAATTTTTAAAGTTCTTCTTAAATATTTCTTGCCAAAAAGCTCTCCTTGTTCACGAAATACCACTACGAGTCTTTCGAAAAATCCTTCTTGTTTCTTTACTATCGAATCTTTTTCGTTTACAGAAACATTCAAATGAGTGCCACGATTAATTTTTGCCACTTCGTCAAGAACTTTTAATGTCTTAGTAAAGTTTTGTTGATACAAGAAAAATACAGGACTTTCGGGGAGCGTTAGAAGAAGTATAAATGAAGTCAGAGGCAAAATTGCGCAAACCAAAGCGTAAACATTCCACGAATGTAGGGTAATGACACCAAAGACTTTGTGGACTTTTAACGGGAGTATATACATGCCGGCGACTGGTATGTAGATCAATCCAAAAGCCCAAAAGAGTTCCAGGGATGACAAAAAATAATCTTTGTATTTTAGAACAATGAAATCACTCATGTAAGCGAATACAAGACTGGCTGCACCTATCGACCCGAATCCGTTGAAAAACCTCACAACAAGAAGCATATACTTGTGATAGGAAAATGCAGTGAGCAAAGCTGCGAAACTTTCCATGGCAAGACAATAAAGGAGGGTAGTTCTTCTTCCTTTCAAATCGGACATTGCGCTCCAATAAAATGTACCTAAAACATTCCCAACTAGGCCAGATGATATAATTATACCTCGATCATGAGACATAATCGCGAGTTTACATGTCGATGCCGGTAATATGAACGCCATCACTCCCGCACTAACACTGCACGACATGTAAATAAGACCACAAACGAACAATAAATAATATTGGAAGTATCCAATCCCTGCTTTTTCCAGAACATCTTCGAATGTCATCTCATCTTCAGCTTCGGTTATCTCCTTGAAGTGGAACTTATCCTCTTCCATTTTCCAAGGAAACAGCATGGTTTCTCTTGAAATCCTTTGGTAGTCATAAGATGCGAATGGAAGTGCAGTAGAGTTTCTGCCTGCATCAAACAAATCATGGACTTATGTTCTTTTTTTAAAATGTATTACCATTGTGTGTGTGTGTGTGTGTGTGTGTGTGTGTGTGTGTGTGTGTGTGTGTGTGTGTGTGTGTGTGTGTGTATATATATATATATATATATTTATTTATTTTAGAAACTTTATGTAAAAACATTGTGGGCAATAGTTGTGCTTCAGTTTTGGACACTTCTAAAAATGACACCGTCGAAGTGATAGATTTTCCGTCAGGAAATAGTTGGGATTCGACTTAAATCAACTATTAGATTCTTTGAAAAATGTATATTTAGAAGGTTTCGGCAAGCTCTCTAGTAGCCTTCTTCAGCTTTGAATGCCTAGGGGATGTAGGAAGACCAAAGCTACCAGTTAAGTGACCAAGGTGGAAATATATTTATTTTATGGTATCGTACACGAATTCCCTTACTCCTAATGCACCAATTTTGTTTCTTCTCACTATTAATTTCTGTGAATAATTGTGCACAATATATACGTTGCTTTGACACAAGGAAACAATAATCACAGCTTTAATATGCATATTAATAATTTGATCCGGAGTAAACTCCGATCATGGATTTTGCTTTCAACGAAATATTTGCTTAGCTCTTGGAATGTCATACATAAACTTGCTACGAATATACTCTGTCTGAATCGATACTTTATTTTTGAACTGTCTAGTTATAAAGCAGCATAGAGTTAGAGATATTTGGTTTGGACTATCAGATTTCATGATGATTATCATGAAATCTAATTCCTACAAAGAAAGGAATTCTTACAATTTCTTCCTCGGCTCTTAATTGAAATCACAACAGAAAGTTAATTGAAACTAATAGAAATACATTTTTCCCACATACCTTTGCGTGAATATCTCTGGGAAGTGACTGACATAGCAACTAGTCACTTCCTACTTTATTAATATCTTGTTAGATCTCTGAAAAATATCTAGAACTAATACAAATTACTAAGAAGACATTTAGGTTATTTCAAAGCCAAGAAACACTTTATTGTACATATGCTGCCTAAAGGTTATCTTTTTTACATTATTTTTCAACTCCACGGTATCTTACTTTTGCTGTTCACTTCGCTCATTGGCTAGAAATTTGACCCGTAAAATATATTTATTGCTTTAATTACAGTGGTTATGAAAAAAAAGAAGCAATTCTAAGCTAATAGTGCACAACCTAGGATTGCTCCGAATTGCCCCCAAAAAACGTTTCTGCTGCTTTCAATTCATTTATAAGAATATATTTTGTGCGAAAGAATTTCAACTTTAAAAATTGTCTATTTAATTTCAACTTTTAAACCTTCTACAGTTGTTTTGGTAAATATACTGAAAATCAAACATAAAAAAGAAAACATTTTTACCGTGAAAAAAGTTAATTTTTCCCTAAAAGGGTTTACTTTTAAATAAAAATAATTAAGGAAACAGCAGCTTTAATAATTTCACGTTTTGCACCTTTATTTCAACAGCAACAAAAATTATTGAGACAATTATTAATTGGGGTTTAATTTTTGCCCTTATATCTTTGTAAAATTTAATTCTAAAATTACTATACCGTGGTATGTGAACAATTGAATGACAGCTAGGAATCGGGGAAGCAGAAATATGGATAAATAAATAATGTGCTGATTGATGTAACTATATTTCTCTTTGTTACATTTATAATTTTGAGACGGTTTTCATAGTAATCTCCATGTATTCGTTGTCAGGAATTTGAAGGTTAATAGAAAGTTATGGTGTTGAAACGTGTGTTCGTGGATCAATTGGGTATTGGTCTATGGTGTTGGATAAATTCGAGCAAAAAAAGTTCTATTCTCAGAAATCAGCTTTGTTTGCTATGCTGACAAACTCATTTGTCTTTTAAAAAAATGTACTACCTCTTTAAATATTCTTAGAAGAGTTCATACATCTTACAAAAATCGAAAGAAGGGAAACATTTTTAATACTACGATACGCACCTGAATTTTGGTTTTTGTGCCACGAAAGTTGTTATGTGGCATGTAGGATTGAACGAGTTTGTTAACCACCAAAATCGGTTTATCTGGAAGAGGGGGGAACCCTGAATCCAAATTACTAATTTGCCCGTACCGGACGTTATTTAGATCCCCAGAAAAACATAAATGTGAAATAGAGGCCAAGTTCCTGCCCCCACAAAGAAACACTCCCTTTCTCAAAAATATCCTCTCCTAAAACCCCCCCAAAACGCCTTACCATTCTACACTCCAAAAAGTAGTATGTGTTGGTGTATTAATTCAACCAAAAATATTTGCCAATACAAGAGATGATACAAGAAAGAAATGTCCAAGTTCATTACTTGGAAGACCTCATAGTTACATACTAAGAACAGCAAAGACACTTCAGCTGACCTTTAAAACAACAATAAAAATACTTATATCCAGTTACTAAAATATCACTTTCCTCAACCAGGTATATTCTTAAACGTTTTAAATAAAATGTTTAGTTTTTCTCTAAAGATAATTTCGGCACAAAAAAAAAAAAAAAAAAAAAAAAAAACATTGCCAAGTTTAAGAATATACCTGGTTGAGGAAAGTGATATTTTAGTAACTGGATAAAAGTATTTTTATTGTGGTTTTTAAAGGTCAGTTGAAGTGTCTTTACTGTTCTTAGTAAGTAACTATGAGGTCTTCCAAGTAACGAACTTGGACATTTCTTTCTTGTATCATCTCTTGTATTGGCAAATATTTTTGGTTGAATTAATACACCAACACATACTACTTTTTTGGAGTGTAGAATGGTAAGGCGTTTTTGGGGGGTTTTAGGAGAGGATATTTTTGAGGAAGGGAGTGTTTCTTTGTGGGGGCAGGAAATTGGCCTCTATTTCACATTTATGATTTTTTGGGGATCTCATTACTTTTTTCTAAGTATTAAATCGAATTTAGTTGCCGCATACCTACTGGCTTTTGTACTTCATATAAAACCAGGGTCTTTGGATTCTGCATAAGGTTCTCCTTACTGCTTGATATTTGATACCAATAATCAACCTACATACATCTAATAACTAGACTAGAAAAGTTAGAAGCTCTTCCAGATGACTTTACTCTAAAGGACAAATTGATTGCTCTCTTAACTAAACTATTACACTGTAAAACAAAGGAACCTTATCCCGAGGATAAAGATCACCATAGGGAAAGTGCAGAAGGCCTTCAAGAAAAATATAAGAAACAAAGACGATACATTTTGGGTTTGTGATCCTAAACTTTGTAATTTAGATGGCACGACTTTGAAAAACTTAGTATCTGCTTTGAAGTATATTATGCAGTGTACCTCTACGACTTTATTTACTACATTTAAGAAAGAAGTCACAACTGTTTTTGTTAAGATGTGTCGAAATGTTTTTTAAAACATCAAGTATAGGTTCCCCTTACCAAGACGATTCATTTGATACCCCACATGATGGGTTTCAGAAGGAATGATGGCTTTCCGATGGAACAAAACGTCATAGGTAATATGACACTCCCGTATCAAGACCTACATGCGTGGCAAGTTTGGTCAAAATAGGCCAAACGGTGTGAATTTGTATAAGGAACAAACATACAGACAGACAGCTGAAAGACCTTTTTTACCTAGCCTAGTGCATTCCCCGGACCAAGGCCTACCTGTGTGCCAAGTTTGGTCAAAATCGGTCAAATGGTGTGAATTTGTGTAAGGAACAAACATGCAGACAGCCAGCTGATAGACGATTTTGACTAGCCTATGACACTACTCGGATAAAGACCGACATGTGTGTCAAAATTGGACAAACGGTGTGTATTTGTATAAGGAACAAACAGACAGACAAACAGCTGCTAGACAATTTAACCTAGCCTATGATTCTCCCCGTATCAAGACCCATCTGTGTCCTAAGTTTGGTCAAAATCGGTCAAACGGTACGGATTTGTAAGAGGAACTAACATACAGACAGACAGCTGGTATAAGATTTTTACCGAGCCTTTATGCGTCTAATTGTTTCTTAAAACGTCAAATATAGGTTCTTCATACCGAGACAATTCATTTGATACCCCACATCATGGGTTTCGGACGGAATGATGGGTTTCCGAAGGAAGTACAAAACTGGCACGCCCCCGCCCCGGGGTTAAACAAAGTTAAACACAACTTTTCGCGATTTTTCGATTTTTTCCTTTAATAACGTCTTCGTATCTATCTTCATGCAAAATTTCAAGTCTCTATCATCATGGGAAGTGCCTAATAATTTTGATGAGTGAGTGAGTGAGTGAGTCTTATAAATCCCGATTTTCGATCGCTTATATCTCAGAAACTATTCGATGTAGAATTATGGAAATTTCCAGTTTTACTCACATCTAGTAGTATAATACCTGTGTAAAATGTCATAGCTTTATCTTTACTTGGTTGAAAGTTATGAGGGGGTAAAAATTGGCTCTAAGACCGCCTGTAATATACACACAGTATGCTTAGGCCGGAACTTGGCCGTGCGCACTACCGTGCGCCCAGATTGTTTTGCAACGAAACTCGGTATACGTCCTGAGCATCTAGAGAGAAATATTTCTTCTAAAAATAAAGTTAGTCGGTTGATTAGAAGTTGGTATTTACTTTGTTATATGTTTAAATTGAATGAAGCCTCCAAAACTGCATTGGTTGTTACTTCTTCCACTAGGGGTGCTCAACAGCTGTACCGATTGTGGGGTTGCTATGATTGTGGGAGGAGTTTGATTTACATGTAGACGCTTTTATTATTCGTCAAGTACAATGAAAAAAATGAGATGTTTTTGTGTATTTAATAATTAGCCTAGTACCTTGCATACTGGAGAATCTGGAAGAAAATTAATTAAGGAAATAATTATTGAGCCATCTGCTCCTTAAGAATATAAAAGAACAAAAACATTTTTTTATTTATTTATTTTATATGGGTTACTTAAAGAAAAATTATTCAGGAATGAAGTTTACACTACCACCTTCTGAAGAATGTTTAAGTAGCTCCTGCCTTAATATTAATATTTTCAAAGACAAGAGAGTAAAACGTAAAGGAACGTAAAATGTAATAAAACGAAGGAAAACAATTACCTATTTAGCCTGTTAGTAATTCGAACATATGCTGGATAAGGGTTTGTGATAGATGAGTTCCTGACGGACGATGAATAAAGATACTGACATCTTTCAATCATGAATGCCTCCCATGCGGGCACAATTTGATCATATCGTCCTATTCAAATGGGCTCATTGACTTGTTGGTGCCCATCGTAAAGTGTACTAGAGTTTTTAAATTTAAATAGCATTTACAAGCGAAATTCACCTGTTTCCAAGACCAAACCAACTTTTGAATAAAGCTGATTTGGTCTTGTTAAATTCAAAGGTTTCCATTTCATATTCAAGTTTTTCTCGATCCAAATTCAACCTTTTTTATTTAAATGCAACATTTTACATTTATAACCATTTTAGCGAGAGATACAATTTCTCCTGAAATCTCAAAAAACAGGTTATTGTCAATTTTATTGTAGAAATAATGCGCATTTATGCACTGTCTTCTTTGGAAAAATCACGTACTAAACAACACTTCTGGGGTGATAA
This sequence comes from Gonocerus acuteangulatus, assembly GCA_946811695.1. Classification (NCBI taxonomy): domain Eukaryota; kingdom Metazoa; phylum Arthropoda; class Insecta; order Hemiptera; family Coreidae; genus Gonocerus; species Gonocerus acuteangulatus. Next base: position 99,484,234 of record OX328123.1, on the reverse strand, counting down.
GCTTTAACCAAAGGAATATAGTAATGAAACATAGAGAACTAGCTTATGGCATTATATATATGAGAGTCAGATTTTTTTTGTGGCATATGGAGAAAAAATTTACAGCCAGTGATATACTTGAGTGACTAGCTAGTTGGATAGGGAGTTAGGAATATACAAACCTGCCTCCTGGCTGATTCACCTTTCGCACACATATATACAATTTGAACCCTTTCACTACCTTTTCATTGGGAGATGATTAAAGGGAAGTTCTGCCACCAGGGGCGCTAATTCCGCTGGGTTTCAAGTGAGTTTGAGAGCATTGTAATACTCCCATCGATTTCTAACGAAATTCTGCTTGAGCCGGGGGAGATTCATCCGATTAGTGACTAATGACTATAATCTTACTCTTTTGAAACTGGATATGATCAACTGTAGCCTTCCATCGGTATAAGGTAATTAATAATCCGATGGCCTTTGTTAAGTGAATCTGCAATCGACAAGAGTTAGTTTGCGTGGTTCCTTTAGTTTGGGGGATTCACTGATGTGTATAATATATCTTAAGTCTTTAATTTTTCTATAATTTCTTAATTACAATAGGCACATAGAGTATTTGAATGAATTTCATCTAGTGCATCTAACTTGAGGTAGCAACATTTTCTAAAAGACCTTTGTGAAGTAGAGACGACTAACCAAAATTAGTATAGTAAAATAATTGTTAATATCAAGTAATATGAGTAATCCAAATCACTTTTTAGAATAAATATGCTTTAGCGATGACTAAATTGAATAAAACGTTACAAAAAAGTGTCACAAAAAGGTATCCGTTAGAGTTCGCGCGTGCGTGGTAGCTATGTACGAAAAAGACGACTGTATGTTATACAGTACACTACATAGGTTTGTCGGGTGGACCTAAAGAATATTTATGTTCCTGAATTTGAGCAGAAGGCTCTACGTTAATTATATTTAAATGGACGTTATTTTTTTAATTTTAACGTCCTTTTATTATTAACTACGAATTTTAGGACGAGTTATCTATAGGATACCAGCCTTTTCTAGCCAGGATAGGGGTGATGCCTTATCTTTTTTCTAAAGAAAAGCCACCACCCCTAGTGGGAATCGAACCCACGACCTTTGGAACGTATTTAGGTTCGGTTTTTGTGCATTTCTCTCATCTCTTTTCCATGATTATGTGCTATTTTATTTTAGTAAAGTGCAGAACAAAAAAAAAATTACAGAGAATCCTCATAAAGAAGTATTTAATGATACTTAGGCTGTAAGAAAGGTAAAACACTCAAGTCCAAATATACCTAAGTCCAAGTTGTCTTATTTCATTAGCTGAAGTTAGTTCGATTTGTGGATAATCTAAGATGATGATTGCCTTCAGAGGTAGCTGCACACGAACCTGTAGAGATGTTAAGGGTAAAAAACTGGGACTAGATTAACTACAGACCTGGTCTGAGGGAGTAAAAAGTTTAATTTACAATTTCCTCAAATTATATAACTAGTAGAGCTTTCTCTCTCTCCCCACTTAATGAAGAAATCACATTAGAGACTAGTTTAAGAACTTGAAGCAATCAGCGATAACGAGAAATTAACTTGGAAACTTGATAGTCTCTGCAAAATACTAATAAATGAGTAATTATATTTTATGGACTTTATCAACATTATGCCTTGGAAGCAATTATTTCTAATTTGCTTTATGATTTTATTTTCAATCAATTTAATACAATGGGAACAGACGGATCTGAGATTAATGGAGCTGTAATTTTAATAAGCATTGCGATGACAATAATATAAAAATATTATATTTTTTTTAATATTTCTACATTATTTGATATAAAGGGGTAAAAAATAAAAAGTGCTTAAATTGATCAATGCCAATACAATAATTAAAAATACTTTAGCTTTTTTAAATTTGTTTTTTCGAGGACCAGTGGCCAATATAAGGCGTGAGTACTCCGAGCTTACGGTCGTGGGTGTAATTCCCACCAAAGGTGATGGCTTTTCTTTTGAAAAAAAATCTTGGCTAGAAAAGAATGGTAACGTGTAGAAAATCTGTAAACGTTAGTTGTAATATTAAAGTGTTAGCTCCGGTAGATATTAAAGTGTAGGATAAAAAAAAAAAAAAAAAAAAAAAAAAAAAAAAAAAAAAAAAAAAAAAAAAAAAAAAAAAAAAAGCTCATATAAAAGCGGAGAACGAAAAATTATGAACTATGGGTACAACCCAGACTTATCGTAAATAGAATAATCAGCCTTACCTTTAGGACGTTTATCTCCAGGTACACGCCATTGAAGAGGTTTAAGGAGAGAATTGAGGGAATTATGGTAAAATCTCACAATTCGCCGAGAGGGCAGCCTGCAGAATAAAAGCTGTAAAAAGGCATAGAATCTAGTTAACCTATTTTCTTTGAGGACGAACAAAATATATATATCGTATATATTTTAGCTTATAGTTGGGTCAGGGGGAAAAAAACACTACTATAGCACTGATCTTACTTACGTTCGAATGAAAGCTTTCTGCTTATTTAGCATAATGCACATCGAGTTTCGTTGCTAGGAAGTGAAATCACGTCTGGTAAGGGGGAAATTATTTAATTTTCTTACGATGCACAACCTATTCCGAATAGACTGGTTTTGTATATATATATATTTGAGAACGGAAACTGTGAGTCATAATATAGACGTTATTAATTATTTATTTTAATTTTAACGTCCGTTTATTATTAACTACAAATTTTAGGACGGGTTATCTATAGGTTACCACCCCGTTATTAATGGAATACTTGTCGAAAGGGTTGTTTATTGCTAGTTATGAGGATACTTGTGGCCAACCACAGAGAAATCTCGAACGGAAGCCCAGGTGTCCAGACCCCAGCTGACTCTGGTAATACACCTGTTGCTTCGGAAAAGGTTGGTCGGGATCTGTGATCTTCTGCACGCAACCTCAGAACCATACCGAAAATCTCCTGGTAGAGAGAGCCCATCCCCTGTAATATTTCTTGTAGGTTGATTTAAACTGATGCCACCTCTATCTTTCCAAAATACTCTGTAGTAAACGCCCTTTCTATAAAAGACCATTCATCCATGATTTAGAGTGTTTGTATGTTAAAAGATACTTATAGGAATTTAGAATAATATGGATTTTTTTAAAAATTCGACTCGCAGGAAATGCGTCATCTTATCGTGGTTCCGTTCATCCCTAGTGCCGTTAGTCAACGAAGAGAAGCAGTTATTCGTAGGTTTTGATCTTTCGTCAAAAATATAAAATCAAATCAAAGAAGGAAGATTAAAGGCGCCACAACTGGAAACTGAGTGTATCCTAAAATTACTCCATCCTCAGTCACAACGTTCGCTCTTGGATACACTACTTCACATTTTCTTACCTTGTTTTAGAAAAATATTCCTTTTACTGTTAAATGCAATTAAAATAAGCAACAATCTTTAGTATTGCGTTTGGGGAGTGAAACCAAATTGGTTTTTATGAGGTAATCATTTTTATAGAATAACACCTGAAATTATTTGAAAACGTAATATTAGTTTCTTTAGACATTAAAGGGGCATTTGACAACGCATGGAAACCATCAATACTAAATTTATTAAAAGAAAATAAATGTCCCAAAAACATTTATAATATTATAATAAATTACTTAGATAATAGATTAGCAATAATACAGACAAATAACTTCACGGCACAGAAACACCAAACTTTGGGTACACCACAAGGGTCAAGCTGCTCTCCACTTTAGTGGAATCTGATCGATGATCAACTGCTCCAAAAACCGAAACCTGAAAATACAGAAATCATTGCTTTTGCAGACGATATCGTTGTATTAGCAAATTCTAAGACTTTCTCTGACCTGGAAACTCTAACAAAAAATATACTAGACCTTGCAAACGTTTGGGCTAAAACAAATAAATTGAGTTTTAGGTTAAATGTAAATATATTATATTTTCTCGACAAATTAAGAGAAATATCCCAAATTTAAATATTTCGATCAACAATACTCGGCTAAATCCAGTCTCAAAAATAAAATACTTAGGAGTAATCATTGATAATAAATTAAGATGGAACGAACATATAGATCATCTACATACTAAATTAATTCAAAACATTAGCTTGTTATCAATAGCAGCAAGAGCAACATGGAGTTTGCAACCAAGTGCTTTGAGTAGAATATATAAAGGAGCCTTATTGCCTGCATTAACTTATGCAATATCAGTCTGGAAATCAGGATTGAAAAGAAAGTATAACATAAAAAGCTAGAAAGGGTACAAAGAATTATGGCAATAAAGATCATCAAAGGAAATCTCCTATGAGGCCGCAAGTGTCTTGGAAAATACGATACCAATAACAATTTTAGCAGATGAATATTCTGAAGACGTTGAATACTCTGTATACTTCACTAACTGGACACATCCCGCTTTTTTACCTGAAATTAATATGAGCACAGAAGACTTACACTTCACATACACAGACGGGAGTAAGGACGGGGAGGACGTAGGTTGTGCCTTTATAGTCCTTGCAGGCGATAATACAGATAACCTGATAGAGTGTAGAAAAACGAAGCTAGGTAAACTCTGTAGCAATAATCAGCCCGAGGTTGTGGCAGTATTAAAGGCACTCTTATACCTTCTCCAGTCCAATATACTTCCAAACACAAACATACAAATTAACACTGACAGTCAAATACTCCTAAACAAACTACAAAAATCACGACTTCCTTATAGAAAATATTAGAAATTCTTTAAGACTTTTAAAAGACAAAGAAATTAATATTTATTTTAATTGGGGCAAAGCACATGCGGGCGTAATAGGCAACGAAGTAGCTGACTTTCAGGCTAAAAGTGCATCAAAAGATTGAGGCATGCTATAACAAAACATCAAAAAGTAGTGTGGAGCATTTGTAGAGGGAAGTAAGCATCAAAAAATGGCAGCAGAGGTGGAATCAAACAGATAAAGGAACACATCTAAAACTGTTCATTCCACACATCAAAATTGACAACAAAACAACAGATTTAACGTTTACACTGACGCAATTTCTGACTGGCCACGGAAACACTAACTCGTACTTACACAGAATTAAACTGACAGACTCAAACACTTGCCTCTGCGATCATTACACCCAACAAACGTACACACATCTAATATACGACTGTAGACAGAGAGCACATAAACGAGGAGAAATGCAAAAACACTTAAAAAATTGGCCTATAAGCCCCAAAAACCTTTATCAAAACCATATTTTCGACTTAAAACGTTTTGCTAAGAGCATATTCAATCTGAGACAGGAGGCAAAGCCATAGAGACAGGGAAAAGAAAGCATTGTCTTGTAATTTAAGTGTCTGCATTAAGACACATTGAATTTAAGTTTTATTGTTTTATTTCATACTAGCTGAATACCCGTGCTTCACCACGGCCAATAGGTATTTTTTATATTGAGTTCAATAAGATATGATCAAAATTAACGCTACTACATAATTTTGTACAGCTTATTATTGCACGGACTTTAAAGCTACCCAGGAAACACCATGCGGAGGTAACCGTGCTCGTTTCCGTTGGAGAGTAAAAAAAAAAAAAAAAAAAAAAAAAAAAAAAAAAAAAAAAAAAAAAAAAAAATTTGAAGTTTTAAGCACTTATCTCTTCGATTGACATCGCCCCACCGAACATTACAACAGAATCTTATTGTAGAGAATTTAGTAACCTTTCGAATAGCCGCCTACCTACTTACTACGAGTTCCCAACCGTTTTCGAGATATTTTAGAAAATATACTGAGATCCGAAAACTTTGTATCACCATTCATACAATTTTTTCCATATACTTCGTTCCTGAATACAGAAAATTAGTTTTGAAAAGTATTTCTATCAATTTTTCGGGTAAATTGCTACAGAACTCGCTTAAAAAATGGCTTCATTCGTTTTCCTACGTTAAGGAATCTTTCGCACAAATTTCGCTCCAAAAACCATGTTCCAGTAAACGGATTCAATTGGATAATTAACTTGACCTTTTATATGAGAAGAAAGATTTTTGTACCAAATGGTATCAAAATCGAACCATTTTTGAGCCGATGAGGAACTTCTTAATAATTCAAAACCCCCTAAAAGTGCTTAAACATTTTAATATAAAAAAAACTTTCTTAGCGAGTGTTTACACTCTAAACGTATTGTCCGTACAAAATTTCAAATTTCTGTGCCAAGTGGTTCGAGATATTATTAAAAGTCCGTCACGCAGGAGCTGCATAACTAAGCACTTTCCTCAGAATTTGGGTAGTGTAGACTGCTTTCCAGAACAATTTGCTTAAAATATCCTACATAAATAAAATAAAAACATGAATAGTTCTCTTTTAAATTTGTAATGAGTAACTGATCAATTAATAATTTGCTTCCAGAGTTATGTTTACACATGGTACCTATTACACTACGTAATAAATACAAAAAACCTCATATTATCGTATTTTGATCTAACGCAGGAACAGGATACAGTCACTCTAGTGGTAGAAAGCGCTCCTTGCGGCGGCTTTGTGAACCTACGTCTGACGGGCTTTTCTATTGAAATATATTACAAATTAAACCCCCCCTTCTAATGAACCGATTTAGTTTATTTTTAGAACACATATTTACCTGTAGATTACCACTACGAATAGCGAGTTGCGTCGAAATATACCAAAAATCACGGCTGGTAGTGGCGAATTGGTATTGTGGGTCCGGAGTAAACCCCCCCTCCTAATGAACCGATTTAGTTTATTTTTACAACAGTTATTTACCTGTGGATTACCACAACGAATACCGAGTTTCATCGAAATATACCAAAAATCACGGCTGGTAGTGGCAAATTGGTATTGTGGGTCCGGAGTAAACCCCCCCTTCTAATGAACCGATTTAGTTCATTTTTATATCTCACTTTTGTCTGTATATTACCACTACGAATACCAAGTTTCGTTGAAATATAACAAATATTACGGCTGACATAGTCAAATTAGTGTTTTGGGTTCGGTGTAAACCCCCCCTTCCGGTGGACCGACTTTGGTGGTTAACGAACTCGTTCAATCGTTTGCTAATTGAATGCTATATACCAAGTTTCGTGACGAAAAAACAAAAACTCTGGCCGCTATCGTGTTAACAGACACATATATATATATATATATATATATATATATATATATATATATATATATATATATATAGATATATATATATATATATATAGATATATATAAATTTTAACGGGGGTCATTTTCGGTGTCTACTAGGTAGGATCGATAAAGATTTGAAGAAATTTTTCAAAAATTCCGTCATGAGTCCAACCTCAATAGCTACTTTCCTTCGGAGGAAAGTGCTAAAAATAATACTATAAAATAGATAATGTACGGTAACAGCTGTTCTTTATAACGGTAACGCATGCTGCCTTGGCTTGCCAGCTCTAACCAACTCACACTTTAAACCCCCCTAAAAATACTTAAAAATTCGAATATCAAAAAATCCTTTCTTAGTGATTGCCTACGTTATATATGGAGTGTCCATGCAAAATTTCAAAATTTTCTGTCTAGCGGTTTGGGCTGGGCGATGATAGGTCAGTGAGTGAGTGAGTGGTATTTGACAAATATATAGTAGATTTTTCACATTAAATCATTTATTATTATATATTTGAAAAAAAAAAACTGTAACAGTTGCACATTTAATGCATAAAAATGCATGGGATGTGGAGAATAAACAATAAACTCCCACATCGTAGGGTTACTTCGATGTGGAAATATATATATGTATATTAAAAAAAAAAAAAAAAAAAAAAAAAAAAAAAAAAAAAAAAAAAAGCAACAATCAAGTCCTTATTTCTCCGATTGACGTCTCCTAATCGAAAATTACATTAGAACCTTTTTTTGTAGAGAATTTAATAAGCATTCGAATGGTCGCCTTCCACTTACTAGGATTTTCCAAAACTTTTCATTCCTGGTAATGAAATATTTTATTCCAAGCATTAAGCATCCTAGATTAGATGAATTTAAAAAATTTGGAGCAAATTTCAACTGAATCAATCGTTTCTGAATATCCAAACTGAAAATTAGTGTACCATACCTAAGATGGCAAATAGTGGAAGAGGTAGGTTTAATTAATTTTTTGATGGTTCTGAGGGTCCCTATGATTTATATTACGGTTTATTGATGGTCTTAAATACATAACTACTTCCGTGTATTCGGCTAAACAAAAATCTCTAAAACTTCTTTTGACTCTCCTGTAAAATTTTATGTTTTTGAGTTGTATCCCTTTTCTTGCCCATGGCGATATGGATTAAAGTTTTGTTACGAGTTGATATTAATTTTAGTATGAAATTTTAAGATATGAAATTAAGTATTAGATATGAAGACAGATATAATTTTCATTTGACATTTATCTAACAAAAGTTTATAGTACAGAAAGTGCTATAAAATACCATTTTAACAACAGACATTTTTTTGGCATTTTCGTACTTTGTTTTAAATATTCCGGCAAAATCGAGGTATGTGGAATGAAGCATTAGAATAGATTAATGAATATTATGCAAAAAACATTTGCGAATTTCGATTTGACCATCTCAGGTGGAGAAAATTATTCTTTAAGTTTTTAATGTTTAGGTTTCGTTCCATTAAAAAAGGTTATCACGTTTCTTATGTTTTTGAAAAATGTTTTTAACAGTAAAATTAATCTGTTAACATTAATAGATAGCAAAAATGAGAGTAATTTTTTTTTTTTTTTTTTTTTTTTTTTTTTTTTTTTGTGTAATATCTTCTTACGATTTAGCGGAACAATGAATCGTCACTGTTGCTTTATGGTAACATTTAATAAGAAAGTTTTTCTTTCAAATAAATTTTTTTTTATCTTAAAATTAATTTAAAAATATAATATGAAGTTGTGGGCGAGGTTAGCTCAGTGGTAGAGCACTGGACTAATAAGTTGGAGGACCTGAGTTCAAAGCCCGAGCAAACACTAAGGATAATAATAATAATAAAAAAAAAAATAATGGGTACCTTGTAGTGTTAATGGCTGCTAGCAGTCGAACCAGCCTAGGGGAAAATCAGGCGGCCGCAGCATAGTACTGACCACACTATCTCCCTAGTGCGCCGTATGGTCATGAATCAGATACCTCTATAGTATCTGCCCCTCACGGCCCTCGTGAGCCCGTAACAGGCTCGTGGCCTGTTACGGGACTGATTTTTTTTGTTTTTTTGTTATAATATGAAGTTTCTGACAGATATAGCAAGACGTTTGGGAGTATTAGCTTCAATTTTAAACTATTCAAATCACACTATGAATAAGGTTTACATATAATGCTAAGATGTTTCCACGCTGTTTAGGTGGAATGGACGTTTTTAATAATTTGCCAGACATTTATTCGAACTTATTTAGAATTTTTAATAACATCTAACAAGCACATATAAAGAGGCGTGAAATGCCACATAAATCATGCCAGCCAAAATTTAAGAAAATGCATAGTGATGAGAAATGTGAATATTTCTCTGACATTTTGTCATACAATGCCATCTAAGAAAGCGCTCTCATTGAGGGATGATAAAAAACCCCTCCAGCAACAAAATCCCCACAAAATAGAAAGTAACTGGGCTTTATTAGTGTCTATTACAGCTAATCCGGCATAGGGTCAAGTTGCATAATAATACATGAATAATATGTTAACATCCGTATTATAATTGTATTACATAAAATGAGAGAAGGTTAACGGGGGTAAAATAGCTACGCTTATCTTGAGAGAGCTGCCAATTACTTTAACAGCCATACTTAGCCTAAATGTCTGTCTAATTCCGTCGAATGAGCTTTTAAATTGGGATCGTTTATATAAAATTAGTAAATCTATATAATACAGGAGCTGTGACCCGAGCTAAGACTTAAACAAATTACTTGCTGCTTAGTTTCTAAATCCACTTGGAAAGTTGCTGAAACGTAGAGTTTTCTGGTTTCTCTTTCTTTTTTAATGAAATAATTTCTAATAATAATCAGATAAGGAAGGATACGTTCCATCTGTCGTGAACAATCCTCGCTTCCGTAAGAAATTCATTTATTCGTCACTTGGGAACGCGTTCAAACGTGAAGTGTGAGACAATCGAATTTTGAACACCCTGTATAGAAAATATAACACATTTTTAATACTTATTGTAAGGTTCAAAAGATCCATCTTTGAAATGAAGAGGGATGCAATCATAGCATCTTCTGAATACGAATAAAATATCTGTGAATTCAATCTATGCAAATGTTAATTATTATTAACTTTTATCATGCATAATTTTAATGTAAATTCAAACTCGTTGAAAGGTTTACATCAATATACTCTCCAAAGGTTATGAATACTCTCCATATGAGAAAGGGAAAAAACTTGCAGAAAAGGATTAAATTAAAATTATTTCTTACAGGTTAAAGAAGCGTAAATGCGGAAAGAAATTAGCATAAAGCTCACACGCTTTCTTCATTCAATGAATTCAAATGTATAGGTGTTTATGTTGAAACGCTCGTATCTTCACAGAATCCCATCTTTGTACGGGAAATAAAAAATATATATACATATATGTTTTTTTTTTGTAGTATCAGGGGGAAAAGAAGGTCGTTGATCTGTTGTCATCATTAAAGGGTGGCAAGCACAAGGGATAGGGCACAAGTAATAGCACAGAAGTTGCTACACCGTTAAAAGGTCTGATTCGCAGGAGCTGCGTCAGATTAGTGCGTTTCCTTTATTATTAGTGTAACTTGGAAAGCTTAAAATAGAAACAGTTCAAATTTTATCTAAAGCAGGCAATTCACGTTTCGATTTGCAGTACGACTTGTGGTACAACTTCCGAAGTTGGACCACAAGTCGGATTGTGAATGGGCCTGTTGGATTGTTGGAAGTCTAGATCCGACATCTGACTGGTGACGGAGTTGGAGCGTGAGTGAGGGAACCGGATCAAAGTCGTCCAACTTAGCTTAGTGCTTGACCTTCGGGCATCTTCGGTCTGCACTCGATTCATTTTTCGGCTCGTGAGCAACGTATAGAGTCGTGAAAACAGATCAGGACTAAAGTTGGATAGCAAGTGGAAGCGTGAGTGGAGTCGGCTTTCCAACTAGTAGTCCTACTAAATCGTACTGCAATTCGGAACGTGAATGACTGGCTTTATTCTTAGGCACCATCAAAAAAAAAAAATAAATAAAGAATTAATGTCCTATGCGGAAATAACTCCATTTAAGCACCGACTCCTCCAAATAAGACCGCTCAATAGAAAATCGCATAAGAGCCTTAATTGTACGAAAATTAAGATTTCGAATAAATGCGTTACATGTACAACGATTCGCCAACCGGTACCGATATATATATATATATATATATATATATATATATATATATATATATATATATAAGAAAATACCAGAAAATCCTATACATTTTATAATAAATTCTATCGTCATAGCGGCAATATTTTAACGAAAACTGGCCAAGTTTGAAATGCACAAATACGCGAGAGAGCTTATAACTTGGCCCAATACTATGATATAACTTTTATAGGCAAACTGTTTCTGGAAGGGGCCTAGAACTTGGCCTCTTTTATTCAACGTTAGTTATATTTGGGGGGATATCAGTGCAACTTGTAAATGAATTTTGAGCTGGCGCTTCCGACGTTTCGGGGGAATTTTTGCGTGTAAACGAAAAGCCACAACTTTTCTGTATTTTCGGATTTTACTTGTAGGTTCTCCTTACCAATACGATTCGAAGGAACAAGTACAAAACGGGCATCTCCCCTAGGAACGGAACCAAACACAACTTTTCAGGATATTTCAATTTTTGCCTTTAACAGTATCCTAATTTCTATCATCCTGCCAAAATTTGAAGTCTCTGGCTTTTCCGCAAGTGCTTAATAATTTTGATCAGTGTCAGTGAGTTGTATAAATTCCAATTTTCCGTCGCCTATATCTCAGAAACGTTTCCAACGTAGAATTAAGAAAGGGTCTCACCGTGTTTCCATATGAAATCTGCACTGGCGTCTTTCTTGACTTTATTGATGTATTTATTTTATTTCTAGTTCCTAGAAATAATTTTTCGTCAATTATCAAACCTCAAACTATACTCGTTTTGATGGAATAAGGGTTGAAACCCCTAACTTCAAAGTCGTTTTTCTGTGAAACTATACTAGATCTTTAAATGAAACCAACATGATTTGGAGCTATTGATTATGCACTGAGCAATCTGAGGGTTCATATTTGAATAAAAAAAACGTCCTAAGAGCAACTTGAGATATTTGCGATACATCTGGTTTTTAGTGTTTAGCTATGGATATAGGATTTTTGTAATTTCATGTATGATGCACCTTTCACACATCTAAAAAACTTTTACAAATGATAGTTGAGAAATTACTGATTTTACGTGATTTTTTTGGTAGGTGTGCTCTGAGGGGTTGTTAGGGAAAACCGCCCTTCAAATCTTCACAATTTTTTTTCTTATCTTATAAGTGGTCCGAAAATTATGAAAAAAATACGCAAGGTACACCTAATCAATAGCTTCAATTCACGTTGGTTTCATTTAAAGATCTAATATAGTTTCATAGAAAAAAGACTTTGAAGTTTGGGATTTCAACCCTTATTCCCTCAAAAAGAGTACAGTTAGAGGTTTGATAATTGACGAAAAATTATTTCTAGGAACTAGAAATAAAATAAATACATCAAAGTCAAGAAAGAAGCCAGTGCAGATTTCATATGGAAACACGGTGAGACCCTTTTCCAAATTTACTGAAATCTATTAGTAGAATACCTGTGTAAAATTTCATTAGCGTTTCCTTAACTGGTTCAAAGTTATGAGATGGTACAAATCGGCTCTAATACTTTGTTTAATATACACGCAGTGTGGGTAGGCCAAAATTCTGGCCTGGCGCACTACCATGCGCCAAGATACACATGCAAAATTTGACCCATCTTAATCTATCAAATGATTTTCGTTATCTATGGGTTCTGAAACGTAAAATGGTCTAGTAGAAATTTCCGGATCTTGTCATGAGGTCATCATCATAAGCTGGTTTCTTTTCTATGAAGGGAGGGAAGAAACGCGCTCAAAACGACAAAAACCTGCATATATATATATATATATATATATATATATATATATATATATATGTATGTATATATATATATATATATATATATATATATATATATATATATATATATGTATGTATATATATATATATATATATATATATATATATATATATACATATATGTATATAAATGTTCGACACAAAACTGTAAAATGTAAGCAATGCGTACGAAGATGCTACAAGATCCATGAATATGGAAGTCCTAGATGCTATCTCTAGACCGCTAGGCCTAATTAACAGAAGCTCACTGGATAAAACTACCCGATTTATAACTTAATAATTGTTTCCGACGATTTCCTCTAATACTATTAATTATTTCTGGTAGATGGCAATGGCCACGCATGTGTTTATTAACGTATCCGGAATGGAGCAGAGGCTGATTCTTTTAACTCCATCTGATGGAACAATGAATGGATTGTTATTCAGACATTGATTTCCTTTTAGCGCGGTTCCTCCCTCCCTTCATAGGGAGGAACCCCACTTATAAGGTTGATCTCATTAAACAATCCGGAAGTGCGGACTAGAAAATTTTCAGTTTCAGAACCCCTAGAGATCGAAAATGACGGTGGTTCAAATTTGTATATATATATATATATATATATATATATATATATATATATATATATATATATATATATATATATATTTGTCTGTTCGCGGCCCTGACAGGTCAAAAATGGTCCGATTTTGATGAAATTTCGTACAAAAATCTTTCGTCTAATTTGAAAGGTCAAGTTCGTTAACCAGCAGAATCTGCCCACCGGAACATGGTTTTTGGAGCGAATGAGGCGCGAAAAAAATCGTTCCGCTTACTTCATATGCTTGCAAGTACTCGTTTTATAGGCTTCTTGGCCTAGGAAAACGAATGAAACCAAGAAGGCGATAGCTTTAACCGTTTTCGAGAAAATTGGAAAAATAATTGTTGAATAACGATTTTGGTTTGGGTACTTAAAATCATGGGATTCAGTTGAAATATTTTCTGCATGTTCGAATTTCATCAAAACTAATATGTTGAAATTTTGGTTACGTTTTGAGATAAGGAAGGGTTAGAATCAAATATTTTTTTAACAGACATGAAAAGTTTTGGGAACTTCGTATACTTTCAATAATATCTCGAAAACGGTTGAAAATCTTGGGAAGCGAAAGGTTACCATTCGAAAGCTTACTAAATGGTCTGCAAAAAAGGTTCTGAAGAAAGTTTTGAATAAGCGATGTCAATCAGAGAAATAAGTGCTTAAACTTTGAAGTAATTGATTGTCTGTTTTTATTCCTTGTTATTTTTTAATTTCTTATTTACTAGGAAGATTCATTGCTAGTGTGAATAATCTTTGCCTTCGTGAATCGATCGTTCATATAAATGATGTATTCAAGGAACTAGTCTATTTAAAATTAATTACGAATTTTTAATAAGAATTTATTCCATATTCCAAAACTATCAAATGAAAATCGAATATTCATAAATCTTTTATCTAGACCTGCTTGAAGATATCCTATTCCATTCAATGGTAGGTTACTTCTCATTGATGAAAAAAATTAAAATAAAATAACAGCAAAGATATTTTTAGTGCGATTCCTCACTATCAGCATCGTAATGATGGAATCCGAAAGTGCCGAATATATATATATATATATATATATATATATATATATATATATCGCTATTACACTCAATAAAAAATTATTTTTTCTGAACTAAGAGATGTTATTTAATTTGTTTTTAAAGTTTTTACGACACAAAACCAAATCATTTCTGGGGGGAGGTGGGTGCCACTTATATAGGCTGTCCCGATTTTTAATGGCAAAACCGAAAAACTAAGACAAAAAGCCCTTTGAAGATTTGCTCGTTTTTGCTTCGTTTTGGAGAAAATTGCAGAACAAGAAACGAGAAAAGTTCATTTTTGTACTTACTTAATTTTCAATGGGAAATATTGTTATCGATCAATTCATCTACTAAATAAATTGGATCAATCAGAAAATTTAATTAATTTGTCGAGTCAGAAAATAAATTATTTGAACCAATTAGACAGAAAGATGTGTTGGGCCAATCAGAGAAGGAATACGTTTGGGCTAATCAGAAAATGAAATCAATTAATTAAAAACACCTTATTACGATCATCACCTCAAACCGTAAATTATCTCAGGTTTTTTTTTTTTTTTTTTTTTTTTTTTTTTTTTTTTTTTTTTTTTTTTTTATTAGAAAGAAGGATGTAAGAAATAACTTGGACCAATCACAGAAGAAAAAATGTGAGGCCAACCAGAAAAAAAATCGTTTGACAATAAAATAAGCAAATATGTCGGACCAATTAATAATAAAATAAATTAGACTAAGAAAAGGGAATGAGTTAGACCAATAAGAGCAAGGAATGAGTTGGACTAATTAGAGAAGGAAATGAGTTGGACCAATCAAAGAAAGGTATGAGAAGGACCAATCAAAGGAAGGAAATAAGATGGACCAACGACAACAGGGAAGCCAAACAGCTAGGGAAATGAGTTGAACTAATGAAAGCGGGGAATGTGTTGGACCAATCAGAGAAGGGAATCAGTTAAACCAATAAAACCGGGGAATGAGTTGACCAAATAAGAGATCAAATGAGTTGAATCAACAAAGAAGAGTGAATTTATTTATTTAATGAAGTTCTGTCGAACAGATTAAGGAGTGGGATCAGCCAATAAGAAGTGTAAATAAATTGGACCAATAAGAGAAGGAAATGAATCGGACCAATAAAAGCAGGAAATGAGATGGACCAATCTGAGAAGGTAATGAGATTGACCAATGAAAACGAGTACGAGTACCCTTCAATGATTGGTCCATTATATACCTAACTTTTATTGGTCCAACTCATTCCCATATCTCATTATTTCTATTCATTTCCCGTCTTCATTGGTCAATCCCATTCCCTTCCCTGATTGGTCGCTTTCATGTGTCCAACTCATTTCACGTATTCGTTGGTCCAACTCATGCCATTAGATGATTAGTTCTACTCATTCCACGTTTTCATTGGTGCTTCTAATTCCCTTCTCTGATTGGTCCATCTCATGCCTTGCTTTTCTTGGTCCAAGTCAATTCCCCCTCTGATACGTCCAACACATTCCCCGCTTTCATTGGTCCAACTCATTCCCTTATCTGATTGGTTCTACACATACCCCGTTTTCATTGGCCAATCGCATACCACACTTTTATTGGTCCATATATTTCCCTTCCCTGATTAGTCCATCTCATTCCTTGTTTTTATTGGTCTAACTCATTCCCTCCCCTGATTGTGCTTACTCATTCCCGTCTCTGATTGGTCCAGCACATTCTTCGCTTTTATTGTTCCATCTCATTCCCGTTTCTTATTGGTCCAACTCATTCCCATCTCTTATTGGTTCTACTCATTCCCCGTTTTTATTGGCCCATCTCATTCTCTGATTAGTCCATCTCATTGGTCCAACTCATTCCCTTATCTGTTTGGTTCTACTCATTCCCCGTTTTCATTGGTCTAACTCATTCCCTTCCCTGATTGGACTTATTCATTCCCGTCTCTGATTGGTCCAACACATTCCCCGCTTTCATTGGTCCAGGTCATTCCCTTCCTTAATTGGGTCAATTCATTCCCTTATCTGATTGGTGTAATTCATTCCACTGTGTTATTGGTCCAACTTATTTCCTTATCTGATTGGTTTTACTCATTCCTCGTTTTCATTGCTCAATCTCATTCCCTTCCCTGATTGGTCCATCTCATTCTTTGCTTTTATTGGTCTAACTAATTACATTCCCTGATTAGTCCAACTCATTCCTCGTTTTCATTGGTCCATCTCATTCCATACTTTTCTTAATCCAAGTCATTGCTTGCTTTTATTGGCCCAGGTCATTTCCTCCTCTGATTGGTCCATCTCATAACTCGCATTCATTGGTCCAACTCATTCCCTTCTCTGATTGTTCCAATTTATTCCCCTTTTTTATTGGTCCAAGTCATTCCCTTATCTGATTGGTTCTACTCATTTCCCGTTTTCATTGGTGCTTCTAATTACCTTCTCTGTTTGGTCATTCTCATCCCTTGCTTTTATTGGTTTAACTCATTCCCTTCCCTAATTGGTCCAACTCATTCCTTTCTCTGATTGGTCCAATTCATTCCCCTCATTCATTGGTCCAACTCATTCCGTTCTCGGATTTGTTCTACTCATTTCCCGTTTTTATTGTTCCATCTCATTCCCTCCTCTGATTGGTTCTACGAATTCCACGTTTTCATTGGTGCTTTTAATTCCCTTCTCTGATTGGTCTTTCTCATTCCTTGCTTTTATTAGTCTAATTCATTCTCTTCTCTGATTGAACCAACTTATACCCTTATCTCATTGGTTCTAGTCATACCCCATTTTCATTGGTCAATCACATTCCCTTCCATGATTTTTCCATCTCATACCTCGCTTTTATTGTTCCAAAACACCCCTTCCATGATTGGCTCAATTCATTCCCTTCTTTCTTTGGTCCAACACATTCCCCGCTTTCATTGGTTCAACTCATTCCCTTATCTGATTGGTTCTTCTCATTACCGTTTTTATTGGACGATCACATTTTCTTTCCTGATTGGTTCATCTCATACCTCGCTTTCATTGGTCCAACTCACATCCTTGTCTGTTTGGTCCCTTTTTCATTGGATCAAGTCCCTTATCTGATTGGTTCTAATCATTTCCCGTTTTCATTGGTGGTCTGTTTCATTCCTTGCTATTATTGGTCTAACTCATTCCCTTCCCTAATTGGTCCAACTCATTCGTTTCTCATTCCCGTCTCTGATTTTTCCAACTTTTAGGTTTTTATTGGTGCTTCTAATTCTCTTCTCTGATAGGTCCATCTCATGCCTTGCTTTAATTAGTCCAAACCATTCATTGCTTTTATTGGTCCAACCCATTCCCTTCTGTGATTGATCCAATTCATTCCCCTCTTTCGTCCAACTCATTTACTTATCTGATTGGTCCTACTCATTTCCCGTTTTTATTGGTCCATATCATTCCCTCCTCTGATTGGTTTTACTTTTTCCATGTTTTCATTAGTGCTTCCAATTCCCTTGTTTGATTGCTCTATCTCATTCCTTGCTTTTATTGGTCAAACTCATTCGCTTCTCCGATTGAACCAGCACATTCCCCGCTTTCATTGGTCTAACTCATTTCCTTATCTGATTGGTTCAACTCAAAAACATTAACGATGCAGAAACCGTTCGCGAAAACTTTATGAGTATCAAGAGAGTGAATTGCAGTAATTGGTTTCTCGAAATAATTCGCAATGACAATTTTTATCCATTGGAAATTTAAATAAATAAGTACAAAAATGAAAACATGTTTCGTTTTTTGTTTTGCGATTTTCTCCAAAACGAAGGAAAAACGAGCAAATCTCTTTTTTTTCTTAGTTTTTTGGTCCCCTACACGCTCCTGAAGTTTGCCATTTCAAATCGGGACACCCTGTATATCTTTTTATCTCTCTCTCTCGCTCTCTCTCTCTCTCTCTCTCTCTATATATATATATATATATATATATATATATATATATATACTCATATATATATATATATATATATATGAGTGTGTTGACATAACATACATAATTAATTGATATTAAGAGCCATTCTGTTCCTTACCAAGGCTTCCCGTAACATGCTTAATCATAGTGACGAATATTATTATTCAACAAACGTAGATTTTCTCGAAGGGAGCTCCATATATCACCAAGTATCTCCGAACTGTCAATATCCAATAATAAGCTTTAATAGATTATGCATTAGTGATGATTTGTTGATGTATATATATACGGAAAAGTAACAATTCTGTTAGAGGAACTATTAAGTTGTAGGTTGTGTCTCTCAGCAGCAACTATTTCGTACCGAGATGTATTGTTAACACGAACAGCATAAAATAGAAATGTTATAAAATTACTTTTATCGTTTCACGAAGTAACTTCGTCCAGGTTGTATAAGACGAAATAGAGACACTTATGGAGGAGTATCGGAGTTTGCATTTATCGTGTCTACAAAACACAGAGTACATAGATGAAATCGTGATAGCACAAATGCAGAAGATGATTATTGAATAAAATATATTTTCACAATGGATAGCATGCAATTTTATATGTCCATCAACCATTAAACAGCATGCAATCTGCGTTGTAAACGCAGTCTGTAACACGATAGAAGAATGTGTTGTAAAAACAATCTCGATGTACCTACTTGTAATGTCATACCAGTAAAAGTATTGAAATATACTATAAATATATGATAAATGATTCAGAAGTGACCTTGTGTATTCGACTTAATATTTTATCAGGCGGATTGTCAACAAATAATATACGTGAGTTAATAAAAATGCTTATTTATCCCAGCTGTATCCATCCTTGGCACTTTTAGTTCCTGATAAAGCACTAATTCCCGTACGCTATTTCTTGCCCATCCGCCTGATAAATGATTACGGAGTAATACTACCCTATGCGATCAAAGTCAAGGTCATTTTCTTGAATTAATAAATAACAAATAAATCAACATTTTTCAATTCTTGATACCTAAAGTTTTATATGGGACGTTAAAATAAACAAAACAAAATTATAAGTTTCAATTCTTAAAAAAAAACAAAACGGAAACCCTCGTCTATCAAGGGCGATAGTCTTCAGGCGGCAATTTTTAATCTAGGAGGAAAAACGAAAAAAATTATTTCGAAAGAAGAAGGTTCAATCTGGTAACGTACGTAGGGGCTTTAAGAAATCTTAATTATTTCGAAAATTGTGAAAAAGTATCCATTTTCTATTAAAAATAACCGTCGAATATCGGCCATAGAATCGTTTTAATTCAATGAATCGAAAAAATCCTACGTACCTACTTTACTAGCAAATATCATTAGGAAGCTGCAGTTAAAATTGAAGTTCATCGGGCAAAAATTGAGGACGCCAGAGTTTCATCTGATTTGAAAAACATAGTTTGAGAAAACGACTTTAAAGTGTTTTAACTTTGAAATGTATTCAAGGAGGACAAAAAAAAAACTTTTTTTTTTTATTTTTTTTTTTATTTTTTTTTATTTAATTTGTTTATTTGAAATCTGTACAAGTCATGTAAGTACAATAATCAAGTTAGTTGATACAGATATATGCTATGTATAAATTGATCAAAACGGTAAAATAAAAAATAATTAAAAAAAAAAAAAAAAAAATTTGGAAGAAGCCAACCATTGTTGGCACTTCCGGGACAGTCTAAATAAGTATTAAAATTATTATGACAAGGTCAGGTGAGTAAAATGTCTCGGGGCCACTGTCTCTTAAGCCGCCTGGGAGGATTGTCTGGGTGGGATTGGGACGATAAGGATAGACCTTCGGGATTGGGATGGTGGGACCGTTTTGAGTGGAACATTTGGAAACGGGTTTTAGCAAGGTCAAGGACAAATGGGATGTTAAGGTCATTGTGGAGGGTTTTGTTGGATACATAAAAAGGGGCATTAACAATTTTTCGGAGAACTTTGGACTGGAATGCCTGTATTCTGTTGATGTTGGATGGTTTTGCGGATCCCCAGAGTTCAAGTCCGTATGTCCATATTGGTCGAATGATTGTTTTGTATATCGTTAGTTTGTTCTGTATCGATAATTTAGATGAAGGTCCAAGGAGTCGTTTAAGTAGTCCGTATCTTTTGTTCAGTTCTTGTCTTTTCAGTCTCGTGTGAGGGTTCCATGTCAGACGGCTGTCAAGGTATAATCCTAGATATCGAACCTCGTTTGATTCTGGTAGTGGAGTGCCTTTAATGTAGACCGGAGGGCATGATCTCCGGTTAAGAGTGAATGTCACCTGTTTACATTTTTCTGTGTTGATCTGTATTCTCCACCTTTCACTCCAACGTTGTATGGCGGAAAGATGTTCCTGCAGGTATTGGGATGCTACTGAAGGGTCAGGGGAAGTTGACAGGATGGCTGTGTCATCAGCATATGTGGTTAGTAGGGTTTGGGGGTGGGTGGGAATATCCGCAGTGTAAAGAAGGAAAAGGAGGGGACCAATAATACTCCCTTGAGGGACACCAGCATTTATGGAGCAGGACGGGGAAAGAGTTGTGCCTTGTTTTACTTGGAAGGATCTATTTGACAGGTAGGATTTCAGGACAAGAAAATATGTGTGGGGGAGAATTAGCTTTACTTTGTAAAGTAATCCCGGGTGCCAAACCGATCGAACGCTTGAGCAACGTCGAGAAAGGCACTCGTGCAAAAACTCTTACGTTCAAGCGAGGAGGATATTGCGTCTACGACACGGAACGATTGTTGAATAGTGGAGTGGTGGAAACGGAAACCAAATTGATGGTTGGGAATTTTCTTTGAGGATTCTATGATGGGAAGGATTCTTTTGTAAAGGAGTTTTTCGAATATTTTGGACATTAATGGCAGAAGGCTGATGGGCCGATAGGAAGATGGGGAATCGGAAGATTTGAAGGGTTTGGGGATTACGATGACGACTGAATGTTTCCAGGGCTTCGGGAAATGGGTTGTTCTTAGGATTGAGTTGTATAGGTATGTAAGGAATAAAATGGCCTTCTGGGGGAGGTTTTTGAGAATTGTGGCGGTGATAAGGTCATAACCGGGAGATTTTCTAGAGAGGTGTTTGATTATGTATTTTACTTCGGACGGATGGAAAGCTTTGGGAGGGAAAGACAGAGGTAAAGGAGAATTCAGGTAGTCTTGGATATCTTCATCATGGAAAGGGTGCGTTTGAGGATTAGGCGAGAATACTGAAGCTAGGTGTGTGGAGAGAAGGAACGCCTTTTCTTCATCACTTCTGGCCCAGGTCCCATCGCTGCGTTTGAGAGGGGAAGGGATTGGATGGAACTTTAGGATTTTTCGAGTGACTGTCCACAGAGAGCAGTCTTTTGTAGAGAAGGATGAAAGGTATTCGTTAAAGGATTCTGAACGGAATTGGGATAGGGAAGATTTCAGTTGTCGTGTCAGTCTGTTGTATGCGTTTCTGTCCGAGGGGTAGCGGGATCTTTGCCATAAAGCTCTGGCTCGTCGCTTGGCTGCAAGGAGATCTTGGATGTGGGTTGGGAGTTGCATTTTAGGAGGAAGAGAAAATCCTGATTTTGGTCGGCATGAGTTGCGGACACTGTCCTGAATGGCTTTAGTACATGTTTCACTGGCTTTGTCTAGGTCTGAAGGGGTTTTCAGGGAAACGGTTAGGTCTATGGAGCGCTCTAGGTTGAGCTGAAATGTTTGCCAGTTGATAGGACCGGGTGTAAGGGTTGGTTGTAAAGGACGGGATACAGGGGAGGAGAAAAGGGTTAGAAGGATAGCAGAATGGTCCGACGATAGGTCGAGGAGCGAATCAGTAGATGACGCTATGCCTCCCAAGCCAGACGAGATGAAGAAATCGACTAGGTCAGGACTGCGGGATGGATCAGTTGGCCAGTATGTTTGTGTGTTGGGCGATATTGGACGATAATTCTGGGAGTTAAGGATATCGTAAAGGATTCTGCCACGGGAGTCGGAAGTACGGCTTCCCCACATGGGGTGTTTCGCGTTAAAATCACCCCCGGTGAGGAAGCGAGGACCAAAGGATTGGAATATTGACAGGAATTCAGGATGGTATATGTTGTGGTTGGGAGAACAATACACTGCGGACAGTATGATATCAAAAGGTAAAAGGGAAAGGGATATGGATGTTACCTGCAGGCTTGATGATGTTATGCTGGACTCTTGGTGATGCTTGATCTGGTTCTTGATTAGGATCAGAGTACCATGCTGCGCCAGAGATGGATGGTCGGTTCGATAACAGGAGTAACCCTTAACACCGAATGACATGGATTTCTTTAAGTGTGTTTCAGTTATTAGTGCAATGTCAATGTTTTTGTCAGTTAGTAAAAGTGTCAGTTCTTGTCTTCTTGTAGTAAGTCCGTTGGCATTCCACAAAAGGATAGAAAGATGGGTATTATGGAAGCGTTGCATTTTGGGATTTGGGAAGGAAGTGGGCTATAAGGGTGGTCATTAGGTTTATTAGTGGAGTAAGGAGGGTTTCAAGTTTGTTTCGGAGGGAGGAGAAAAGGTTCATAGGATCTTGTGCATGATGCTGAGGGATTTGCTGAGATGGGGCTGGAGTAGGTGGGAAGGTAGTTAAGGTTTGGGGTTGTGGAGGAGTAGTTCCTACCCTAAGAGGTAGGAAGGGAAGATGTTTCTTGTGGTTTAGGTGCGGGGGTCTGAGTTGGTGTTGGAACAAGCGGCTTCTTTTTCTGGATCGAAGTCAGTAGGGATGAATAGGTCACGTTCGGCTTGCGAAGAGATGTATCCTGGGCTGCTGGAACGGGTGGTAGGCTGGGGAAGTGGGATGGTCCGCTGGGTGGTGATGACATCTTGACATCTTTTTGATGGGTGAGCTGGATTCTCTGCCTCTGCACTCGGATTGTTTTAAGCGCCTTATAAACTTCGCACCCTTTGTAGCTGGCGGTGTGATTCTCGCCGCAGTTTGCGCAGCAAGGAGGTACGTCGAGTGGCTTGGGACAGTCCTTAGAGGAGTGCTCATCCCCACATTTGAAGCACTTGGCTTTGTGGTGGCAGTAAGAGCGGGAATGATTGTACTCCTGGCAGTTTAGGCATTGTATGACGTCACCACGACGACGTGGTTCCTCTACTTTTATTTTTGTATAGAGTAAATATTGATCTCGGAAAATTTCTTTACTTTTTTCATTTTTTTCTAAGTCTACAAAAAATAGAGGAAGCTGCGCCTTTGTGACAGGGTGCCGTACGTTGTGCGCTCTTTTGACTGAGTAGCCTTTCTTAGAGAGTTCATTGATGATGTCTGCGGGCGGAGTTGTATGGTGCAGGTGGCGGATAACCACCCGGTAGGATTTGTCTTCAGGAAGTTGATAACAGTGGAAGTCTGCTTCTTTACTTTCCAGGTGGTAAATTATTTTCCTGTAGGAGTCACTATCGGTGGGCTTTATGACGATATCATTAAATCTTGCCCGGCATTCGAAATTGTTTTCACCAACAAGACCTGTAAGAGAGCTGCATAATTTTTTAAAATCAGTAACTTTTCTTATGTATATGTTGGGGGGTTTCGTTGGGTTATGTTCTGAATTTTGAGTTTGGTTTGAAGAGTTGCCTTGTGTCTGAGATGACTTCTTTTGTTTAATCTTGGGAGGCGTCAGTAGGTCACTCGTTTTTTTACGTAACCTTTTACGTCTGCCGGTTGCAACATTTTCAGCGTCATGGGTTGAAGTTGATTCAATCACCGTCATGTGCTGGTCACTAGCTTCAATTGATGACATCTCGAGCCACAATAATTAATAATTATAAAAAAAAAAAAAAAAAAAAAAAAAAAAAAATATATATATATATATATATATATAGATGTCCCGGGGTGCCTCGAGGAGGCTGCTGAGACAGTAACTGTAGTGCAGGGTGTAGTATCTGGATTTCTGAATGAGTGACGACAGCCTCTCCGTCAGGTGAGTACAGGAGCACCCCCACCACTAGCCTCAGCTAGGGTAAAGGCCTACAAACTGTAGGAAATGAGTGTTTTTTACTCACTATTTTAGCAGTGATCTGGTTGATGAAATTCCTTGAAACTTCACCGTAATGTTCACTAGTAGATCAACTACCACTGAGTCACTTTACATAAGCGAGGATCACCTCGAACCACTTCAAAAACACTCGTTTAACGGAGCTAGAAAAAAACGCTGTGACATAGGCTATACCTGGGACACTACTAAAAAAAAAAAAAAAAAAAAAAAAAACTTAACAATTAAAAAAGGACCAATCGAAGCTCGCTCGAAAAATTATCTTCAAATCAGCATCGCGTTCACTCAGCATCGGGACTTCACTCGGAAAATCGTATTTTTTGCCCATTTAAAAAACAAAATCACATAAACACTCTTGGATGTCATTTTTGATTAGTTAAGGAAGAATTTTAGCCCATAAAAAATGATAACAAAAAATTACGAGGTAGTATTACCCCTTCAGTATATTTCACATATTTTTGGTTTAATTATGTGTATATACAGGGTGATTCAGGTCTAAGTAGCCAAACTCTAGGAGGTGATTCAAGACATCATTTCCAACAAAAAAGATCACTTGAAGTGTGGTCCTAAAGGAAAAGGAGCTATGTCCAATTTTCTGTTTTTTTAAAGTAGTAATGTTTTTTATGAATAAGAAAGGATTTCTCAAAAACTATTCAAGATAATTTATTTCTAATTATTCCATAATAAAATAGATAAATTTTCCTTTAAAAAAAAACGTTATTTAATTCACTAAAACTATTTTTAAAAGATACTTTCTGGACGTCCAATAACGCACTTCTGTTTTTATTAATGAATCAGAGTTTTTTCGTGATTTTTTTCCTCAGCCCCCTAATGAAGAAAACTTCTACATTTAGTAAGCATTAAATCCATGCAAATGCATAGGTTTTATTTCATTTTGTTTTTCCTATATTGCAAAATTGTGAGCTAAATATTGTTACAACATAGAATAATACTTAACAAAAAGTGTATCTGGTATCCGGAACAGATTGTTGTATTCTTTTAAATAAATAAATAAAAATTTGAAAAAAAAATCCATGCAAATGAAGTGGAGGTTTATTGAGGGATAAATTGAACGATTGGCTCCCTTTTGTCAAAAAAATGTGGAATGCAGTTTTGTTACTTTCAAATACCTTGTGTAAAGAAATTAAAAATTATTCATTTTTTATTGGCCAAAATGTGGGAATCCATTGTCCAGTCCGGAAGCAATAAAAAGTAACTAAAAGAAATAATTGGAAAAGTTTTTCATTTGGGAGAGATGTTACATTTTTTTTTTTATTTTACAAATTTTCATTGATTTATCTTTTACATGATATAGTTGGCACTAAAATATTTGCTAATATATTTGAAAATTTGAAATTTTCCGATATTGCAATTGGAACTTCATCAACTTGGACAGTGGATCCATCCACTGTCTAACAGCACTGTTGCTGTTTGCAGCTCAGCAATCCATCTGGGACCATGAATCTATGTGGAAGCGGAACGTCTTCCAATGCAATAGGTCTATCTTGTTGAAGGAGGTTTAAAAATATGTTGAATCAAACCTGTCAGGAATCAGGATTGGCTGAAGAAGATATTCGCGCTAAATCCCGCACCACACGTTAGCTTGGATCTGATACGGATTGTGTGATCTTTACAGGGCATAAGGATTAACATGAAACCAAGTATGCGAATTGGGACTGTTAAATACTCCAATCCTTGTGAATGTGGCTTGGTCTGTCCACAAAATTTTGCGGGCGAACTGAGGATTAACATTTTTCCTCCTGCAATGTTTTGCACAATTTTTAGTTTTATTTCAAGTTTTATTTGAAAACATTTCGAATTATGTGTAAATTTTGGATTGCAATTATTCAACTACCCTGAAATGTTTTTGAATTTTCCTCTCAAAATTTCTAGTCAAAACTGGGAGCCAAATAAATCATGTAAAAGATAAATCAATGAAAAATTGGAAAACACGAAATGAGACATATCTCTCAAATGAAAAACTTTTCCTATAGTTTCTTTCAGTTACTTTTATTGCTTCCGGACTGGACAATAGATACCCACAGTTTGGCCAATAAAAAATGAATAATTTTTAATTTCTTCACACAAGGTAATTTCAAAGTAGCAAAACTACATTCCACATTTTTGTGACAAAAAGGAGCCAATCTTTCAATTTATCCCTCCATAAACCTCCACTTCATTTGCATGGATTTAATGCTTACTAAATGTAGAAGTTTTCGTGTAAGTATTGAATCTGTAGTCCGTTAGGGGGCTGAGGAAAAAAATCGCGAAAAAACTCTGATGCATTGATAAAAACAGAAGTGCGTTATTGTACGTTCAGAAAGTATCTTTTAATAATAGTGTTAGTGAATTAAATTACTGTTTTTTCAAAGTAAATTTTGTCTATTTTATGATGGCATAATTAAAACTTACTTATCTTGAATAGTTTGTGGTCAATTCATTCTTATTCGTTAAAAAACATGACTACGTTAAAAAAAAACAGAAAATTGGACATAGCTCCTTTTCCTTTTGGAATCGGACCATACTTCAAATGAACTTTCTTGTTGGAAATTATGTCTCCAATCACCTCCTAGAGTTTGGCTACTTAGACCTGAATCACCCTGTATAATATTTTCTGAAACCTCAGGACTTAATTTTGTAACTAGTACCTGGTGGTTGTTCATACTGAGGGGTTAAAATTACCCTTCCATATAAGCTTATTTTCTTCCGGGTGTTTGTGATTTTTAGTTGGTAGGATCGAAGAAGATCAGGAGAAATGTGCTATCGGAATGTGCTAAAAGCACAAAGTACGTTAATTTTTAAATTGCTTAGAAATGACGAAGGATTAGACTTAACAAGCCCCCATATAAGTTGGCGCCTCTAACATTGCTTCTCGACTGAATGGGAAAGACAGTAAGGATAGTGCAGTAAGTGTAATGACACTGCAAGAGTGGACGACCCTTAACTTGGACTTTATTGGCCATCAACTAGTATCAAAGGTGAACGCTTACATTTACTACCCATTCAGCCACCCGCAAAGGGTGAAGAAATTTTATTGCCACTCTCAAATGCAAACAAAGCGGCGTCTCTAAAGGAAAACATTGTTTATACTTTTTTATTATTCTATAATTTCATAGATTACATACATTTCTTGAGTAGTCTTTATAACAACTTGTGGCCATTTATCGTTTCGAAGTGCCGTTTAAAGAAACGCCACATCCGTTGTAGCACAGTTCTAAAATGGACATTTAAATACTGTCATTCGGAAGATAAATGCAGGTAGTTAGTCATATATGTCATGAATGTTAAAGTTTAGTTTCCGAGATATATTGTTTTTTTTTTTTTTTTACTTCATAAGAAATTTTAGTAATAAAACAAGAGTCCTGATAGATTTTTCATAGGTTTTTAGCTATAGTTCATAAGAAAATATTATTTACGTCGACTAAGAAGCAGGCATCACATGCATGAGCTGATAAAACCACGCTACAGAAAATAGAACGTACAAAGCACTAAAGACACATTGTACGAAACAAATACAAATCTAGTGGCAGATAGAAGTGACCAAGATTAATAGCAAAAGAGGTAACCGGAGAGAATGGGTAGTTTTAACCCGACTCCGTATATGCCATTATCTACATACCCACTGACACCTAATGACTAATCAATATGTACAGTAAAACGAACTTCTGATCATAACACATTTACTTACAGAATGTAAGGACGAGAACATTTATAAATACAATCTTAGATTCCAATACTTCCGAGCGATGGTAGCCATGGACGATCTCGACGAAACCGACTAAAATAAATGCTCGGAAGAACATTTCGTAATATTAAAGTTCACCACATTTCATGAAGAGGAAGATATATTTTGAACAAGTGTTTTCTGTAGGAATATAGCAATAACCCGTTCAAATAACACTTCCATCCACTGAATCCAATTATTATTCATATTTCAATATAATTTATTGGTATTAATGCTTTAATAACAAGTTCAGGTCCACGTTTTTTTATCCCGTTTCCGAATATTTTTTTTTTCAATTATGCGTTCTTCTTTTAAAAGGGCATGAAAAATATTCTCTTCCTCGTAATGATACCATAAGCTCTGATAGCCCGAAGAAACGGTTCTGCGGTTATACCAACCATGCAAGGCTCGTGTGCCATTGTAATCAAACACTTGGCTCTCATCGTCTTGCGTAGACGTGATCAACTCACATCCATGCACGTTTATCTCAGTATCTTCCAATCCAACAGAGATAGGTGAGGGGGGAGGGAGGGAGGGAGGGGGGAGAGAGGGGGAGATAGAGGGGGAGAGAGGGGGAGATAGAGGGGGAGAGAGGGGGAGAGAGAGGGGGAGAGAGAGAGGGAGAGAGAGAGAGAGAGAGAGAGAGAGAGAGAGAGAGAGAGAGAGAGAGAGAGAGAGAGAGAGAGAGAGAGAGAGAGAGAGAGAGAATAAATGTCTGTGTGGGTTTATATATATGCATATAAATATATATATAATTTTCGACTGAATCAACCACTTCCGAATGCGAAACTAAAATTAGTCAGAACAACTAGTTTTATCCACTTTTCATAAAAAACGGTTAAATTCTTTTTTCTATTGCACAGAACCTCAACGATCAAAATCGGTCCATTTTTGAGCTTGTGAGAGAACGAACAGACAAATCTTCTTTTTTACGAATAATCAAAAACCCACCATCGACTGATTCTATTCCTTTACTAAAGACACTAGGGATATAAATGGAAAAGCGCTAATATGCGTGACAGACATTTTTTAAATTGATTTTAGTTGTCATATTAGTTTTCCTGTAAAACAAGATAAGTAAAATGAGAAACAATTTTGGTTGTTTGTCATGGATCTTCCCGAGCGAAAGTTGAACAGGCCGAGTGAACAATTTCCGCTGCTGTACGTTAGTGCCGCTAAAATCTAACAAGAAGATCTTTCTTCAAGATTTCATTGCAATAGGTGTTTTAATTCTTAACGAAGTATTAAGTATATTTATTCCACTTATTCATTTATCAGGCGGAAGGTTAGCAAATAAAAATTCGTGGATTAACTGCCCGGATAGTGATAGGTTTTTCCGCTCACTTTGGCTGTGATATTCTAAATGTTAGCTCCTGATTAGACACTAAATGTGTGAAACATGTTGGGCAGGAATTAATAAATTATTTTTATTAGTTCGCGTATTTTTATATGTTGACCTTCCACCTTATAAATGAATAAGTGTATTTAATAAGATCACTTTTCAATAATTAATTATTTTAGTGTTATTACCGTACAAATGTCTCTAGAGATATGAACAGAATATGACGAAGTTCCTTTGAGCTGGACTTTATTTAATGCCTTTGACTCAAAATAAATTTTAAGGTCAATCTTCTTAACCTTAACTTTTAAGGTATAACTCTGCCGTCTGCCCTCCAATAGAGGTTCAGAAAGCTACTTTTGCCATTTTTAGACCTGTTAGATGAATCAAGTAGAGGGGTTTGACTGAATTTTTACTGGCCGACAGATAAGCCATAATCTAGGGTTTCTAACGCCTGGTAAAAGCACGATAGAAAATAATAATTAAACATCTTTTAATTCCTCATTTTGAGTTAGCGAGAATTCTCTATAAATTCAAGGATTTTGGAAGCCATAGTGCAGTTGGAGGAGGAAAGGTGGTGTAAGAAAATGTAAAATAAACGAAAGAGCTGCTTGAAGATTCCGCCCACCTATTACTGGTGTATTAGGGAATTAGTATTCATAAGGGTATCCTAGCACGGGGATAGCATGCGAGGGTCCTGAGTACGGGACAACACCGACCAGAAACCAATTTACTCTCAACATCCGCCGACAAATTAAAACCAGTTTTTCTCTTGTTAGCTTCATGACGAAATAATAATATAAAATAGCTTCTACCGTGTAATTATTTTCGCCAAGATTAAAACACAAGTTGTTGCAGTTTAACAGTTTTGTTAAAAGCGCTGTATGCTTGCAGTTAAAGGTCAATGAATATCTACCTATTGAAAGAATTGTTGAAATATTAACCCAAGAGAAATATATGCAAGGCGTATTTTGAATTTATGATTAATATTTTTTTAATTCATACATATTTTTTTATTCAAAATTTTATAGAATGTTGAAAACCCGAAGTGAAGATATGCAGTCAGTGGTGTAGTGTGTATCGGGTTAGTTGAAATAAGTAAATTTTATAAGATTTACTATTTGTATATTTATTTATACTACACAACTTTCTTCGCCATTCCTTTTTTTAGTTTAATATAAAAGAGGTAATAAAGTGAATTATTTATTTAAATGCTTTTTTTGAAAAATCGAAATTTACCGTAAACGGATCGATTTTAAACACCTCATATTCAGAAGACTCCTTGTCAGTCTAGACGTGGCTCTGCTTGCGAAAGGTGAAGGCTGATGTTATATTATTTTAAGTGCTCTTACGATTTCCCAGAGTTACTGAAACAAGATAAAATATAAAGCAATTCAATATCAAATTTATGTTTAATAATAAACGGTGTTCATTACAAGAGACCAACAGTCAGCTTAATTTTAATGCTGTTCGTGCGATACAGGCAATAATCTATTCTAAAACCTTCCATGATTTGCTTCTTTCCTCTAGACTCTCACATACAATTACATAATTAATTTTTTCAAATCACTTTGGCCCCAATTTGATAAGTCAGTCGAGTGTTTCTTTAATTTGGAAATTCCAGTTAATTCATTTCTTTAATTCAGAAATGAATGACAAATTAGTCAGAGATGTTACCGTCAGCAAAAATATTAAGTCGAGAACAACTCACATTGTTGAAGTGGCTTTGTCTAAAAAAGGGCCGTCGTTTCGGTACGCTTTTAAATAGGCCGAAATTTGTTTTAATTCTTGGATTAAACTCTACTGAGAACGTCAAAATATTGTTTTTGGAAAAATAATTTGTGAAGATGTGTCACAATCACAAAACAAAAATAGAATTCAGAAGGCATGACTTCGTCATACTTTTCGGACAACGACAGACAACAACGCTGACGAGACGGGGCTATTTTCTCGTTTTACGCCAGATAAAACCGTTAGATTTGAAGGCGAATACCCGGAAGAAGTATATTAGTCATATCCAAAAAAAATATTTTGACGTCAATGTTGAGATGTTGAAGGATTTACACTTTTAGCAGATGGATTGTTAAGGTATTTTTTCGCACTGATCAAAATACAACATAACTTAGTCTGAAAAATGTAGCACTATTGCGGCTTAGGTGAGACCGCAAATACGTTTTGATACAGCTAACTCCCGCAACATTCTCGTTGAAAAACGTTCTGCCCCGAGTGTGTTTCTTCTTCGTACGACCACTGGATGTGGTGTTGCGGGCCGGACACCTCTGGTGAGTATGTGGGGTTGACTGCGGTTGCGGGAGGACAACCACACGAGAGGTCCCTGTAAAAAAAAGCGAGGTGATAAAACCGGACTGTACCTGGACCTGGAGAAAATTACTGTTATTAGGAGCAGGTAGTGCGGTCCCTCGTCTAACCTCCTCCAATCAGACGGTGTCTTCCACGATCTCCTCTCAGTTGGAATAGTCCGATCACAACCTAATATACTCGGCCTGATTTTACAGGCATAAATTCTGATCTTAAGCACTATGGCTCTTCAACGAAAGATCTTTGTCCTTACTTCTCGTCCTTCAATGCTCACAGCTGACCTACAGGCAAGACATCTGATTGAAGAACCTAATTTTGAAAACATCAAATCGTACCACAAAGACTAATATAAACTAAAATGTTTAAGAGAACTCAAGACACTCTGCCAAAGGGTCGTGGGTTCGATTCCCACTAGGGTTGGTGGCTTTTCTTTAGAAAAAGAAAAGGCATCAGCCCTATCCTGGCGAGAAAAGGGTGGTAACCTATAGATAACCCGTCCTAAAATTCGTACTTAATAATAAATGGACGTTAAAATTTAATAATTTTTTTAATTAATTTTTTAATTTTTAAAATACCCATACGACGGTGTTTATAATTCAAATTAAACTAAAAGATATATCCAAAAATGCTGCCCTAAGTACTATCCAAGCTTACATACAAAACCCATTTGATAACCCTGTAGATTTCAATTACTATAGATTTCAACATAGTCTTCGAAAAGTAATAGTAATCAATGCATATATCTTAGGACTTGAAACATTATCAACATATAAACAAAAATAAATATTAAACTATTTTCTCTTAATATATAAAGATATAAGAAAGAAAGAAGAATTATTCTTGATATTATTATAGGAACTAAAATAAATTATCTTTTAAAAGGGAGTATTAAATAAAGCTGTAGAATAGATTAAACTCTTGGTTGGTTTGTCAAGAGTAAATAATAGAATAAGGTATTTTAATCCCTAAAAATCGAACAACTTTAAGCAAGGGTAGATCTTCTTTAAGCAAAATTATATTAACTATATTACATAATTCTATAAAAGTTTTCAATTTATCTCTTCTTAATAAAACTATTCATTAATCAATCTAGTTTATTCTATGTAAGAGAAATTAGTCTTTTTATTTAGATTTTAAATAACTGCGGTCATATTTAGTATATCAAAATACGTTTGTTTGTGTTGAGTAGCTATTGATGCTACTTGAGTAAGTTTAAATCTGTGTACGTATTCATATTTCAATAGCCTGCCAGTAATTGTGATTTGGAATTGTGTTTATATGTTTATTTTACTAAAATTAACATTTGCTTTCTGCAGTGGTTTTTAATAATTATACCTATATATTTATGCATTTTTCGTATCTTCAATGTTATCGTGCACTATTCATAAAAAAAAATGACCAACTCTTTCTAAAATTTAGCTCTTATTTCTGAACTACATTTACTTTATAATATTTTCTGTATGATTGGTATTTTTATTATTAGTGTCTCTTTTTTAATTAATTGTTTAATCAATGTTGGCTGGAATGGAGAAGCATTTTAGACAAATTAAATCAAGAAATGACTATTCCTTTCTCCAGAAACAACATTACATAATTGAGAAACGACACAGCTTCAATACTCTTAAATAGTAACATAAAGTCAACCGGCTTTTAAGACAGTTCCACTGAGTGGAATGTAACATTTTTATAGTGACCAATAAAATTGTCTACCAGCCTAATCTATATATATAAAAATCACCTGTAAGTTTGTCTGTCTGTTTGTTCTTTACACAAATCCACACCGTTTGACCAATTTGGACCAAACTTGGCACACATGTACTTCTTGATACGGGAAATCTCCTAGGCTAGGTCAAAATAGTCAAATTTCGAAATTTGGTCAAAAGTTTTGTTCAAGAAAAATTGGCTACACTGAACCGTTCATATTCTGACAGCCATTTTGAATAATGTTCAAATTTATTTGTTGATGTTCTTGATAATTAGAATAACTCGAACTCATTGATGACTTTACATGATTATATAATCATATATATATATATATATATATATATATATATATATATATATATATATATATATAAAATCTTTTAGGCTTCACAGTTCGGAAGTAACGAGTTCCAAATTGTCAATTAAAGAAGAATGAATTATTCAGAAATAGTAATTTTCTTTCCAGTGTTGCCTAGGTGGAGATTAGCAAGCTAAAAAAACTTTCTTCTTTTTTTGCGAAAAGTTTTTCTTTTGCGAACAAAACTTTTCAGTTTTAACCTTTGTATGTTTATCTAAATTATAGCTGTATATTCTCAAGATTTGGACAAGTAATATCATATAAGATCAATTTTATTAATTTCTGATGAAAATGTAGAGCAACACTGAGCTCCTTGAAGCCATTAACCATTACCCTTTTTTTTAAGTTTGGTTTGTTTATATAATTTCCAAAACTTTTTAGTTTTAGTAAAATATTTGTGTTTACCTAAATTATAGCCTTGTATTCTTAGAATTTTGACTAATGTATATTAATAAGTAATTTAAAATATTATTTTATTTATTTTATTTTAATTGTCTGCCTCTACTCATGAAGAGTCATTGGCAGGTCAATGAGTGTTATTTACAAGTGTAATTTTATTTCTTTGATGAAGTTGATTACATTTTGAGTGTCTTGAAAATTATCCTTCAGAGCTTCTTTAAGGCTATTCGGGATTCCATGGGCTTCTCTTTCTTTTCTAAATGCAGGGCAGTAGAGTATAATGTGTTCCACAGTCAGTATTTCATGGCAGGCATCGCATGTCGGTGGGTGTAAGCCTCGTAGCAAGTATGTATGCGTCAATTTCGTGTGGCCAATGCGTAGTCTGCTGAGTATCACTTGATATGTTCTATTCTGTCGCTCTGACGTAGTCCATAGCTTTACATCCTCTTTTATCTGCCTGAGATGGTTGTTAACTTTTAGCCAATCCTCATTCCAAAAGTGGAGTATTGTCTTCTTGACAAAATGCTTCAAATCTGGAGCTTCCTCAATGACTGTAACCCCTTCAATCTGTTCTCTAGCTGAATTCGCCTCCTCATCTGCTTTCTGGTTTAAACCAATATTACGGTGAGAAGGGACCCAGATTAGAGCAATAGTTTTATCTTGCATGTGTAGACAGGCTTCCTCAATTTTTTGAATTATGGGATTATTTGAGTCTCTGCGTTCAATAGCTTTTAATGAACTCATATTAATAATAATATTTAAAATATTAAGTTTTTGATCTGTTGAAAAATGTTGTGATTATCTAAATTATAACCTTATATTCTCAGATTTTGGATTAATATCATATATTAGTAAGTAATTTGAAATATTAAGTATTTGATCTGTTGATTTGGAGTTTCCCGTTTGTTTTCCATAGTTAATTTTTTTGTGAATTGCATTTTATCTCATGCATTTGCTTAACATAAGCTATGTCTTCGACATTAACCCATTAACCTGCACAGAACTTTAATAATTTAAATACTTTTAGTTCTTTAACGTACCACCTAAAATCATCTATGTGTGACATGATATTTAAACATTTGGGTCATTCCATGTCAAATCAACCCAAAAAAATAGGATTTGACACCCATGATCTCAGATTTTAATGAAACTTGGCATTTTCATTCCTTTCATGGATATAAGTAAGAATATAAAATAGTTTTTGTCAATCTCAAATAGTTTAATTTTATACCCTTCTAAAGTATTTCAAATTTTGCAGTTATCATCGATTGGACAAAGGAAGTGCACTTAGTTATAGAATATAAATCATACCTATCGACCAATGTTGATGACATTTTCTATGACAATACTTCAGTAAATATGGAAGCCAGAAAAAAATAATATAAGCATAAAGTAATTACAAATGTTCTGAAAAAATCCTGAAGTCTTAAAATTCATTTTGTAAAAATTAAATATGGCGTTCCACACTAAGTGGAATATCATCAAACGATAAAAAGAAAACCACTAAAATATTTTTTTATTATTATTCTAAAAGGTATACACTATTACATGAAAAAATAAAATGTATGGTTTTTTCACTCTTTAATTTTTTTTCCGTTAAATAAAAAAAAATTGTTCAATTAAAATTTTAGCTAACAAAATATTATTTTTTATAGTACAGCTATTTAATTTTAAAAACTATAAAAAATAACCCAAAGCTATTCAGAATGAAAACTACCTACATGTACAAAACATTCATTACTTCAGTGAAGGGTTTGCTGGGCAATATAAAATGAAATACAACTTAATTTTTATCACATGTAACTGCACACCAGTAACTAACATTAAAATTTGAAATATTAAGTTTTTGTTTTGTTAACTTGCTGGTTTCAGTTTGTTTTCCATTGTTGAATTTTTGATTTGCGTATTGCATTTTATCACATGCATTTGCTTAATAAAAACTATGTCTTTAACAGTAACCCATGGACTGTCCGAACTTATGAATAAATGAATATTTTCTTAAAAATTTACAATTTTACAGCAAGGAGTCTACCACATTTGATTAAGATTAAATACTAATAAGAAATAAATATAGAAGCATTGCAAAATAAAACTAATCAAAATACTAAATATTTACACTATGAACTTTTTTTACTTGAAGAGAAAAAATAAATAAATACCCTACTTATAGAATCTTGACTTCCGAACTTATAGCAGACTCAATATCTACTTGGCTCATACGGAGAATTGTAGTGTTTTTCATTAAACTAGATGCAACATTAGCAAACTCTACTGAGTTTTTTACATTTTTAGTTTCAGATTTGCTCATAACTTCCATTAGAGACCAAGGATTTTACTCTTTCTCCCACCCGATCTACTACACGTTTATCATGAGCTGTAGTAAAATATTTCCGCTAAAACTTTTTGTGAAATTTTTCTGAATGTATGTAAAGCAATCTTGACATATATTTATTTTTAAACGGAGACGATGGATTATCACTGTAAATAATTTCATTTTGACAAATCATTATTTTTTATTACTATATCATATAATCTTATCAAAAGTGCGTATACAGAATTCATACCTTTATGTTTAGTATCGGAACAAATGAGAAAAGTAGTGCATTTGTTTTTGAAAAATAATGCTGCTGTAAATAATTGAACAGTTTCTCATGACCACAATCCTGATTGAATTTTGTTTTAACAATCGCAAGAATAAGCCATTGCAAGAACGGACGTTTTCTTTTCAATAATCAGTTATTTTATTTTATTTGATTCATTTATATTCATTCTTCTTTTTTTTTGTATTTCTTTCAATTAATTTATAAATTTGATATTATAATTTGTTTCTTTTTCAATATTTTTTTTTTTTTAAGTATAATAATAATAATATTAAAATAGAGAAATATGATAGCGTAATGATAACAACTATAATAATAATACAAATAAAAATATTAACAACTTTTTCAATATTATTGTTACTATTTTTATTTGTATTATTATTATAGTTGTTATCATTACGCTATCATATTTCTCTATTTTAATATTATTATTATTATACTTAAAAAAAAATTATAAAAAAAAAAAAAAAAATGTATATTACTTTGATTGTAATGCAGGCAGTATTGGAAGATGGAACCTGGAGAACCTAAATGAACTCCCACAGTATAAGGATACTATATTGTGGAACAGAAAAAGAAAAAGCCATTCAATTTGTTCCTCATATAAATCCACAGCTTTTTAGCGATTTTGACCAAACTTGGCACACAGGTAGGGGTTGATACGGGGAGTGTCATAGGCTAGGTAAAATCATCTGTCAGCTTTCTGTTTTTTCCTTATACAAATCCACACCGTTTGACCGATGTTGACCAAACTTGGCACACAGGTAGGTCTTGTTACGGGAAGTGTTATAGGCTAGCTCAAAATAATCTACCAGCTGTATGTTTGTTCCTTACAACTATATAATATAAAGTTGGTGTAGCATGGCACACTGGGTAACAGCTAGTCCATAAATAAATAGCCATTTCTGTGTACTCACAAAGAGTGGTAACAATGTTATTTAAGCTTCTAACCTCTTAGCTTCTGATTATTGAACTTGCTTAATTTTTTATTTCTCAACAAAGAATTATTTATAGCACTTTTATTTATGAAATATGCATTGTACATAAGGGCGTACAGTGAGTTTACGTTAGTGTATACATGTAATATATTCTTAAAGGAGAGGAAGTATCTAATAGCTGAGTAATGGTTGCGTGATAACCACAGCTGAAAATTACCATTAAAAAAATAAAACATTTTATAGGGAGAGAGTGAGAGAGAGAGATTTTTCTTCTATTTATCTCGATGTTGTTTTGAGACGATTTTCTCAGTCGTGCTGTTGGGTTTTATCGCCTTCCTGCTTAATGAGCGTAGGATAATCGATCCAGAGAACGGGTAATCGACTGAATTCCAGATAACTTCATAAATATTTATCAATTTTGATGGTCTTTTTTAGGCATGAAAGCTCTTCTTCTGGGTAAAAAGAACATGATGACCTAATAATAAAATTCAAAAAAGTGATTATTTAACCAAATCCTTCAGAATAATTGATAGTTGTCTAGTTTCATGCTCATGCAATCTATGCTTAAACAACGCGAAAATACTAGTAAACGCTTCCAAATGTAATGTTCTTCTTTGTGAATTTTACCTAAATGCTTGTCCACTTTAATTTAGATTTTTGACTGAAGCTGAGATGTTTATTCCTACAGCAGTGTTCCGCTATGACAATTGTTTCTCTTGTCCTATTAGCAAAGAAATTTAGCTATTCAGTTTACCTACATCGATCTTACTCACTAGGTGTAAAAATGGCTCTCATTTATATACACATATAATCTTTTTTATGTACTTGCCTCTGTGTGAAATTTGATGCTGAGAAAAAAGCGTTCTATCAACATGGGTCCAGAAATGCTTTCTGGAGGCGCCGGAGCTTAAAACCTGCTAAACCCGCTTTTTTTAGACCAGAAATCCCGGTAACTTCTCAACAAGAAAGCACCTTTAGAAAACAAAATCAATATAACGTGTCCATATAAGAATATATATATATATATATATATATATATATATATATATATATATATATATATATATATAAGAAAGGGCGGGTTTGATAATGTAGAAGCGCGATTGTTGATGCTCATAAGCAATTTTCAAAATTATTTTCACCAAAAAATCTTTTATAAAAAGAAAATAATCATATTTCCCAGAAAAAATTCCATTTTTTTCTGTAATCAAAGGATGAGCTCGTTAAACCGCAACTTTGGAAGATGCATTCAGAAAATATTTACTGTCATATCGCACTAGTATTTCTAAAGTGACAACTCAAAATTCGGTTTTATTCAAACCGTCATAGTTATGGCTGTGAAATACATCGTACATCTATCTTTATCAACCATCAAAACTGTATGTACGTAGCCTCAGAGCTTGTGCACCAGAGGGAACTTGTGTAACCCTTCCAATCTTAATCCTAAGGCCCCTACATAGGTAAGAGTACACATTTTAAGTTGAGTTTTATTTTGAGTTTTGTCATTTTAGAAATACTAGTGCGATATGGTTGTGATGGAAATCGCGACAATGCAACTTTGTTTAGTATTAATTTTATTTTATTAAATAATTTAGCATCAAACCCTTTGAAAAGAATCTGGAAACCTAGAATCCGTACGTTTTGGAAACGTTTCGAGAAGAAAAAAGTCCGTCACGCAGGAGCTGCATAACTAAGCACTTTCCTCAGAATTTGGGTAGTGTAGACTGCTTTCCAGAACAATTTGCTTAAAATATCCAACATAAATAAAATGAAAACATGAATAGTTCTCTTTTAAATTTGTAATGAGTAACTGATCAATTATTAAT
Organism: Gonocerus acuteangulatus; assembly: GCA_946811695.1. NCBI lineage: Eukaryota > Metazoa > Arthropoda > Insecta > Hemiptera > Coreidae > Gonocerus > Gonocerus acuteangulatus. Next base: position 99,444,445 of record OX328123.1, on the reverse strand, counting down.
TTGCTTCCAGAGCTATGTTTACACATGGTACCTATTACACTACGTAATAAATACAAAAAAACCTCATATTATCGTATTTTGATCTAACGCAGGAACAGGATACAGACAGTTTAGTGGTAGAAAGCGCTCCTTGCGGCGGCTTTGTGAACCTACGTCTGGCGGGCTTTTCTATTGAAATATATTACAAATTAAACCCCCGCTTTCCGATTGACCGATTCTGCTCATTTTTACAACACTTCTTTCTCATGAGTTACCCACGACGTATACCGCGTTTCGTTACAACACAGCAGAAATTACGACCGGTATGAGTATATGAGGAATTTGGGTTCGGAGTAAACCCCCCCTTCTAATGAACCGATTTAGTTTATTTTTAGAACACATATTTACCTGTAGATTACCACTACGAATAGCGAGTTGCGTCGAAATATACCAAAAATCACGGCTGGTAGTGGCGAATTGGTATTGTGGGTCCAGAGTAAACCCCCCCTCCTAATGAACCGATTTAGTTTATTTTTACAACACATATTTACCTGTGAATTACCACTACGAATACCGAGTTTCGTCGAAATATACCAAAAATCACGGCTGGTAGTGGCGAATTGGTATTGTGGGCCCGGAGTAAACCCCCCCCCCCTTCTAATGAACCGATTTAGTTCATTTTTATATCTCACTTTTCTCTCTATATTACCACTACGAATACCAAGTTTCGTTGAAATATAACAAATATTACGGCTGACATAGTCAAATTAGTGTTTTGGGTTCGGGGTAAATCCCCCCTTCCGGTGGACCGACTTTGGTGGTTAACGAACTCGTTCAATCGTTTGCTAATTGGATGCTGTATGCCAAGTTTCGTGACGAAAAAACAAAAACTCTGGCCGCTATCGTGTTAACAGACACATATATATGCATATATATATATATATATATATATATATATATATATATATATATATATATACATAGATATATACAAATTTTAACGGGGGTCATTTTCGGTGTCTACTAGGTAGGATCGATAAAGATTTGAAGAAATTTTTCAAAAATTCCGTCATGAGTCCAACCTCAATAGCTACTTTCCTTCGGAGGAAAGTGCTAAAAACATACATTTTTAGCCCCAATTTAGAAACACCCAAACACACTCTCACGTTAATCCGCAAACACACAATTTAACAAGGAACATTCTTGCTTTTTAGTAGTTAGGATTTAAGAACTGTTGAAGAAAGTTCGCAGTTGTTTGGAATGTCTGCAAATAGTAATATATTCTAAGTTGTGTGTGCAAAACATCCATTGCTTGTCCTCTAGAGCAAAATAGTTTTTAATAATGTTTACACTACAATAAAAACATCAGAATGCAAGTAAAATCCCAGAGTATGAAAATTAAATGCAGTTTTATTGAAATTTTATATATATGAAACTGATAAGGGCTAAGAGAGTCGCCCTGCAAGACACCCTAGCTGAGCGGGACTCCGGACTAATAAGCAGCCTTTGAGACAGTCCCGCCCCGGTAATAGTATAGTAGGCTAGACTGTAATCACTATAATACAGGCCTCACTCACTTTACAATTTGCATTAATTTAATAAACACATTTAACCTAGTTTGCTGACGATTTGTCCTCCTCAGGTCTCTCACGTCCTTAGGACGACGGTCGTTCTTAAAACAAATTAATTGCTTCCCTTCTTCAAGCAATTTCCGTTTTATTGTATTTTCTTCCTTTTTATTTTTTTTTATTTTGCCAAAATGAATAAATCAATTATATACAATTTATCCTGTGAAAAGTAAATAAAAAACGTATTTTTTTTTATTAACTAGTTTTTCTGTTTATATTACTCTTTTTCAACATCAATTATAAAGAGAAGAAATAATGGATCCGTCATATTTAGCATTATTTAAACACTTAATAAGGAATGATAAAAATGAAGTTATTGAGGTTCGACCCCTTGAAAACGTTTTCAAATCAGAAAAAGCTGACAAACATACATACAACATATAATGTCAAATAGCCGTTTTTTTTTACCTTTAGGTTATGACGTTATGAGTGAGTTTTATCCCACAAGCAGGGAGAAAACACGCTTAAATTGAGGAATTTGCTAATCAGACTCATATTCCTAATGGATGCATTAGGAATATGATTCTACCTGAAATATCGTTCTAGGCTAAAATAAAAATGTGGATGGTGGCCTAAAGTTTTATTTTCTCGCAACAAAATCTGCTGAAAAGAGGTAATCTAAAACTCAGAAATATGTGCCCATCAGCGAGTAGGTTTATTTTTAAGCCCTCCCAAACCAAAATGTAAATATCCCCCAGTAGTTGTAATCATTTTTTTCGCTACTAACAAGGGGAGTATACACTGGTGCTGTCACCGGTCGGGGCCTTGTGTCTCTGATGATTCTGAATCGAAAAATAGTCAATTCTTGTCCTGGTGCTTCGTTCAATGGTTCTTAGGAGCTGAGAAATAAAATACAAGACGTTCATGAGGATGGTCGAAAATATTTCTAAATACCTTTTTCGAGGCTTAGGTTCAGCAAAGAAGTAACATTTTGTTTTTAACTATCTTATTTGTTTTATACACTCGACATGTTTCGTGTGTTTTTCGCACTTTTTCAGGGAAACTTCTACAGCATGACCATTATTTCTGATATATCTTACAGTAATACACATTAAAAAGATATAAAACACCTGTACAAATACAAAATACAAATCTTGTATATATGTAAATACATTTTTGAAATCATGATTTTATATATCAGTACATTTTGCAAATCACGAGAAATAATATATCACTTAATTTTACAAATCTTTTTATCTTGTCTTTTTTTTAAAGAATTTGGCAGAATGATTAAGAAAATGATAAAAAATTAGATATTTAAAAAAAACGCTCTTTGATTTATATAGTCCCTATAGACCAAGTTGTTGCCCTGACTTCTTTTACGCAGCATTTAAAAAATCATGTGTATGAATTATTTTCAATATCTAGCCTACTATACTATTAAAGAGGCGGGGCTGCCTGAAAGGTTATTTATGAACTTAGAATCATGTCACCTAGGGTCATTCTGAAGGTGATTCAACAGGCCTTTTTCTGTTATGTATGTATGCATGTACGTAGCGGTGTTCTTACTCTCAGTGCTACAGTATTTCGTCGGTTTCCTGTCTAGCTTCATCAGGATAACTTCATGCATCCTTAGTGGTTGGAAAGGGAAAATGATCATCATCATTTCAAAAAACACACACACACATATATATATATATATATATATATATATATATATATATATATATGTATGTATATATATGTATATACACACATACTTATATATGTATATATATGCATATATATATATATATATATATATATATTTATATATATATATATATATAAATATATATATATAAAGAGAGAGAGAGAGAGAGAGAGAGAGAGAGAGAGAGAGAGACTTGTTGTATCCAACAAAGCAAAAATTGCAGAAGGGCGTTGAAATATTATTAAATTGCAATCGTCAGCATTAAACGTGATAGGGTTTAGCCTCTGAAGAGATAAAGAAATTATCTTGAAGCATTTATTATCATTTTATATGAAAATGATATAGTAACAGAAAACCCAATTTTGTGTTTCATTCATTGGCTCCAAATGATGCTAGAAGAAATAATGTATGTGGGTCGATATATTTATGTATGTATCTGTTTTCTTGTGGACATGTACATGCATGCAAAGCATTTGCAAGTGAAAATTGGTTTTCATGTTCCTTCAAAAAACTACCTCTTCTATTACTTAAGACATTAACCTGATTAGTTGGTTTTATTTTATAACTAAACTAAAAATAATTAAAAGTCGACGTCGAATAGTTGTGGGTGATCTAAGTGTTAACTAGAATACTTGTCTTGAAATAAATAAAATACATACAGCATATACAAATCCTTATAAACACATTTAATCATTTTTAATTGCGTTTATTCAGCAATACAGTAATTTTATTTAAATTTATAAACACATGTATTCACTTAGATGTATTTAGTAATAATTATTAAATGATTACTATGAATTCATGAAGAAAGTGGCAGGAGTTGCTCCCCCAAATTGTTTAAAACACTAAAAACTCTGCGTGAATATAACTCGTCAACTCAACACATCATGACGATTTTTACTCGGATTTAATGTTCACTCTCAAAATTTAATATTTATAGATCTAAAATGAAATAAAAGTCAAAATACGCCTTAACACAATTTAATATAAAATGCCTGACGATGAACCTGAATACTTATTCAGTTTTCGAACCAATTTTGGGAAGCCGCTTTCTTCAAGAATCCATTAAACTTTCCCCACCCTCACTTATTGCTACCACACTACCAGATTACTATGAAATTATCATAATATCTATTTGATATAATTGTATAACCAAACAACAGGTACTATTTATTAACGAGGGAATTCCGTTACCAGAAAAGAATATGCAAGCACCAATAAATTTTGAACCAACTGGACATTTTCCCAAAAATTAACCCATTAAACCACCTATTCTCCAATAGACTTAGGGTACGTTTACATCTGACACTTCTCGCAGGAAATATATCTCAGGAAATATATGGCCGAAAATAATCCTTACTTAAAAATGGATTAAATGTTTCTAAATCCCAAGAATTTTTCTAGGAACTTACATATTACTATGTATTTATTCTAATAATCACGATATTTTATTTATATACTATAAGATTTGTAAAATGTTTAGTATTGTTTATATTGTTGGTAAGACTGGTCAAACCGTATGGGGAGGATGAGGTCATTCATTCTGCAAGTCAATGCCTTTTACATAATTCATAACCGTCATTATTGAATTATTATTTATCGTTTCTGTTCTCACATCCTATTGATATTTATGTGTAGTAAACGTTTCTTTAACGTCACGAGGTTAAGAGTTGTTTACGATTCCAGCTTGTAATTTTATTGGAGTTATTTGAATAATTGAGTACTTTCGTGAATGCCAAAAGACTAATCGTCATTATCTCATAATATTTTACTTGGATTTTTGTATTTAATATAATTTAAAAAAAAATATATCATACTGTTCTTCCCCTTATCTATTTCTGTCCCTATTCACATATATTTTCACATATTCAAATGCAGTATACATTTAAAATGTAGCAAAGATACAGTTTTTAAATTGACAAAAAGTACAATTTTTGCTATATACTTTTGTGGAGGTCCGGTGTGTCCAGGTGTCATGAAACCACAAACGTGATTCACCACGATCACCACGAAATTGAACATGTCATACATAACGAAAGTTAGATATCCACAACCCACTCTAAATGAGTACTATATAATTTTAGCTCGTTTCCTATCTCCCTCGAGAGCGATGAAACCCGCTTAAGATGCGACGTGATGATCCAATCCGGAAATGCTGACTAGAACATTTCATATTTTAATAACTACAGATCAAAATAAAACGTGTGTGTGTGCGCGCATGTGTATAAGAGCATTCAAGATATAATTATTTTAACCAAAAATTCACTTTATTAATTTCGTGATGTTTTGCTGCTTTAAAAATAGTACCAATTTCCAAGGCCGCATACATTTTTTGTACTGATGCTAAAAAATTTTTTATGATTAACATTATATGTAACTGTAAATGTCCAATGTTTTCCAGTCATACGATATATTATTCTTCAGTTTAATACTTCCGCATCTATTGCGGAGCATTATTAATAAATAAATAAATGTCCAATGGTTTACGCGGTGTACACATTTTTTTGTCCAAGACAAAAAAATTGAAAGTTAACCTTCTGCTGCATTTTATTAAGCTCTCTTATGATCAGGACATAAAATACTATTTAGACCACGCCATCTAACTGAGATGATTACTTACATAATAACATTTACATATTCTTAGTTCCTGAGAGGACATACATTTGGTACATTTTTATAGCGAACTCTTCAGAAGTGTTTCGTGCAGTAATTAGCCCCTCTGTAATTTATTTTAAAAAACAAAAATAAATGAAACATATTCATAGTGATAAAACAATGACAGAACAGTATAAATGTAAATAGATTTAAATATTTAAATGAAATACTTCAGGGTCATTCCACATCAAGTGTTCCAAAGTTTCTCCCCTCACATTTTTTGATTTTTTTTTAAATTTGGCTCATCAATAGTACCTCATGTAACAATTAAAAATCCCAATTTTTAGAAATTTATTTTCACTAGTTTTCGAGTTATGAAACTTTAAGTTTTTTAAAAATGCACATTTTTTGACACTTGATCATAACTCCCAAACAAAATGAGCTAGAAAGGTGTGGAAAAAAGCATTCGTTGGTGTATTAAATGCTGATTAAAATGATATGTATCATGACTTATTTATAAAAAATGAAATTTTAAATTTAATTTTTTCTTAAAACGTATGTTTAAAAATGTTAAAAAAATTTGTGATTTTTCATTGATATTATATCTCAGTTTGGTGTAAATTCCAAGTTGGGATCTCAATGGGATCATATTTTTTTTAATTAGTAACTTTATGTTGGTACTTTAAAAATTTGAAATTGTTCAGAAAATAAAATGAAATCCATCCCATATATACAGGGTGTCCTCCCAAAGAAAAGGCCAAACTTCGGGAATCGTTGCAGGATGAAAAATAAAGAAAAAAAGTCCTTTGGCGTATATCTCGTTTTTGCTTCCGTTCCGAGGAAAACTTAAAAAAGTCCGACTCGCAGGAACTGCATCATCTTAGCGCGGTTCCGTTCTTATCCCTAGTCTAATTTGGAAATATTAAAATATTTCTTTATTGATAAGGCTTCGCAACTTTGGCGAATCGCCTGAAGATTAAATTAGAAGCAGTTATTATTTTGGTTCCATCAGTCTTGAAAGGTCTTGATTAACGATCTTACCTGGAAGGGTTGGTCAACACTAGAAAGGGTCCCGCTAGTTACAAAGTCTTGGAATCTATACTTCTAACAATAAATTGTTTTGTTATTTTACTTAACCAGTTTTATTGTAAAATACATTATCCAACTATAAGCAATTAAGAAATAACAAGGAATAAAAACCGACAAAAAAAACCGTTCGAATAAACGAAATCAATTACTTTAATGTTTTAAGCACTTATTTCTCCGATTGACATCGCCTAATTAAAACTTTCGTCAGAACATTTTTTGCAGAGCATTTAGTAAGCTTTCGAATGGTAACCTTTCGCTTCCCAAGATTTACAACCGTTTTCGAGATATTAAGAAATTATACGAAGTTCCCAAAACTTTTCATTATTTCTAGCAATAGAAAATTGGTCTCATTTTACATATCCTGTTTTACACACAAATATATTTTCTTAACATAAGAAATTACAAAAATAAAAATCAATAAAAACCTAAGGGAAAGAGACAAAAATTACAAAAAGAACGACAAACACCCGTTCATAAGAACTAAACAGACGTATTTGAAGTTTTAAGCACTTATTTCTTCGACTGACATCACCTAATGAAAACTTGTTTCAGAATCTTTTCTGTAGAGAATTTAGAAAGCTTATGCTCATCCACTTATGAAAATTTCCCAACCGTGTTCGAGATATTAATGAAAATATACGAAGTTCCCAAACCAAAAACGTTATTCAGCAACTATGTTCCCAATTTTCTCGAAAACGGTTAAAGCTATCGCCTTAAAAACGGTTTTATTCGTTTTCCTAGGCCAAGAAGCCTACAAAACGAGTACTTACAAGCATATGAACTCAAAAATGTAAGCGTTGCGATTTTTTTTGCGCGAATTTCGCCTCAAACGCCATCTTCTAGTGGACGGATTTTGCTGGTTAACGAACTTGACCTTTCAAATTGGACGACGGATTTTTGTACCAAATTTCATCAAAATCGCACCATCAGGGAGGCCAGAAATGAGCTAACAGACAAATATATATATATATATATATATATATATATATATATATATATATATATATATATACAAATTTGAACCACCGTTATTTTCGGTCTTTAGGGGTTCTGAAACGCGAAATTTTCTAGTCGGCACTTCCGGATTGTTTCATGAGATCAACCTTATAAGCGGGGTTCCTCCCTATGAAGGGAGGGAGGAACCGCGCTAACAATATAAACAGATCTAAGGTGTTACAGGGTAGCTGGTGAAACAAAGAATGAGAAGGTCTCGTATTGTAATTCTCTGTATGCAGGGTCTGGTTCCAGGTAAAGTCATATACTTTTACTGCCCTTTACCGTTACTCAGAAAGCTCTTTGTGTTTACAAACAAAGGACTCGGTATAGACCACCCGTATTAACCCAAAAGTGATTATATCAAGCTTGATAAACTTCCTGAATTAAATTAAGGAATTTAAGAGTGCTTAAAATAGGTTCTTGATCTAGTCAAAAAATTCAAGGAGAATTAGACCATGAATAGAAAATTTCGGCCAAACAGAAGGAAAATAACAATAACAAGGATAGTCAAACTTCGTTTTCAAAGATTGTTGGTTGTAACACAAAAACGGTCACTCATGATTCTAATAAATTAACTGTGAAGGGTGATTACATAAATATTCCTGTTGAGGCTTTAAAGCTTCAATTTAAAAAAAATACCAACCCTCAGGAATTATAGATTGGCCTAAAAACATAAAATCATTGAAAAAAGGATTTCTTATTATTGAATCAAACAAAAACGATATAGAGGTTATATCAACAGAGTTTTTAAATATATGCAAAGACCTGTTGATCAATAAAATTGCCACGATTTCCTAACCCTTTTCGAGATATTAAGGAAAAAATACGAAGGGGGCCTAATAGATATTCATTCGGGATCTGAGAACCCCAAGATTCCGCAAAAATAAAATATTCTAATTATACGTATCCTGTTTTATTGGCAAATACATTTGACTACTATAAGCAATTGCAAACAATAGGGAACATGCCAAAGAACTCGGATTAGGAGCCTCGACAGTTTCAAGACATTTGAAGGAAATCGGCAAATCCAAAACTGACATTTCATACGGTACAGCCTGATATATTTCTAACAATGAATTGTTTTTCTTATTTTAATTAATCTATTTTATTGTCAAATACATTATCCAACTATAAGCAATAAAAAAATAGGAATAAAAACAGACAAAAAGAACCGTCCGAATAAACGAAATCAATTACTTCAAAGTTTAAGCACTTATTTCTCCGATTGACATCGCTTATTCAAAACTTTCTTTAGAACCTTTTTTGTAGACCATTTAGTAAGCTTTCGAATGGTAACCTTTCGCTTCCCAAGATTTTCAACCGTTTTCGAGATATTAATGAAAGTATACGAAGTTCCCAAAATTTTCATTATTTCTAGCAACAGAGATTGGTCTCATTTTTCCTATCCTGTTTTACAAACAAATACATTTTCCTAACATAAGAAATTACAAAAATAAAAAGCAATAAAAAACCAAGGGAAAGAGACAAAAATTACAAAAAGAACGACAAAAACCTGTTCATAAGAACAAAACAGACGTATTTGAAGATTTAAGCACTTATTTCTCCAATTGACATAACCTAATCAAAAATAGTTTTAGAATCAATTTTGTAGAGAATTTAGTAAGCTTTCGAATAGTTTCTATCCACTTACCACGATTTCCCAACCGTGTTCGAGATATTAATGAAAGTATACGAAGTTCCCAAAACTTTTCATGTCTGTTCATAAAAACAGACAAAAAGAACCGAGGAAGGGTTAGAATAAAATATTTTATTCTAACCCTTCCTTAACTCCAAACGTAACATAACTTTTAACATATTAGTTTTAATGAAAGTAGAACATGCAGATAATGTTTCAACTGAATCCCGTGATTCTAAGTACCCAACCCAAAAACGGTATTCAAAAACTATTTGTCCAGTTTTCTCGAAAACAGTTAAAGCTATCGCCTTGAAAATGGTCTCATTCGTTTTCCTAGCCCAAGAAGCCTATAAAAAGAGTACTTACAAGCTTATGAACTCAAAAACCTAAGCGTTACGATTTTTTCTGCGCGAATTTCCCCCCAAACGCCATCTTCCAGTGGGCGGATTTTGCTGGTTAACGAACTTGACCTTTCAAATTGGACGAGGGATTTTTGTACCAAATTTCATCAAAATCGGACCATGAGGGAAGCCAGAAATGAGCGAACAGACAACTATATATATATATATATATATATATATATATATATATATACAAATTTGAACCACCGTTATTTTCGGTCTCTAGGGGTTCTGAAACGCGAAATTTTCTTGTCGGCACTTCCGGATTGTTTCATTGTATCAACCTTATAAGCGGGGTTCCTCCCTATGGGGGAGGGAGGAACCGCGCTAAAACTAAAACACAATTGTGAAAAGGCACTATTTCATAATTCCTATATAAATCACTAGCTGACTACCCGTGTTACACCATGGCCGATAAGTCGTTTTTATGTTGCATTAAATAAGGTATGATCAAAATTACTGCTACTACATAATTTTGTACAGTTTTTTATTGCACGGACTTTTAAAGTTACCCAGGAAACATCATGTGTAGGTAACCGCGCTTGTTTCCGTTGGGGAGTAAAAAAAAGAAAAATACAACAACTACTTAAAAAGTTAGGTAAACAGAGACAACTACACGTTTAAAAGAATAAAATTAACAACTTAGAAGTTTTAAGCAGCTCTTCGATTGACAGCGGCCCAGCGAACAACATAATCTTTTTTTTTAGAGAATTTATTAACCTTTTGAATAGCTGCCTTCCACTTACTACGATTTCCCAACCATTATCGTACTTTGAATCACCATTAATACAATTTTTTCCATATACTTCTTACCTCCAAACGATAAAGTTTAAAGGTTAAATGAGAAGAAAGATTTTTGTACCAAATGTCATCAAAATCGGGCCATTTTTGAGCCGATGCGAAATTCTTAATAATTCAAACCCCCCTAAAAATACTTAAACATTTAAATAAATAAAAAAAAAAACAACCTTTCTTAGCGATTGTTTACATTCTAAACGGATTGTTCGTGCAAAATTTCAAATTTTTGTGGCATGTGGTCGGGATATTATTCCCTCGGACGGACCATCACCAGGGCGTAAACTCTATGAGGGACAAAATCAAAGTTTATTTCTAGTAATTCAAGGTCTGCCATCATAGTTGAAATTAACCTCAATTCAAAATAATACTATGAAATAGACACGGTACGGTAACAGGTGTCATTTTGTTTCGAAGTTATGGTCAATTTTATGAACAAGTGTCTGTCAAAAATTGTGCTTTTATAAAAAAGTTAAAGTTTCTTAACTCGAAAACTAATAAACATAAATTTCTAAAAATTTGGATTTTTAACTGTCGTAAGGGGTACTATTGATAAGCCAAATTTAAAAAAAAAATCAAAAAATGTGAGGGAAATTTTTTCCTTTATTTTGGATCACTTGATATGGAATGACCCTTCATAATATCGTCTCTACCATGTCAGACTATCGAATATGCAAATCGGAGGAAACTAGAGAACGAACAAATTCTATCCATTTACGGAGTAAATATTGAAAAATGGTCTTATTCGATACTTTATTTAGGGCATTGGAGACTATTCTAAAGGGGTTAGAGTTGCGACAATTTACAACAAACCGTATCGTCCAGAATCTAAGAGTTAAGTTTCGAATATGAATAACGAGGTTTAGCATATTCGACAGTTTGGCATTATTATTATTTTAGTTCTGTTTCAATGATCCAAACATGCCGGCAAAGGGCAGATATTACTTCATATTCCCGGAGATTTGAAATGAGCGTAATCATTCCTTGAGACAGGATAAAATCTGTTGCTTTTGCATTGCTAATGGTCAAATTGAAAATCAGCTGGCGTCCGCGGTGGGCGCATTCGGAAAATTCTTAAAAAAAATATCTTTTCGAATCAATTCCTCAGGGATGAACAACTGTAGAATGATTATTTTATGGTAAAAACGAGAAATAGCCTTGCAAGTAGTAAGTTGTAAGTCAGATCATGTAAACACGTTAAAAAATGAAAATTTTTGAATCATTTCTTTAGGAATGAAACTGTTTATTCATGTTGAAAATAACAAAAAAAACATCAGCTGCTGTTTAAAAAAATTAAAAAAAAAAAAAAAAAAAAAAAAAAAAAAAAAAAAAAAAACAACGACCATTTTGAGAATGCTGAAACACGAATATACATTAGTTTTAACTGTTTTTTGAGATTACAATCGATCTTTTTTCTCCTACTTAAATGTTTAAATATTCACAAAATCGTATATACCTACTATGACTATACACAAGATCAAAACAAGGAAAAATCCAAAAAAAAAAAAAAAAAAAAAAAAAAAAAAAAAAAAAAAAAAAAAGAACCCTCGACTTATATAGACGTAATAAAGTTATAGCACAATATGCTTTAGTCTTTTATATTTATACTTAGGATAATTTAATGAGTTTATTTCATATTGAACTATTTCCTTTACATATTAGTATGGGCTAAGTTCACAATCTTTAAAAAACATAAGAGCTACACGGAACATGAACTGAGCAGAAACAGAATATATATATATTTGCATGTATATGTCCTGAAATAGTGTTGTCTGGTCGATGTCCAGTGGGTTAAAAGCAGACATATAATTATGAAATTCCAAAACTGTTATGATTGAAAAGTTATAAAACATAAGACACTACCTCCAATACTGGTCGTAACCGGACCAGTTTAAATTTCCCCCGTCTTGTTTTAATAAGCAGCTGGCTGGTGCGGACTGCTATGTATGTGGGTACCAGCGAGCTTCCAGCGTATAATTACACACTCTGCTCCAACAGTCCTAGAATATTCTGATATATGCACTTTGTTAATATGAATGTGTTCTACTGGCACATTAGTCATACACCTGTCTGTACTCAGCCTCGCTTGGGCCTTCTTATGACTGCCTTATTCCTCATGGGATTTTTTAGATGTATGATATATCACTTCTGTATCGGTAGTCGGTGTTTTTATCAACATTTAGTAGGCGTATATCAATCTAGGAATGGTGTAAATGTATCCATGCTCTTTACTAGAAGAGTAAAAGTTGCACAAAAACTACCAAATCGGCAAACAAAATTAACAAATAAAGGCCTTCACGCAGGCCTTTATTTTTTTTTTATTTTTTTTTTATTTTTATTTTTTTACAAGCCACGTTCCTAATTTAAAGGGGAATTATTTCGGTATCCACTATATAGGTTTAATAATGATTTAAAATGTTTTTTAATGATGATGATTTTAATTTTTAATGAGCGCAAAATCAATAGTTACTTCGGAGAATGCTTTGGATGAGTATTTCGGGTTAGCAAACTTCTAATTTCCATTACAAACAATTTATTAATTCTCAACGCATCGCTTTCAGTGCAACCGATTCATCATCAGTACGGCTCTTATTTTGCTTGTGCTGGGTGGTCCACACGCAGACTTCCAGTGCAAACGAGTCAATACTGCACTGAAGATAATTCAAGGCAACTCTTCACAGTACAATTCAACAATTTGCATTGTATTACAAACTCAATAAATTCAAAATACTTACTATCCACCAGGTTGGCAACCTGTAGATATCAGGGCGTTAATAGCCTAATTGTCGATTAAAAAACGCCGTTAAAAAAAAATACGTACCAACTAGCATCTCCCGCTTAGTCTAGTGCCGTACGCCTTGGCTTCTCACGTGGGATATGCGTTGTCGAGTCCCACATGCAGCAGGTTTGATGAAGGGTGGCAACCTATAGATAGGCCGGAACTTAAGAAGAAGGATTTTTGTGAACACACCTTCAACATGGTCTCCAAGTATACAAAGAGGAACCCAGTTCCAGCAATTTTTATCATTTTGGGCATTAATGTAGTACATACTGTAACCATTAAGTTTTTCCCCCAAATTTACAATTACATTATTAAATTGAAAGAACAGAACCATACGCCATATCTAACTTACTAGGAAATCACTTCAGTAAAATTTCTAGTAGTGACAACTACACACAACAATTTCTAGAGCACAAAAGACAAACAGAAATGACTACTATTCCACTATTACCAAACTTTAAACATACGCTAAACGACCCCTTTACACTAAACGAACTAAAATTAGCACTATCATCAGCCGGCAAAACATCTCCTGGCCTTGATAAGATAACGTATGATATGCTACAAAATCTACCAGAGTGCGGTCTCTTGCTTCTTCTTGACCTACTTAATAAGGTTTACAAGAATGGTACCTATCCTCACTCCTGGAATGAAGCAGTTATAGTCCCAATACTCAAGCCCGGTAAAGACAAAAATTCTCCATCTTCTTATCGACCGATTTCTTTAACAAGCACGGTCTGTAAGGTGGCAGAAAAAATAATTAATAAAAGATTGTTGTGGTTCCTAGAGAATGGAAACCATTTATCCCCTAACCAATGTGGCTTTCGAACAGAACATTCCACTATGCACCACTTGGCCACAATGGAAGCCGTAATCCTTAATTCTTTTCTTGAAAAAAAGTCTGTCTTAGCTGTATCCCTTGACCTAGAAAAGGCATATGATACAGTATGGAGACGACTTATATTCTCCCAGTTAAACGAGTGATAGAGATACACTACACTGATAGAGATACACTACACACACCCACATACACAAACAGACCGTTAACATTCCCTCCTTGGAGCGTAAAGAACTACAAGATTGACTTAACACTAGCACAATTTAAAAAAAATCATCCACTATCCAACAAAATTTATAAAACCATATTTACCTCACTTTTGGCAGACGAACGTAACCATATTCACATCTACACAGACGGACCGAAGACACCATCTGGAACTGCAGCAGCAGCCATTAACGAAAACCAAACACATTCAATCAAATTACATGACAACACAAGTATCTACACAGCCGAATTACACGCCATACACTTAGCCCTTACAAAACTACATAACACTGAAAACACAAACATACTCCTATGTACAGAATCACTCAATTCTTTACGCTCCCTCGATAATATTTATACTAACCACCCAATAATTAAACAGATATACGAACAATTACACAGACTCAGCAATCACACACTTACACTATTATGACTACCCGGACACGAGGATATCGGACTAAGTACATCAGTAGACAAACATGCAAAAGACGCAACAAATAAACAGATCGTAGACATTGAAAACATAACGTTAGATTTAGTTCACACATTACGCACACATATATTAAACGACTGGTTGCAACACTGGCTACAAACAAACAACAAATTATCACAAATTAAGAACACAGTAAAAGCATGGAGTAACGAACAACATACCTTGACAAGAAGAGACCAAGTAGTACTGACCAGACTTCGCATTGGACACTCGTTGCTCACACATAATTACCTCGTGGAGAAAAAAGACAAACCAATATGCAAAGTTTGTAACACAACACTGACAATTAAACACATACTCACTGAATGTAAAAGACGCGACAAACTGAACATTCCACACGACCTACAAGAACATCTCACAGAGGGTAGTCCATACATAAACTCTATACTTCAATATTTAAAAGACATAAACATTTACCACAGAATCTGAGGAAACGAAAGATATTTTAAGATAATTTTTATTTATTTATTTTTTTGATTTTTTTTAATTTTTTTTTTCTCTCCCTATTATGTAATTATTACTCAATTTTACTTGGTCATTAATGGAAAACCACAACATGTAGCATCCTCCATGACCTAATAAATAGTTAAATAATGGCAGTTAGTTTTAGTGATAAGTTATGTAAATACATTAACTATAGTTCAAATAGCAAGGCTCTAAATAATGTTTAGCAATTAATTCTTAACACAAACCTACTAACTTTTGTCTTATGCTCTCCTTAAACTTTTTTTTTTTTTTTGTTTGTTTGTATTTAGTACTATAAGTTACTGTTAATTGTGAATACATAAATTTGTATTTTTTACTGTATCTTAAAAAAAAAAAAAAAAGAGGAAGTCGCCGTCGTTGCGAAGCTCGTAAAATAATAATAATAAAAAAAAATATAAATTGAAAGATAATCTCAGTTCTGAGTACTCCGATCAGTTCTGAGTACTGTTCTGAGTTGAACAGATAATTCAGTTTTACACTTTTGTGAGATTTGGTTGATTGCAGAATTCATTTTGGAGGAGCAGTGATTCTCGAACATTTGTCGCTAACTAGACTTTTTAATTAATATCCACTTTTTAAACAGTAATTACGGTTTTAAAAAGAGACTTGTGAAAATTGAATGTACATTAACCTTAAATTTTTATTTAAGGCTAATGCACTTTCAATTTCCATTTTTGTGTAATGCTGATTTCAAAAAATTAATGTTACGTTGAAGAGAGTGTCAGAGAACATTTGGGGGTTTCTACAAAAGACACGATGCTTTCTAAATAACGGCATATATCTGAAACATAAACAGATAGAGACGTGAGGTTGACAGCATTTACCTCCTGGATTGGGTCCTATGCCTGTTTAAACTATACTCTCCAGGGGTATTCATTTTTCGCCATGAATCTTGGTATATAGAATTTCCCTAGTAAACAATTATACTAGTTCCCTAACAAACCAAATCAGTCCATCTGGAGGGAGGACTTAAATTACTAATTCGTTTTTTTTTATAAAGAAAATCGGTATATGTCTTGTATATTTAAAGAGAAATATGGGTTGTAAAAATAAAAAGGAGAGGGAGAGGGAGGAGGAGAGAGATAAAGAGTGAGGCTATGAGAGAAAGAGTGAGCGAGGGGGAGAGACGGTGGCATTGAGTCTGTCCGTCTGTCGGCACCTGTCAATTAATGTAGGTGATGTTGCCGATCTAAAACAGCCGCTGCCTACAACTGACTCCCTGGAACAGCACCGGTCTCTGTGAAGTCTAGCAATAAGTGGAGCGCTACAATTACATACAGTTGACAAGGCTTTATATGTTCCGATTAGTCAAGGGAGAAATCGATAATTCTAAAAAAAAAAGTAAGTACATATATAAGACTCTGAGGTTGATATTTTTAGCGAGAGAGTAGAATTTTAGGTTGCTGATGATTTTAATACGATTCACATTTGCCGAAATTCATCACCACTGTACGTTTGGAAGGTCCCTTCGTGAATAGACTCGTAATGATCTTTAACTGAATGGGATTATTTGTTTGAATTCGACCGCTTAAGCGAAGTCACTTTGTCTGTTGGCATTGCATACAGAATAAGAGAGGCATAAATAATAATACACAATGTGGAATATATTTTAGAGGAAACATCTTCCTTCTGAATCGTAGATGAAAACCAGTGCTGTAACAGGTCAAGAGCGGTCAAAAGAGCAGATACTGTAGAGATATTTGATTATTGACCATACGGCACACTAGGGATATAGTTCGGTGAATCTTATTTTCTGGCCGCCTAATTTCCTGGACGGTCTGGTATCCCCAATCCGATAGTCGAACGAAGACACCAGAAAATCTTTAGTACACCTCCAAGTTACGACCTCGGGTCTTCCAAAGCATGAGTCCAGTGCACTAATACAGAGCCTTACTCTCCCCCAAATCGTACACAGGGATATTATAATTTTCGCAGAATTTTTCCGACTATTTAGTGCAGCTGAAGGGAAAAGGGGCGCGGTTTACAGGAATAACTTCCTCTGCTCTTCAGATACCTATCACTGTTACCATACACGCAGTGGGAATGTTATAAGTTAATATAACCCGTGCTTAGTCACGGCAGATAAGTTAAATTAAGTAAAGTTAAGTTAAATGAAACTAAAATTAACGCTACTATATAATTTTGTGCAATTTGTTATAGCACGGTTCCCGTCATATATAAGTTATTCATCAATTGATAAGTAATCAAAGTATAATGTTTTTTGACACTGCGGCGCTCTGGAATACACAAATTTGTCACAGATGTAACAAATTTTTGAAGTTACTGTCAATCGTTAACTGAGAGAAGGCCCTTGAATGAATAATTTTAATCTGACGACTAAAATGATTTAAATCTAAGGCAGTGATGGCGATATAAACACTACTGTGGCCTACTTCAATGTCACAGGACTGTACAGCTTTATTTGATGATCTTAAGAACTTTCAGTTTTAAACCTTTACATTTGTACTAGTATTAATTATTATTTCAGAATAATGAAAAAGTCCAAACTTTCCATAGATATTTTAATTTATGCAGGACGTTTTCAGGGACTCAGGAAGTTATCCCCATTTTCAATGCCTATACAAAGGTTCTTATTCAGCCGAGCCTTGCTCCTCTGAATTATTATTTCAATAAATTGTATTATTAAGATATCTCATTAATATATATATATATATATATATGTGTGTGTGTGAGTGTGTGTGTGTGTGTGTGTGTATATACATATATATATATATACACTCGAGTACATACATATTTTAATGGTAAAAGGATTTTTTATAAATCATTAACAATGATTGTTCCATTAACGACGGTTCTTGTTTTTTCGTTCCCCTTTTGCGGGGCAATATTTTCCCCATTTTGCCGACAAAGCTCCCTATGGGAACCAGGCATCGGCGCCAGGTTATCCGAGTGTAACCCTCAGGTAACCTCCCTTGAGAGCCCCAGGACGATGGGAAAATAAAAAAAGAAGAAAAAGCTTAGAGTAGTACCCTGTTATTAGCGTACCACGTGACTCGATGACGTCAGACCTACAGACTCCAGAACCCTCTAGCCGACAGGAAAGGCCGCGAACCAGCCAAAACAAGTTAGCATAAGAAATAAGAACAAAACTAGAATCTTATCTGTAAATAAATTAGTGATTAATGTCGTAATAAATCTTATTGACACCTACTTTGAATAAACTTTAAGCATTAACTTATAATTTTTGGTGGACTAAGAAATGAATTAATAAATCCAGAATAGTATTCCTTTTTTGACTGAAGTGCAGAATATTAAAATATATACAACTGAACAAAGTAATAACACAACAGTAATAATTTCTTAAAAATGCTAAATTTCATTTCCACGGTTTCAACAAAAATTTATTTTAGCTTAAAGTTAATAAGTATTTCATAAGAGAACATTCTGTCATCGACAAAGCTTCCTACAAAATTCAATCCTTACACTGGAAAATTCTTTGAGATATATTTGACGATCCATTCTCTGTCTCTAATTCAACTCGCCATAATGACTTAAATATTCCAATTATGCAACCCTTGTCCAAAAGTTTACAGCTAGGAGTGTGTGGCTTAGAGATCAACTATATTTATAGTCCATTGTCCAGATTGTAGACACACTACAACTTTCAACTGTGCACCTTCCAGCCAGAAGAGCTAATAAGAAAAAAAATTCATTAACAATTTAATAGGCATGTATTGATTTCGACATAAATAATTGTTATAAAAAACAAAAATTAGAGTGATGGTGGGCTGTCCTGGTTAATTAACTTGCCTTTTGACGCAGTCGATATCTTATTAAAAATACAATACAACAATTGAATTAAAAATACAATAAGAGCCTGGTTGAGATAAAATCTAACAAGACGAGAACAAGTTATTCTGACGAGACTTCGCTTAGGACACAGTTTACTAACGTAACGAGACATCAACAGTCAAACACATACCTACTGACTGGAGATTACGAGATCATTAAGCAGTTCCACATGACTCACACGACTTACTAGCCGAAAATAGTTCATATATTAACATAATGGGGTCTCCCGTGGTCTAGTGGCTAGCGCGCTAGATTCATAAGCGGGAGATGGTGGGTTCGATCCCCACCGGCGCCAGAAATTTTCTCATCTCAGGGCTCGCTGAGAAAATTCCTGACTGCACCATGGACGTCGGCGCCAATGGCCAAGATTAATGTCGATGCGCCGTAAAAAAATTGACATAATACAAACTCACTTAAAGTTGTGTAATTAACTTTTATTCAAAAATATAGCCCTATCTCCGATATAACCCAAACCCTTTTTTTTCTCCTACCATTAGAAGAAAATAATCTATTATATTGCGATTTGTAAAATTCATTGATATATTATTTCACTATTTATAAAATCTTGAAGTATAATATCACTATAATGTAAAATTATATTAGATCATTTGTATAATGTATTTATATACAAAATGTGTAAAAGCTATTTTTGTATTGTCATGATACATTGCTATAGAATAAATCGCCAAAAGTTGCGAAACTCTTAATAAATAAACGATATCGTTATGTACCAAATATCAAGGTGGGACTACTTTTGATACTAGTTGGTCCCTTGTGTTTCATATTAGGCTAGACTGTTTCTCTAAACTTTTTACAAAGATCAGATAAATTCTCCTTTTGATTACACCCAAATATTGTATTGATTTTCCACTAAGCACACAAATTATATCATTATCTCAATTCTTGAGTGCTGATATTAGTCTTTTCTTCCGCGTTTCCCCAGAATTGCTTTCTTGTTTTTTTGTTTTTTTTTGTTTTGATAGTTTATTCTTTTGAACCTGTTCAATAGTTTTGTCACAATCACCTCAGATGCACATTTTATGCCACTTTCTTTGAATACGCGTATCAAATTCTATACGCAATATATGTATATATATATATATATATATATATATATATATATATATATATATATATATACATACGTATATACGATATTAGCGATTAAAAAGACTATAAGGCTATTATCTGATCTGGCCAGAAAAGTATTAGCCCCAGGCCTGATTGGCTTTCCGTGACTATCCGCCTCCAAACCAGGCTCTCTCTCTCTCTCTCTCTCTCTCTCTCTCTCTCTCTTCCTCTTCTCTCCTTCCCGAACACTCTATTTCTATTTTTTCTAACGACAGGATTCTCTGGTCTAGTTAAACTGTCAATCCACAATCTCACGCAACCCGGCCGGACAAAGGATCGCCACAACAGACTAGAGAAAAGATAGAAAAGGAGTTATTGACCTCGTTCAATTCGATAATATAAACATCGTTTCATCGCAGACTTGTATCGCTAGATAGGTTCCAACAGAAACAAGGAAATGTCTCCGTTTGACAATTGTCATCACTCCTTATAGGCCTTAAGTCCTGGAAAGCTTATACGCATGCTTCCTGGCGGTATGTCGAAAGGAAGTGAAAACCACAGTACAAGCTCTATTTACAGCATTATGCAAGTAAGACAATATTTTTAACACCAAGTACACTCCTGCTCCAAGGAAAGGCGCATTTTAATAGAAACGTATACCTAGATATGGGGGCCAGTTCATTGCCTGTGCTTGGAAGTATAATCAAGTTATAATGGATTTTATGATATAGCTTGCAAACTCCTAGGAATGCTGCTTACAACATCCAGAAGTGTATGGTTGCGTATTGAAATAAGCAACTGATATTTCAACGGAATGTTCAGCGGAACAGCCTGGAATGGGACTGATAATATAAAAACTGTTTTTTTTGTGTGCAAAAATTTGTCAAGGTAGGCCATTGATTGATTTATGCTTGCCATAAATTGTGCAGTTTTGGTCAATAAGCTTTTCACTTATCATATTAGAATACTCTTTAGGGTTTGAGGAAGACGTTATTCACAAAAACTCCAGGCAATAGTCATAAGTTTTTGTCTGGACTCTATTTTTCGATCTTATTGTTCTTCAAACATTACTATACTAGGTACTGAAAAATGTGCTATTTTTGTTCCTTAAGGAAAGCATTAAAGATAGTACACACCTGCGATCACTGAGCTCGTGCGGACCCCACTAGCCGAGCTTCTTTGTTATCCCAATAGCATCCAATTGGTGATCGAACAAAACCAAGTTCTTCCGCCACATGTAAAGTAGTTTTTTTGCGGTGTTAGGTCCATTTTTAGCCTTTAACTGATAGTCAGCAACGCATTCTTTGCTCGTAAGGTCATAATCTTAATTACAGAATTTTCATAAATCGAATGGTTCACTGTGAATTCATTTATGAAACCTTGCGGAAACAACATTATTTATAAAAGCTTGCAGAAACAAGAGAACAATTAGATTTGCCCACTGACCTACGGGAACTTCTGGGAAATATCTAAAATCACCTATCTGAATTATTTACTTTCCTCGAAAGAACTATGTTAACCCGTTATATTTCATTTATTTATTTTTCAGTTGTCTAGAGATGTGAGTAGTCATATTATATCTATATATTGGGAGAATATGTGTATAAAAAGCAATCTCAAGATTACTGAGACATCCGTGACCCATGTGGTTGACCTATGTCTAAAAACTTAAATTAAAAAAAAAAAAAAAAAAAAAAAAAAAATCTTGTGAACAAAACAGACATTATTATTCGATTAGTACATTTTTAAATGTACAAAAATAAATCAGCCAGAAATGGGTCATCGGTATTATTTTAATTGAAGGCACTCAACAGGCTGAAATTAATGTTTTATTGCGGCGTGCTTCTTTGCCATTATGGATTTGTTAATGGTGAAGTGGAAAAAGACACTTGCATTATTCCTGTATCAACGTAATACAAGAATAGTGATACAAGCAAATGTAAGATTGCTGCTCTTTAGCAGCCTTTGAAAATAGATATTAAACATCGTGGTGATTCTATGAAGAATTTACATTATTTGCATTAGACGTATGTACCTGATGCAAATAAGAACAGCCTGTTATATATGTAATATTATTAACTTAGACAATAAATATTATCTAAACAAATCACACAAAATGTAATGAAGGTTTCAAATATTAATTATCATTGGATAATGATACCAGATGTTCAGAACTAATATATCCCCACTTACATCTTCTATTGAAAAAAAAAAAGACAATTTATTTTTCAGTAATAAATTGTGCATGAAGAAATCTGCTGAGGAATTGACAAAGACTGTATAAATTCGAGCCTTTATTACTTCCATAAAACTGAAAACAGCGCCATTACATTCCCGATTTGGAAATAAAATCTAAAATATAATCTCTGCGAGACTAAATAGATGTTTCTTTATTATTCCTTTGATGAACAGTATTGCTATAATCTATCTTTTCCTTGCTTCGTTGTGTATAGGCATCAACAATATTAAAGACATTAAAGCTAGCAAATATCCTATAATCAAACCATCTATTAGCCATTAATGTATCTACTTTAACAGTTATCTATCAAATGTTAAGTTTAATTTATTTAGTGTTTAACTAATACTATAATTACGAAGTTCAGAAGAAGTAATTTATTTTTTATGGAATATCAGAATTAAATCATTAATTTTAATTTATTTAATAGAAAACTATTTAGTGTGAATAAATATCCTACTAGTAATTAATAAGTAAATTAGCTTTACGAAGTTACGTTAAGAATTTCCTTAACTTCAAAGAAACTAATCATAAATACCTCATCCTCAACCTTAAGATCATTTTAAAACTATGATAAACGTTTTTCAGCTCCTTTTAGTACTTTCCTCCAAAAGACAGTATTTTAAAATTTCCTTTAAAAAGACAGTAATTTAATTCACTAAAATCATAAAAAAAGATACTTTCTGGACGTCCAATAATGCACTTCTGTTTTTATCAATGAATCAGAGTTTTTTCGCGATTTTTTTCCTCAGCCCCCTAACGGACTGCAGATTCAATAATTACATGAAAAGTTCTACATTTAATAAGCATTAAATCCATGCAAATAAAGTGGAGGTTTATTTGGGGATAAATTGGACGATTGGCTCCCTTTTGTCAAAAAAATGTGGAATGTAGTTTTGTTACTTTCAAATACCTTGTGTGAAAAAATTAAAAATTATTCATTTTTTAATGGCCAAACTGTGGGTATCAATTGTCCAATTCAGAAGCAATAAAAAGTAACTGAATGAAATGATTGGAAAAGTTTTTCAGTTGGGAGATCTTACATTTTTTGCTAACAAATTTTCATTGATTTATCTTTTACATGATATAGTTGGCACTAAAATATTTGCTAATATATTTGAAAATTTGAAATTTTCCGATATTGCAATTGGAACTTCATCAACTTGGACAGTGGATCCATCCACTGTCTAACAGCACTGCTGCTGTTTGCAGGACAGCAATCCATCAGGAACCATGAATCTATGTGGAAGCGGAATGTCTTCCAATGCAATAGGGAAGGAGGTAGTGGTCAACTGAAGAGAAAAATTATTAGCCCAGAACCTGTACAGAAAATAGACAACACACTTGGGATCGCTGTTTCCTCATGAAAGAAAGGGAATAATTATTTTTTCCGTTATATAATAATTTTGCTCATAAGAAAACTCATCTGCGGTGTGTTTATATTTATTATTTATGAATCATACATCAGCATTTATTCATATGCTTTTCAACTAATTATCACTCTGTTGAATCTTTATTTTTTTTAATTAATGATTTCATTTTATCACTTTGTATTCACAAGGTTTCTCAGATTGTCATAACATATGCGTGGTCATGTGAAGAGTTGAATATATTATTCGCCCCATGAATATACCGGCATAAGAAAATATTTCTGAATAACTAAGTGAAAAAACGAATTGAATACAAAACAATTGTAAATTTATTCAAACGTGGAAATATCACTTCCTCCCATTTGCAAATTAAACGGCCGTTTACCTTGAAGAATATTTTTTTTATTTATTATTATTATTTTTTTTATTTATTTTTTTTTTTTTAAAGAGATTTGCTATATTTCCTTAGTTCCAACTCTTAAGTTGTAAAACATTAATTTGTGAAAAATATATCCAACACTGTATAACGTCACACAATCACATCTATATATAGTACAATCAGGTATTTTTGTGTCTGTATGTTTGTTCCTTATACAAACCCAAACCGTTTGACTGATGTGTGTGTGTGTTTATGTGTGAGAATTTACAAAAGGGATCGAGGCTCTACGTTTGAAAGCTGTTAAAGGAATTATTTGGCATACTTTTGATTTTCCTTAATATATAAATCAGTGGAAAATTAATTAATTAATTATAGTTAAATTTTGCTAATGTAGGTTAATTGTTTCTAAATATTGTGTTTATTATTATTGTTTTGGATGAAACTTATTCCTTATAGATTTGGTTCAAAGAGTAGATTTTGTTCCAGCGACCTAAAAGCAAACTGATATCTTCGAATATTCGATATTATGGTTATCCCGAAGGTTATTTGGAAAGTTTAGTTCAGATCCGCTGAATGGAACACCTGGAAACAATTTCGTAAGTCCGATATTTCTGAATTCCAGAAATAAAAGAAAATAACTTTTCACTAATTTCTATAAAATCTTAAAGACTATAAAAAGTCTATCTCGAAGTCTCTCTAAGTATAAGCATTAGCATTACGATTTTTTTCAAACCAATATAAAAAAAGTCCGACTCGCAGGAACTGCGTCATCTTAGCGCGGTTACGTACATCTCGAAGAAATGGAATCAATTAGCATCACAAATCACAGGAAAATGACAGTAGCCAACTTACACAGAAGTGGATAATTCATAATCTGTATAAGTCAATACAATTATGTACTGGAAACGTACTTACTCTTTGACTACTGCTGAGAAGGATCTTCTTAACAACCAAAAATTCGTTGTCAAGTATCTTGTTTTACTAACAAATTCGTCTTACTGTTATAATCAACTGTAAATATGTGCTTCATGGCGAATTAAATTCCATTCTGTCGTGGGTTAAATCTTTCTATAAAATAAGAAATAACGGTAACTTCAGTTGGAGGCTATGAGGAAGGTTATATAGACAGCAGAATTCAAAACAAACTACGTCTTCATGATTAGCCACAGCCATCTTGTTTACCACTGCCACTCCAAACTTATTATTACCAATACCTTTCACCGTTTCTTAGCTTATTTTACTACTATACTAATTTTGCTGATAAATGCAATTTAAAACAAGAAAAAAACAATTAAAAAGTGAGATAAACAAAGAGAAAACCCCCTTCAAAACAACAAAACAAACATTTGTTAAGTTTTAAGCGCTTATATCTCTGATTGACGTTGCCCCATCCAATATTGCTTTAGAAACTTTTTTGTAGAGAATTTAGTAAGCATTCGAATGGTCACCTTCCACTTAGCACGATTTCCCAACCGTTATCGAGGTATTTACGAAAAATGTATGAAAATCCGAAAACTTACATACCCCCCTAGGCATTCTCTAGTGCTTAAGAAGGCTGCCAATGTGCAGCCGAAACGTCCAAATACAGATTTCTTCCTGAAAGTCTGACGTTTTTCTCCTAGCCGAATCCCAACTATACCTTGTCTTCGTATCTCTGCAACGGCTAACTATCTCCATCTTCACTATAAAAATGTAAGTTATTTATTA
This sequence comes from Gonocerus acuteangulatus, assembly GCA_946811695.1. Lineage (NCBI taxonomy): Eukaryota > Metazoa > Arthropoda > Insecta > Hemiptera > Coreidae > Gonocerus > Gonocerus acuteangulatus. The sequence goes on along the minus strand of OX328123.1, from coordinate 99,418,311 downwards.
ATGACGTTTTGCCTCATAATATTTTTTGTATTATGTCTTTTTAGATGAAAATCATTTGACAAAGTAGCTATTAAAATAAGAAACATGGTGTAGCTTCTGAAATTGATTTATCTTAACCCTAAAATTATTAGCATGCTTTTTTAATTTGCACTACCAGGGTGTTGTACCTCTGACCACGACTAGGTGTTGTTCCTTTGACCAGGTCAAAGGTACAACCTTCTGCTAGAAATTTTTAAAAAATACTTAATATTGGTTGCTTCAATTGTTCAAATAATTTAAAAAATAATAAATGAAATATGTTCAAACTGACTTTATCAATCCTCAGCGTAGCAGTTCAAACCTATCGCCCCTTATCGTTCCACTTGAAGTTGTAAGACCTCATCGAAAAGCTCAGGCAAGGAAAATGTCAAATAGTGGCCGGCCTAAAGGGAAACTCTGTATCCTGGCTTATATTCCTGAAAAGCTAATTATCGAAGGTGAAAAAAACAAAACAAAAACAAAAGGACTACCCTAAACGTAAGACATCATATACAAATAAACCCCTTCCTAAAAAAGTGGTAAATAAAAAGAAAATTATTCTAATGACAGTTCAGATTCTGACACTGACACCGAAATTTCTTCAGTAGAAAGTGACGTTGATTTGTCTGATAAATGTCGTGAGTTAAGTCGATGGACCGCAACAATTTGAAAAACATGATTTGGAAAAATGAAATTTTATACTTGTTAAAAATAAAAGTAAAAATACTATTACATATTTAGTCGCAGAGATTTGTGGTATTAAATGTCCAATGTCTAAGATCCAATATTTGAAAAAACAAACTTTAAGTGACAAGTTTACGAGAGAAGATGAAAATTTGTATGATATTGATGTTGAAGACATGTGGGGGAAACTTCCGTACCTTACTATTACTAGTGGATCTGCTTGGCAGTTAAAACGTTTATCGATTGGACTGGATTTTTCAGCATATTAAGCATAACATAATATCAAAAATAGCTTTTTTATTATGCTTACAGCCTTGTCCTGTATTTATTAATCTTACAATTAATTACAATATTACTGAATACAATTTTTTTCTGCACTGCTCTGTTGTTTTTACGTGGACAGAGGTATAACACCCCATGGTCAAAGGTGCAACTACATGTTGTACCTTTGACCACTGTACGATTATTTTTTAAAAAATTAATAAAAAATACTAAATTAAAAGCTAGAACCTTGAAAAAATTAAATATGATAAGCAATAGAATACTAATTACAATGAAATAAAAAAAATGAATTTAGCTTTAATATTCAAGCCAAAAAAAATTTAATTTTGCAAAGTGGTCAAAGGTACAACACCTTCCCCTATATATATATATATATATATATATATATATATATATATATATATATATTTGAACAATAGGTTTTCTAGTGGCCTATGTTTTTTTGTATGTATATTTTCCACATTATGGTGAGAGGGGTCTCCCGTGGTCTAATGGCTAGCGCCTTGGATTCATAAGCGGGAGATGGTGGGTTCGATTCCCAACCTCCGGCAGGAATTTTATCATCCCACGGCTCGCTGGTAAAATTCCTCGCTGCACCCTGGATGTCGGCGCTAATGACCTAGATGTAGATGCGCCGTAAAAAAAAAAAAAAAAAAAAAAAAAAAAAAAAAAAAAAAAAAAAATTATGGTGAGAGAAAATATTTTTCTGTACATCCCATGCCATTATTGGCATTCTATGCGCGTGCATACAATTCTATATATAGTTAATAACTGATTAAAATAATTTCCAATATATGAATCATATTTGTCGATAAATTGAGATGCAGGGGACATATTGAATACCTATAGTCAACAATTTTGAAATTAATTAATTTATTTTCTGCAGCTTGCTAATGCAGCCTTTTATTCCGGCATCTAGTTGACTTCGTAGGCGAGAGTCTTTATAAGAGAGAGAAGGATATACGCCAAAAGGGAAAGAAATGTATTGAAGGAATATTAAATTCTTACTAGGAACGTGAGACAAGCGGAAAAGAAGTTAGATTAGAAGTTAGTGAAAGTTATAAGATAGAGGATACCATTGTGCATTCTATTTCGTCACCGCTACATTCTCGATGGACAGGTAACTGTCGGATCTGATGCCATCTCTCTCTCTCTCTCTCACTCTCTCTCTCTCTCTCTCTCTCTCTCTCTCTCTCTCTCTCTCTCTCTCTCTCTCTCTCTCTCTCTCTCTCTCTCTCTCTCTCTCACTCTCTCTCTCTCCTCTCCTCTCTCACAAGCTTTCTCTCTTTTAAAAAAGTGAGGGAAAGAGGAAGTGAAAGAGAGTGTGTGAGAGAGATACATCCTTGAGGTTTATCAGAGTGTACTTGGGAAGTACTGGCGAACTAAATGGGATGCGCACAAACGGGTTGTAGAATACGACCACCTGCCCTGGCACTAATAACAGGGCAGCCAACCCCACATCCCCCCCCCGTCCAACCCCGAAATTAACACTCAGGTAGACTAGAACTAATTAATAAAGTTAATCCAAGATAGTTCCCAGACCGCGGCTTCCATGGACCGATCCGTGGAGGCAGCACAATATTCCCAGACTTGTGGCTCCAATCTATAATTTATAATTATTGATAGGAGTAGGAGGGGGGATCTCAAGTTATCGACTAGATCATGATTATTGGTTGGGCGGTTAATTAATATATATATATATATATATATATATATATATATATATATATATATTTATTCTATTCCACGTATTTCTGACCAATTAAATACGCGTTTTCATTTTTAGCGCGGTTCCTCCCTCCCCCATAGGGAGGAACCCCGCTTATAAAGTTGATACAATGAAACAATCCGGAAGTGCCGACTAGAAAATTTCGTGTTTCAGAACCCCTAGAGACCGAAAATAACGGTGGTTCAAATTTGTATATATATATATATATATATATATATATATATATATACATACATATATATGTATATATTTATATATATAAATATATATATATATATATATATATATATATATATATATATATATATATTTGTCTGTTCGCTCATTTCTGGCTTCCCTAATGGTCCGATTGTGATGAAATTTGGTACAAAAATCTTTCGTCTAATTTGAAAGGTCAAGTTCGTTAACCAGCAAAATCCGCGCACTGGAAGATGGCGTTTGGGGCGAAATTCGCGCAAAAAAAATCGTAACGCTTACGTTTTTGAGTTCATAAGCTTGTAAGTACTCGTTTTATATGATTCCTGGGCTAGGAAAACGAATGGAACCATTTTCAAGGCGATAGCTTTAACCGTTTTCGAAAAAATTGGAAAAATAGTTTTTGAATTCCGTTTTTGGTTTGGGTACTTAGAATCAGGGGATTCAGTTGAAACATTTTCTGCATGTTTTACTATCATTAAAACTAATATGTTGAAATTTTGGTTACGTTTGGAGTTAAGGAAGGGTTAGAATAAAATATTTTATTAACAGACATAAAAAGTTTTGGTAACTTTGTATATTTTCCTTAATATCTCGAAAAAGGTTGAGAATCTTGGTAAACAAAAGAATACCATTAGAAAGCTTACTAAATGATCTACAAAAAAGGTTCTGATAAAAGTTTTGATTAGGCGATGTCAATCGGAGAAATAAGTGCTTAAAACATTAAAGTAATTGATTTTGCTTATTCGAACTGTTCTTTTTGTCTGTTTTTATTCCTTGTTATTTTTTAATTGCTTATAGTTGGATAACGTATTTTACAATAAAACAGATTAGGCAAAATAAGAAGAACAATTCATTGTTAGAAATATAGCTTGCCAAGAGAAAAAGATTCGTTGACGTCTTTTGAATATTTTCAATTGCCTTTATGCTGTTGGTTTTTTTATTTAATTCTTTAATTGATTTTATCTGTAGAATTATTACTATAGTAAAAGAACACAGGAATGTGTGAAAATATTTGATATTTTCCAATTCATTGAAAAGTATGAAATGAAGTATCGGTAGAAGAGGTTTCTAGGGTCTTGCGGACCCGACCCCAGGTATAGCCATAAAACCCTTTAAACAAAGGCCGAGGAAAATATTATCTGTTTCTATTCTATGCTTTTCAAATGAGAATAGGGATATGAACAGGAAGCGGGGTCTCCCGTGGTCTAATGGCTAGCGCCTTGGATTCATAAGCGGGAGATGGTGGGTTCGATTCCCAACCTCCGGCAGGAATTTTATCATCCCACGGCTCGCTGGTAAAATTCCTCGCTACACCCTGGATGTCGGCGCTAATGACCTAGATGTAGATGCGCCGTGAAAAAAAAAAAAAAAAAAAAAAAATGAACTGGAACCACGCTAAGATGACGCAGTTCCTGCGAGTCGGACTTTTTGGATATATATGGCAAAGGTCAAAAAATAGTACTCCTTCTTCCTGCGTACAAGAATAAAGTAGTACATAGGAAAAAGGAGTACTATTTTTTGACCTATGCCATATGTATCCAAAAAAAATGAGTATATATAATTATTATTAACTTATATTATTATAACTATTATTATTAACTTATATGCCCGGTAGGAACATCTATTTTTTATTTTATTTTTTCGTTATAACTGTTGCTTTTAAATTTCTCCGTACTGCCACTATATAGATATACCGAGTAAACTATATAAATATACGCCGCTTGGTGCGCTTTGCAGCTGTCTGAGACCCAACTCCGACCCTTAAATGACGGCATTAGAAGACGTAATCTTTATTTTTTAGCTAGGTTAAAGTTATCCTATTTGTTAAAGGAAAACCCTCCACCTCAAGAGATTATTGACAACACTAATAGGCATGGACTAGTTACACCTTAGCTGTTACCGAAATTATGCTTAATATATGTCAGCAAGTAGACATCCAGCATGGAAACAAGTAATTGACAGTGTGAAGCTCCCGACTCCACTTCTACACAATTAAGCACTACTAGTTCGAGGCCATTCTAGCCCTAAACTGTCTTTTTTTCTACATTTCCTTTACTAATCTTCTAATTCTTAGTATTTTTTTTTTAAATAGTCCTACCCAACAGCATTCATTTATTTTTATTTCAATTATAGTGAGTATGAACTTGATGAAATACTTCGATGATAGTCTGCAGGTAGGGCCACGTCAAGACCTACTTATGTTGAGGCTGTGATTATTATATTTTAAGTGATCCAGAAGAGGCATCATCTGGTGTGAAGATTTTCTTCTTATTTATACGAACCGAATATGTTTAGATAGAAATGTATTCTATTTTGGTTGGATGCTGTTCCAGTGATTGGTTTATTGTTAACAGTAGACCTGAGAAGCTATCAATTCACCAGAGAGGAGGGGCAGCTGGGGTTCATCAAGGAACTGCTCCTGGCAATCAAACACACTTCCTCTCATCATTTGTCGTTGTTTTTTGTGGATTTTTTAGGCTCAGACCTTCGCAGTTTTCGTTCTCTATTATTCACAATTATTGGAAAAAATGAATTATCCATTTCTCTATGACACGATTGTAGCAAGTTTACTACCTACCTATGGCTGACTATTTGGTGCCCAAAAGTTATATACTATATGTAACGATTTTTCATCCTTTTGAATAGTGATAGTTAGAAAGTGTTAGAACGTTGCTTCATTATTAAAAATGCTGAAAAACTCCTTTTTTTTCGATTTTGAGCTATCTCCGGTGGATCTACAAATTTTCATAATGTTGGAAGCTATTTCCTTTCTTTATTAAGAAAACTGATCTTCCCACTATAATGGTGGTTGTATATCATTTATCGTTTTACTTAATCGATCCTTGCCGATATTACCAGGAATAATATACGTGGCATTCCACATAAGTGGAAAACGTAAGCTAAGACAAAACCCGAGATAGACTAATTGCGTTAAAGATGATATTATTTATTCTATTTCTAACGAATCATATATTCGGAAATAATTAAACTAAACAAAATGTTATAGGTCTTTTTTTTTTTTTTTTTTTTTTTTTTTTTTTTTTTTTTTTTTTTTTTTTTTTTTTTTTTTTTTTTTTTTTTTTTTTTTTTTACAAGAAGACGTGAATTCAACTATTAATGAGGATAGCTAGGAAAGAAATAACTTAAATATTTTGTGTATAAACGATTAATTTAACTGTTTCCCTAAAAATAAAATCTTAAATATCCTGCGTAGAAAAAGCTTCTTGTATTAGAAAGTATACGGAATCGCTGATATCATAAATTTCTGTATTTGAAGGGGTCATTACAAAAACCATAAAAGTCCAAAAACTAAACGTTTCAAAAACTTAAACGTCCTGCCTGAAATCAAAATTGTTTTTATACCTACTAATGTCCCACAACAGCTTTCCATTGTACATAAAATAAATGTATTTTTCAAGAGGATAGTTGAGAAAATATAAAAAACTTATGGACTTGTCCGTTTTCTGCAGAGTTCTTAGTTAAACGAAACATGAAATTATCTGTGTTGTAAAATAAAATTTGAGGTTCATTTCAGGTCTCGTCTTTTTACTTTCTTCCGTTATTTTGGCTATTTTAATCATTTAACAGTGACTCCATTAAATCCACTTATTTATTATCAGGCGGAAGATAATTATTTAAAATAGTTAATAATTTAAATTAAGGAGGTATTACGTAAAAGAACCCTCCTTTACATTATGATTCCATCGCCAAAGAACTACCTAGAATTCAATATTAATTAATAAATATATTTCACTATTATGATAATAAAAATCATCATAAAGTACGTTTTGATGTACAAGGCCAAGTTTATGATGTATAAGTCACCAAAATAAGGTTATGGTAATGAAATTAAAAAAAAAAGTAAATAATATTTTTCTACAAAGTTATTATAATGTGTATCTTGATGTTTTAACATAAAAAGTACATGTTTGGACTAATGTAACAATGTGGCATTGTGGAAAATAAATAAAAACAAATTATCTAGTCCCTCTCTCTCATACGCACACAAAAAAAAAAAAAAACAAGCGCAATTATGTAATAGGCAAGTGTTTGACCCCCCAATAAATATATATATATATATATATATATATATATATATATATATATATATATGTATATATATGTGTGTATATATATATATATATATATATATATATAGTGTATATATATATATATATATATATATATATATATATATATATATATATATATATATATATATAGTTTAGTCCTTGTAAAAATTATTCATTTTATTAATGTGGTTTGTATTGCTCTTATTCCGTCAGAAACAATTCTACTGATTGAATAGGAAGGCGATGAGCACCATTCATTTATTTCATTCAGATTATTGGACAAGTCAATATTTTAATCACTATGCAAAACAACTGTTTCGGCTTGAATATTTATAAGCTTGTTTGTTAAATTGATATAGTGTTAATAAATTTTCCCATCTATTCACCATTCACAGCTTTGGTCTTTTCATCTTAATTTTTTTTCCCCTGGAAACTGAATCTTTTTCTCATTTCAAAGAATATATATATATATATATATATATATATATATATATATATATATATATATATATATATATATACTATATACATATACACATATATGGGTGATTCTACAGAAAAGTAGCACTTTTGGTAAAAACTTTTTTCTTTTTTTTTTTTTCATTTTCTTTGTTTGATTTTTAGCTCAGAGATAATAATGTCTAACTTAATTTTATCAAAGCATTGGTCAATTAGTTTACATGACCTAAGTGGCCAAAAAGCAGCCATTTTGTTTTTGGGTTGCAGGGGAGTGAGAATAAGAGTAAAAAAACATCTTAGCAATATATGTTTCTAAGTACCATTCTGAAGATACAGCATGGTATATTAAACCGGGGAAATGGCAAAAGCCTTGACAAAAACACTTCTTGGAAAAATATAACTAAACAATATTTTTCGTACTGACAGGGAAGTGAAAACAATTTAATCCTCACTTCCCTGTTGAGAAAACGTGAAAAAAAAGCACATTTGTGTTAATTATTTTTATTTAATAAATTAACAGAACAAAAGCTAATACTACTAGGCCAAAGGTTTTAGTATAAATTGCCAAACTAAGTCTTGTTTTTGAATATCAATTTCGTCCTGTACTATAATTGACAGGGGAGTGGGAAACAGGGCAGGTATAATTTTGAGTTTTGTAGCACCTCAAAATTACCTTTAGCACACCCTGTTTACAATGAAAAGCTTTTAATGACATCTAAATAAAGTGTTTTGGGATACTTATCACACAATGTTATCAAATCATAAGAATAAAAATCAACTGATTTTTTATGAAGAGCACGGGAGTGATAAACAATTTTTACAACTCGTCATTTTACTTGAAAAAACATTCGAAGCAGATCCTCTCTTTCCAGAAATTAAAATCAAGCTGAAATCATTTGTTTTTGTGTACATTGAGATTCTAAATTAGCTGACTGAAAAATAAAAAAAAGCCACATTTACGCTTCACAAATGTTGTGTTTTCATTGTGACAGGGGAGTGATAAAATTTTGTGTGACAGACATTAGTGAAGCTTTTATCATCCTTTAGGATAATATTTTTTAGTTTTTTATTTTTCAGCTACATTCGTGAGGGCATAATGAAAAAAATACTCTAACAAAAAACTTCCTGCAAGTTACTGTAGGCCTAAAAAAATCAACGAAAGTTAAAAATCCGAGTAGTGTTCAGGCCAGGGGAGTGAGAATTAGGACTTTGCAAAGCTCCAGCTCCAGACCAAAGGTTGTTACAGATCATCCAGTGCTAGGTATAATTCAAAATAGTTTTGTATCATCTTACTAAAAAGGAAAAATATTAATATTTTCAATACGGATTGAATAATAGACAAAAACCAAAAAGTGCTACTTTTCTGTAGAATCGCCTATACACATACGACGAACATCGTTCAAGCACTTTTACGATCCCAATATTGAAGGAAGCACACTTTAACATAACACAATTCATTATATTCCTCTATATTCGATTGCTGATTATGAACCCAAACGTCTCAGAATTAGTTTTCAACGGTGATTCGTTTACGTTATTTCAGTTAGTTGGCATGAAACTATAGTTGTACCCTTTGGAGTGGAAGAAGAGGTATTTACACGATTTCGCATTGGACACACATTGCTCACACAAAATTGCCTCATTCACAGAAAAGACAAAGCAATACGAATATTTTGTAAAGTAAATTTGACAATTAACATATACTATTATTATTTTATTATTATTAACAACGGGTGCCCACGTAGAGGGAGCTGCACCGAGGCCAACAAGGCCTATTGTGCCACCCGACAAGCCAGCCTGTTACACCAACAGCGCCGTATCCGAGATGAACCTTAGCAGAGTTCGAAGGTTCAGTTCAGGTAGCCTTCTAGGGTCATCTATGAAGTCCGCACCAAAATACAGGTATCTCTTTGCTACAAGAGCTGGACATCTGCATATGATGTGATACGGCGTCTCGTCGTCTTCAAAGCATAGTCTGCACCATGAGGTCCTGGTCAGCCCCATGGAGTAGAGGTGCCGGTGCATTCTACAGTGACCTGTAAGAAGAGCTGTAACTAGTCTTACCTTGGACCTGCACAGATTAAGGAGAGTCTCCGTCCTCTTCTTGTCCACAAAGGAAAGGAACAGCGTCGCCTGTCTCTGGGTGGAGCTGCTGCACCAATTCCTCCTGTGCTCAGCTTCCGCCCACCTTCTAATACTTAATCTGGCCACAGCTGGTGCGATCCCACATTGAGGTTCTGGTGATAGGGGGATTGTCGCTGCACCAATATTGGCCAACTCGTCAGCTCTTTCATTACCCTGGATACCAGAGTGGCCTGGGACCCACTCCAGTCTGACCTTGTTACGTCGTCCAAGTAAGTTTAAGCTGTCTTTGCATTGCTGTACCACCTTTGACCTGATCCTATTCGTGGATAGAGCTCTTATGGCCGCTTGGCTATCGGAGAAAATAGTGAAGCGCCTGTCTAATGGAGAGCCGCTATTCATAAGGTCTGCGCAAGCGCCGATGGCGGTGACTTCAGCTTGGAACACCGTAGCATACCTCCCCAGAGGCAAGGCAACATTATGTGTGGACCCCTGAATCCACACACCAGCTCCTGTGCCAGATTCGGTTTTTGAGCCGTCTGTGTAACAAAACCGATCCACCCGGCTTGGTGTTAATTTGTGCTCCAGCGCTGCTTCCCTCGGCTTGATCACAGTTGTAAAGTTTGAGGTGAAGGAGTGCTGGTCCTGAAAATCCGATGGCATGCAGAGAATTGGGTCCTGCCAGTTCCTTCGGATAATCGCACAAACATATACTAACAGAATGCAAAAGAATTCACAAACTGACTAGGTATCCCAAATGATCTAGAACAACTTATTCCATAAGAGAGTTTATACATATACATTATTCTAGACTATCCAAAACACACATATTTAATATTAAAAAATACTTAAGCAGGATACACACGGTCAGGCAGGCCTATCAGTTAGCCCTGAACAGTCCGCCGGGAAGCCAGACGCCTGAACGTGTATATATTCCGGCCGGTCTGTCAGTTAAGACTGTTCAGGCGGCCGGAATATATATATATATATATATATATATATATATATATATATATATATTTTTTTTTTTTTTTTTTTTTTTTTTTTGACAAATCCCGATTTATCACTTAAACGAAGCTTTGTATGAAAAAACACCTCAATACAAATGTTGCAGCTTACTAAATTATCTTTAAGATGAGACCAAGTTCATTCAGCGTCTTGGCTTCAATATTTTACGAGATAATCGTGTTTGAATAACTCATCGGATGGAGATTTTGTTTCATAGAGAGTTAGACATTTTTTAATCCGGCGAACCGTCTGCCCATGAAACGCAAAAACTGGGGAAAATAATCTCCGTTAATTTTTTTTTCTCGCTTATTCCTAACCGGAAGATGTATTGTATGCTTATTTCTGTCGGAAGAATTGTGTAACAAAAAAAAAATCTTCCGTTAAGGAATAAGTGAGAATTTGTTAAAAAATTAAAAAAAGAAAAAAAAGAAGAAAAAAAAAAAAAGGAAAATGAAACGAGATTATGTTCCCTGTTTTTGCATAAAAGATAATTTAATAAGCTACAACTTTTGTTTTGAGGCGGTTTGTTTTGTCAAAGACAGACGGTTTTTTTTTTGCGGAAGAATTGTGTAAAAAAAATAATCTTCCGTTAAGGAATAAGTGAGAATTTGTACAAGAAAAAAAAAAAAGAAATATATATATACATATATATATATATTATTTTTCACAGTTTTTGCGTAAAAGATACTTTAATTGAGAAATTGGGGTGTTTTTCGTACAACGCTTCGTTTAAGCGATAAATCGGGATTTCTCGAGAAAAACAAAAAAAAACTGTTTTTAGCGTTTTTCTTGAAAACTAAGCGAAAACGATAAAATCGCCAAAGGACTTTTTTATTTCGTTTTTCGATTCCCCGTCGAAATGTTACTTCAATTAAAATGATTTGACATACTTGGCGGAAATTTTGGAAGATTTTCTGTTTTCAAGCAGATTGATGTAAGAGAAAATTGGTTTAGTGCTTAATTAGGCCATATGCTCCTACCATATGCTTTAATTGCCACTACTGGTAATAGATACCCACTAGGCACGACCAGATCACCAAGCCACTATATATAAACATCTGTTCCTACAAAATATTCTCCATCATTTGTAATTGGGAGAAAATGTCTAACTATTATTTACAAAGCATTTTTAAGCAAGAGAGGATTTTATTTTGCAAATTATATCTTGTCTAAGATCGTGCCCACTTATTTTGTTTTCGCTACGAAACTTTGTATATAGCATTCCCATATGAAACGGTTTGACGATTTCGTTAACCAATCTACCTGAAGGGAGATTTACCTTGGACACAAAATACTTAGAAGTTGCGATTTATTTCAGAACAAAATTAAATAAGAATAAAGAGTACGTAAAATTGGGTAGTGTCGAGTGCATTCCTGAATAATTTGCTTAAAATAACCTATATAGATAAATAAAATTAAAAAAAAAAAAACTGTTCTACTGTTTTGAACATTTTATGAGCAGCTGTTTCAATGATTAATTTTGTAATTAATTTTTTTTCAGATTTTTGTGAATGCGGGACACACCCCGTTTTATATTAATGTTTTTTAACTAACATAGCCAACTTTGCAGCATTTAATTTTGAATTATTTTTTATTTGGCACACAATCCAACTTTTGCCACTGCCGGTAAAATGTTTATTTTGTAATGACTCTAGCTTTTATTAATATTCTGTTTTCTTTTTTAAAACGTTCAATAATATGTTAAATGGTCGCATAAATCCTATTGATAATAGACGCGATTTTATGTTGTTTTGCCCTTTTTAAATTTGTTAATCACGATTTCTCGTTCAGGAATAGTTGTAAGCATACCAAATTTAAGCAAATGCTCGAACAAGACTGATTACTTGTATTAATATTGTTTATTTTCGTTTTTATGAAAAGGAATTATAATACTAGTAAACTCATGTCCCCAAAAATTGAAGAATACATATTTTCTAAACGGAACTAAACTTTGCATCTTTTTCACTGTTGACCTTCAATCCTATGAGTTTTAATGAAGAATTTTTTTTCTATTTGTACAAATGTTGTAGGGTTGATTTGATTATAAAAACTTAATGTATGACAATGAATCATTATGCCCTCATGTGCATTAGCATTTAAATTGTAACAAATTGAGATCAACTAGCAATAGAAATAGAAATCTTGGTTTGCATCATTTTGACTGTGAGCCACTGTCTTGATACGGGAAATCTGCTAGACTAGGTCAAAATAGTCAAATTTCATCATTTGGTCTAAAGGTCAAAAGTTTTGTTCAAGTAAAAATTGGCTACACTGAACCATTCAGATTCTGACGAAGATTTTGAATATTGTCTCAAATTTATTTGTTGATGTTCTTGATTATTAGAATCACTCGAACTCATTGATGACTTTACATCACTATATAATCATGTAATGCAGTTTATTTCAACAGTCACTGTCTAACTAAGGAGCGCTGGCCTTTCTTTGATGTGAGCTATCTACTCGCAGGCTGTGGTGCTGGCCTCTGTTGGCTGTTTCACGAATTAATTTTGACGTAACTGGGTATACAGATAGATCTTGATACGGGGAGAGTCATAGGCAGAAAGTTGATGTAGTGTTATTTGTCAAATACCACTCACTCACTGACTGACCTATCATCGCCAAGGCCAAACCACTAGACAGAAAAATTTGAAATTTTGCATGGACACTCCCTTTAGAACGTAAACACTCGCTAAGAAAGGATTCTTTGATATTCAAATTTTTAAGTATTTTTAGAGGGGTTTGAATTTTAGTTGGTTAGAGCAGACAAGCCTAGGCAGCATTGCTAGGACGATAACACAACAGCTGTTCCGTACTGTATCTATTTCATAGTGTTATTTTTAATTGGGGTTAATTTCAACTATAATAGCAGTCCTTGAATTACTAGAAATGAACTGTCCCTCATAGAGTTTACGCTACGAGGGACAAAATCACCATTTTAATTTAGGTTTATTCCGACTTGTCCCCCATAGAGTTTTCCTGGTGATGGTCGGAGGTAATAATATCCCAAACCCTTGCACAGCCTCCTCACCCATCAGTATCCCCAGCCACAACACTTCTTGGTAATGTTCGCAAATATAATGGCTGTTTTCAAATGACATCTGAGAAACATAAATTTTTAAATTTTAACGTACATTTATTATTGAGAACGTAATTTAACCTGTATTGGTTACTAGCTGACTACCCGTGCTTCACCACGGCCGATAAGTAGTTTTTATATTGCGTTAAATAATGTTCAAAATCAAAATTAACGCTACTACATAATTTTGTACACCTTATTATTGCACGGAATTTAGAGTTACCCAGGAAACTATGTGTAGGTAACCGTGCTTGTTTCCGTTGGGGAATAAAAAAAACACAATACAACAATCTCTTCAATTGACATCGCCCCACCGAACATTAAAACAAAAACTTTTTTGTAGAGAATTTAGTAATCTTTCGAAAAGCCGCCTTCCACTTATAAGACTTCCCAACCATTTTCGAGATATTTTAGAAAATATACTGAGATTCAAAAACTTCGTATCACCGTTAATACAATTTTTTTTTTCCAAATACTTCTTACCTCCAAACGATACCAAAGTTTAAATATCTTAGATTAGATGAATTTCAAATACCTGGTACAAGCTTCAAGTGAAGCAATCGTCGTTTCTGGATACCCAAACAGAAAATTCGTTCAGAAAAGTATTTCTATCACTTTTTCTCGTAAACGGTTACAGAAATCGCTTTAAAAATGGTTTCATTCGTTTTGCAGGAACCTATATAACGCGTATCTGCAGGCATATAGACTCGAAAATGTAAGCATTCCGATTTTTACGCACTAATTTTGCTCCAAAAACACCGTTCCGGTAAACGGATTCAGCTTGTTAATGAACTTGACCTTTCAAATGAGAAGATAGATTTTTGTACCAAATGTCATCAAAATCTGACAATTTTTGAGGCAATGAGGAACTTCTTAAAGCTGAATACCCGTAAAAAAAAAACCTTTTTTTGCGAGTGTTTACATTCTAAACGGATTGTCCGTGCAAAATTTCAGACTTTTGTGTCAAGTGGTTCGGGCTATTATTACCTCGGATGGACCATCACCAGGGCGTAAACTCTATGAGGGACAAAATCACAGTTTATTTCTAGTAATTCAAGGTCTGCTATCATAGTTGAAATTAACCTCAATTTAAAATAATACTATGAAATAGATACAATACGGTAACAGCTGTTCTGTTATAGTCCTAGCAAAGCTTGCTGCCTTGGCTTGCCTGCTCTAACCAACTCAAACTTTAAACCCCTCTAAAAATACTTAAAAATTTGAATATCAAAAAATCCTTTCTTAGTGAGTGCCTACGTTATGTAGGGTGTGCCCATGCAAAATTTTAAAATTTTCTGTCGAGTGGTTTGGGCTGGGGGATGATAGGTCAGTGTGTGAGTGGTATTTGACAAATATATAGTAGATACTGCTGTTAATGGTAACCTATAGATAACGGGTTATCTCTAGGTTATCTGTTTGTTCACACTGGTCCAAAGCGCACTCAAGAAACATTATACTTTGATTACTTATCAATTGATGTATAACGTATAGTATGACGGGAACCGTGCTACAATAAACTGGAAAAAATTATACATATAGTAGCGTTAATTTTGATTATTACTTAACGCAATAAAATAACTACTTATCTGCCGTGACGAACACGGGTATTCAGCTAGTTACCAATATTAGAGGTAAACTAATCATGATTATTTTGTAGGCTAAGCACATTCTTCAGAAATGAGGTCAATTCCAGTCCCACAGAATTTTGAATCTAGAGCCCGAGGAATAATGCGTTTAGCATCTGTACATTAATTAAGTGTGCTTACAAATATAAATAATAATATATAGAGACATTGATTATTAAGAATAACAAAGTTAAAAGACAAAATAAATGAAAAACTAATATAAAATAATAACAGATTGAATAAGAAATAATAATGGTAATGATAAAAACACTTGGAAGGAACCAATATTGATTGGTTCTTCCTACTTTAGAATAATTTTTTGCCATTTAGTGAGTTATAGGATCACGAGGCCATAGAAGTCTCTAGAGCCTTCTAGGCGTTTTGTTTTTAATATTTTGTGTGGGTTTGAGGCGAAAGTGTTAATGCTTAGGGATTGGGATGGAAAGACAGTTTAGAATGAAAGGTTAGGAAACGGGGTTTTGCCAGTTCTTGTACGATAGGGATGTTGAGAACATAGCGAGGAGTATGACGAGTCTGCGTAGCACTTTGGATAAAAAAGGCCTACATTCTCTGTATGTTTAAAGTCGTAGTTATTCCGAGGAGTTCAAGTCCGCAGGTCCAAATATGTAGGTCGGATAATGGTTTTGTGTACAATGAATTTGTTGTGTGTCTTGTGAATTTTGATTTAACTAATTAGGCTAAGATTTTTCTTTCAAATTGATCCCTATTGATATTGTATGTATATTGTGTGTTTAGGCGGTAAGAGCAGGACGTGAGAGCCCACCGATGTGTAGGAACGGGACCAGAGTTCGGGTGAAGGAAGAAATAACAGAAGCCACACACCGAACGAAACCTGTCATGTTCATACACTCATCGGTACCTATCTTTTCCTACTATATTTTTATGTAACAATCACATTGTGCATGTAAGAGATATTATTATCGTATTAATCTAAATTATATTCCAGTTTAATATCTTCTTTTTTAATGTATGGTGAAGAGCTATAATGCAAATCATTAAATGAATATTTCAATTCTATTTTTTTTGTAGCCATAAATTACAGTTAAGGAAAGTAAATACTTCGGAAAAACATAGTAGAACCACAAAGTTATAGTAAATAATGTTTCATATTAACATATAATTCTAGAAACTCTTTAGTTTATCGAGTTAAAATTTAATAATCAAAAGAGATTTCTGAAAAAAAACAAAACAGTGTAACAAGCATTAAATATTGCTTGCTGGATTTCACAATAATCCAGCATTTACTATAAATTTTCAAATACTCAAAAATGTTGATAAAATCCAAATGTATTTAGATATTATATTCTATGGAAGAGGGAGGATAATTTATAAAGGATAATATTTATTATTTTACCCTATGATACCGTCCCTTATCAATTAATACTGAATTCTTTATTGAAGTTATAAACATATGCTTCATTTATTTATCCTTACGCCATATACAATGTAAACAATGATTCATGCTTCTTGAAAAAAAATAGGAAAAATATTTTTATTTTGGACCTAAACAGATTGTGTTTTTTTTAACAAAAGGAAAGAAAAATAATAAAAAAATAGTAACTCTTTATCAATAAAAATTTCAAAATAAAAGGTCTTGATACAACCTCGGGTTCAGGCGTTGGGCGGTTCTCCGAGGTGGTAAATCGAGGTAGCTGAAGAAAGAGGCCGATTTTCTTGACACCTTCGGGCCAGTTCTTCGATGTGAAATGCGATTGGATCAATTCCCAGTTCTCGTTGGAGCAAGGTGTTTCGAACGAACCAAGGGCCGTCGGCTGCAATCCGCAGCACTTTGTTTTATAAAGTCTGAAGTCTTTTGATGTTTATCGTGTTTGTTCCGTACCACACAGGGCAGGCGTCATTCAGTATTGGGAGGATTATCATTTTGTAAAATAGTGTAACTAGTGAAGGTCGAAGTGATGTTCTTCTGTTCATCAGTAGGTACAGTTTTGAGAGTATGAAGTGTGCCTGTCATGATTTTATGTTAATTAGCAGTCTCCAAGTAAGTCGAGTATCGAAGTACAGCCCCTACATACCTCACTCCCTGGTACCTCGGGCTCCAAAGACTGGGAGTCCGTCCAATCGGATTTCTGGTAGTTCTTCGTTTGAAAACCACCTTACAGAAAAAACTTTGGCCTTCCTTTTTTTGAACTAAGGATCAGACGCCTTTTGGTAAACCAGTGAGTCAAGCAGTTCGCCGTTCCTTGCAGGTTTTGAAACATCGTGGACAGATTACTATGAGTCGATAAGATGTTGAGTGCTGAGTGGAGGGATCTTCTTCCGGCATGTCCGAGACGAAGAGGAGGTAGAGAAGGGGGCTCAATATAGCTCCTTGTGGAACTCCAGGTTCCAAAGCGATCTTGCGGCTGAGGGTGGTTCCGATCCGGACTTGGCATCCTCTAAGAAAGATTTTATGGAGGAGAAGAGATTCACTAGTGGCGATTTCTGTGCCAAGCCTGATGTCCTGAACAAGCCATCTGTGTATTCCTTGGCTTCAAACCCCTGCTTCATGAAAATCATGTTATAATTATTCGTTAATTAAATACTTAAGCATCCTTATATAGATACTAAAAAAAAATTATTTTAAGATCAATTAATACTATTTATTTTCTCTATAATTACGGGAAATTTTGTTTAAAATGTGAAGCATGAACTACATCAAAAAGAGCAACTGAACCCTGGGAGATCCTCTTATCTTCCCTATTCAAAAACTCAAACCACTACAAATAACTTATCAAACTTAATTGACATATCCTTGCCTAAATTTAAATAAAATTCATCAACATTTAGGTATCGAATGATAAATTTGAAACTAACACTGAAACGAGTGCCATCAATTTTTTCCTTTTAGTTTTATCATTATATATTTAGTGCTTTTTACTGTTTGAAATACTTTAAAACTTATATATATATATATATATATAGGTGTGCGTTGAAAACTAAAAGACTCGGCACCAAGCAGTGCGTACTATGAAGAGCAATAGTAAATAGATAACGTACTCATTGGGGTAAACGCGTTTCGGTTACTCCTTACTATCGTAAAGCAATAGTGATTAACACTTTGTATATTTCAAACGAGATAATATTAGAGGTATTAAAACGTGAATACAATAAACAAAAAATATCCAAAATGTAATCATCCGATCTTAAAAAAAAGAAAAGAAGTTTAATATAAAATACAATATAGAAATACTAGATCCTCGGCGGAGAAGAAAGAGAGAGTAAAAGAAGAGGGGGGGGGGGGTAGATGGGGCACTGATGGAAGCGAAGTACAAAAAATATCAGAACCCAGCGAGATTTACGGGGCGTAATTGCAGGGTAGGGGATGTTAATAGGGCGAGCGTGGCGCCTCCAAGTGGTGGGAACTTTAACTTCACCTAGCCTACTCTCATGAAGCATTCCCTTTTGTTTCTATGTCAGTCTGTCGGTGGTGATCTTGACATTCGGTAGCCAATAACTACAAGGTCAATCGTATCTTTTGTCAAATTGTATTAAACACGTATGAATATTATTATTATCTGAACAAATATAAGTATTGACTTTGATTTAGTTTTCTTTTAGCTCTCAATTCATAGAGGGGAAACCCGCCTATGAGGTATCCGGAAGTAACGACTAGAATATTTCAATTTTCAGATTCCATAGATCGCGGATATAAAGGTGGTTATGGGGGGCGAGGTTCGCTAAGTGGGACTCATATGCTGGAAGACATAAGTTCAAATCCCGAGCAAGCACTTAAGATTTTTTCTTCTTCGCTCATGGAATGAATTCGGCCTCCCTGGCCGTCCCTAGGCCAACCCAGCCTTTAATTAATTTATTAATGGGTACCTAAATGCTAATGACTCTAGCAGTCGAAGCAGCAAAGGGGAAAACCAGGCGGCCGGAGCATAGTACCGACCACACTATCTCCCTACTGTGCCGAATGGTCATGAATCAGATGCCTCTATAGTATCTGCCCCACAGGGCCCTCGTTGCGGGACGGTTTTTTTTTGTTATATATATATATATATATATATATATATATATATATATATATATATATATATATATATACACACACACACATACTAACAGATACCATCCACCGGAACATGATTTTTGGAGTGAAAAAAACATTCAAAATCAATTCATTTGTCTTACAGAGTAGATTGAGGAAAAATTCAGTCGTTAAACAATAATTTATATTTCCTCAAGTAAATTTAAAAATATGTTTACGTTTTCGATGTCAATCAGAAATAAGTGCAAAGACTCCGAAACTGGTAAGCCATACATGTTCAGTTGAAATCTCAAGGCAGAGACTGTACAGTTTGGCCTGAAGGTTTGGACTGTACGGGGTTTGGAAGCACACGAGAACTCGGACCTCAAGAATTTCTCATACACGGTGAGGAATATCTCAAGATTGGGAATCCGCAGACCAAATCTTGAGATATTCCTCCCCGTGTATGGGTACCCTTAGTTTCGTTTCTTTCAACTGTTCTTTGTGCTTGATTTCCTCAGTGTTTTATTGCTTTTTGTACTTTAGCAGTAACATTTGCCAGTAGAAAAACATTTGTAAAATGAGAAACAGATATAATCATCATAACATATGTTTGCAATCTACGAAGAAAAATCTTAGATTTCTATTCTTCCAAGAATTGCAGATATCCCCAACTGTAAAGGCCAAAATAGCATATCAAAAGTGTAAAATGGTAAATAAGAGCAAGGAGAAGCTAGTGGATTCAAAAAACGACTGGTAGAAGCAAACAGAAAACAGTCAGGTAAACCTTATACCTCGCTACCTAGTTGTTAAACTCGGCTAAGAGGGGAAAACATTTAATTACGTTAGTCCCTTCGAAATAAGCCGATGGATTTCTTCCTTTGGGAAAAACATCAAGGTCAAGAAATTGAGGAAATCCGGCTTATTGTTTTTAGATTCACCAAATAATGAGGTAACGAGAAAACTACTTGCTCAAAAAGCACTGAACAAATGCAAAATAAGTGTTCAGCCTCACAAGACACTCAATCAAACAAGAGGCGTATTCTTCTGTCCTGAAATAAGAGATCTCAAAGGAGAAGAGATCCTCCAAGAATTAAAAGAATAGAACGTCTGTAAAATAAGACGACTTGGAGATCCAACAAAGAGGTCAGCACTTTTCATGGCGACGTTTGACAATCCCCAACTTCCAGAGAGGCTGTATATAGGATACATCTCTGTGCCTGTACGTCATTACATTCCTCCACCACTCGTCTGCTATCGGTGCGGTTTACTTGGCCACCATAAGGCTACCTGTGAGAAGGGAGCAGTGTGCCGAAAATGCGCTGAACCGTTGCATGAAAATGAGTGCACAAGGGTTAAGTGTTGTATCTGCGGTGATCAACATCGAACGACTGTAAAACTCTGCCCCGTTTATGCAGAAGAATATGAGGTGAAGAAAATAATGGTACACCAAAACCTTAATTACTTCGAAGCAAAACGACGGATTAAAAGCACAGGATCAGAGTCATACGCTAGCAAGACGATGAGTACTCCATCTAATACCGAGGCTACACCACAACAAGGGGGTACAAGCTGACTGCTTTAGTACTGGTGATGAGTAGAAGGTTAGAAGTCCTGGAGAAGGCGTTGGTCAAGAATCCCGGTGTCCCTGAAGCTGTGCCTACCACAGGAAAGGCTCCAGTTCTAAAAGATGCCTCCAGCAGTCTTCGACTCAACGCCGGCTCAGACGAAGAACCAAGAGCAAGGATTATACCTGGAAGCCAAGACGAACCCGGAACGAATCGTAAATTTCAAGGACGACTGAGCAAAAACAAACCACCAACAGACATACTACAGGACATTAGGAAATATAAAAAACGGTAAAACTGGACTACTATTATTTTACATTCCTTTTATTTATACTTAATGTTTTCTTTAATTTTATCTCAAATGGTGTTTCATAATTCATTTTATCTGATCTCTAACATCAACGCCAATTTAATTGTTCTTAAACTATATGGACTTCTATCTTCTAATATAAGAATAAGGTATAACATTGGTTTTAACCATATGACTAAGTTCTTTCGTAATTTCCCAAAAACTCTTACAATTTTTAAAATTATTTCTTTTAATTGCCGTTTTATCTCCTATTTTAAACAAAAATATTTTCTCTGGATATTTTTGTATACAAAAGCTGTATATCTTAGTATTTTATCATATTTTATAAAATCCCAGTTTAGTGTTATCAAAGCAAATTTGCTACAGTGTGGCTGTTTACGTGTTTTAAATAAACCGTTATTAGTTTGTAGTTCGAAAATTGGACTTAATTTGAGATTTTGTTTTATATGTTTAGAGCAAAACTAATTTCATGACGATATTACAATGGAATATTAATGGAATCACCAGGCATATTTCTGATCTAAAACTCCTCCTGAGCCAGTCCAAATTACAAATCATTGCACTCCAAGAAACACACCTTCAACAAGGTAAGGGAATCAGCATACATGGCTATTCCCTCTACAGGAGAGACTACTCCTTGGGAGGTAGAGCTTGTGGCGGAGTTGCGATATTTGTAGAGGATAGCATCCACAGCGAACCTGTTCAGCTGAGGACGACTATCCAAGTAGTAGCTGTCGCAGTACATGTTCCTTTTCGTCTAACTGTATGTTGTATTTATCTTCCACCAAGTGAGCCCATAGACGTTCATGAACTCAATGACTTACTGTCACTATTACCGACGCCTTTATTATTCTTAGGAGACCTTAATGCTAAAAGTGCAATGTGGCATTCATTGACCAGCAACTATAAAAGCGTTCAATTACAAAATATATTTGAACAAAATGATCTCTTATGCTTCAACAACGACAGACCGACTCACCTTTGCCCAAGAACAGGGACATTTACTAATATAGACGTGACGCTCTGTACTCCTGACATTTACACACGGTTTTCTTGGGAAGTGAGTCGTGAACCTCACGGTTGAATACTTAAACGACATAGTAACTAACCAACATGAAATTAGTAACATAATAGGGAGTTATTTCGCAACAATATCAAGCAATGACAACTACAATAATCATTTTTTACAATACCGACTTAACGCAGAAAACATGACCCTTCCCATTACTGACGAACATGACCACCCCTTGAATGATTACATTACTATAAACGAACTACAACATGTACTGTCGACAGTTCATCCCACATCTCCAGGACCTGACGGACTGACTTACGATATGTACAAAAATCTACCCAACATAGGCCTTGTCACGCTCCTTGATATATTCAATGACATCTAACAGAGGGGTGCCTATCCTCACTTCTGGAATGAGTCTGTAGTAGTTCCTGTATTGAAGAAAGGGAAAGATAGCAAACTACCTTCGAGTTTCAGACCAATTAGTATGACAAATTGCTGTAGCAAACTTCTTGAAAAGATTGTCAACAAAAGGCTAATTTGGTTTCTGGAACATAATAAATTACTTTCAGCTTACCAATGTGGTTTCCGGTCCCAGCATTCTGCAACCCACCATATCGCTAGAGTCGAAAATGACATCTTAAATGCCTTTTTAAACAAGAAATCAGTTCTTGCTGTATCTTTAGACCTTGAAAAGGCCTATGACAGGGTATGGAGAAGACTGATCCTATCACAGATGCTTGAATGGGGAGTCCAATGTAAAGTCTTGAAGTATTTGCACAGCTATCTTTCCAACAGAACATTCAGGGTGAGTATAGGCACTGCTCTCTCAGATGTATTTCTGCAGGAGAATGGAGTGCCTCAAGGAGGAGTACTGATTACTACTCTGTTTAATATCGCTGTAAATTCCGTCATAGGCTGTATTTCCCAAGGAGTGTCTTATTGTCAGTATGCTGATGACCTCCTTATTTACACCTCATATTCACAACTTGACAAGGGACAACAACAAATACAGGCTTCATTAAAAAATTTAGAAAAATGGTGTATTAAAACTGGGTTTCAATTCTCTAACGATAAGACGAAATATATAATATTCTCCAGGAAAAGAGAAAAACAAATTGCCCAATTATCATTACACCAGAAAGCCATCGACAGAACTGACTTACTCACATTTCTGGAAATGACATTAGACAGAAAACTGACGTGGTTACCTCACCTAAAGGGACTTCTTACCAAATGCAAGAAATCCTTGAATCTGTTAAGAATCCTTAGTAATACTAAATGGGGTGCTGACAAATGTACCATGCTCACATTCTATCGTTCCTTTACCAGGTCTCTTCTGGAGTATGGTTGTGTAGCATATTCATCTGCCAGTCCAACCGCTCTTAAACTACTCAACACCATACACAACACTGGACTAAGGCTTGCGACAGGAGCATTTAGGACCAGTCCTTCAGAAAGCCTGTGTGCATTAGCTGGCGAACCACCATTGCACATCAGGCGTCGAATGGTGTGCTCTAAATTTATTTTAAAGTCGAAAGGACTCGGTACACCATGTGTAACCGATTTTTTAAATAACCCAAATTTTAACAAATACTTAATGGCAAACTGCAGAAGGAAACCATTAATTGTAAGAGTTTTAGAAGATAGAAGATTCCACATCCTGACAGAAACAGCAATCATCCCAAACACATTCACTGACATTCCACCTTGGAGAGTATAAAACTTAAGGATTGACTTAACATTAACAAAATACAAAAAGACTGTCCTAACGTCTACTGTATTTTATAAAAATCTAATAAACTTAATGATGCGACGGGATACTGATACGTTGTACATTTGCAGTGACGGTGCCAAGACTAAATTCGGAACAGGAGCAGCTGCAATTGTTGACGACAACACTTACCTACTGAAACTACCCGACGAGACGACTGTATATACAGCTGAACTGCACGGAGTACTGTTAGCACAACAACAAAACAAACGTTCAAGACAGAATAAATCGACACATAACTGTTTGCACTGACTCCTTAAGTTCGTTACTCTCCATCCAAAACATGTACAGTACACATCCAATCATCAGTAACATATTATCACAAATATATAAACTACAAAACAATAATACACACATTACGTTGCTATGGTTACCTGGACACGAAGACATCAAACTCAGTACTGCCGTCGACTTACAAGCAAAACTAGCCACTCAAAGACCAACCTTTGACTTACATACTGTGACTTCATCGGACTTCTACAAAACATTACTGACTTACATTCAGTACGAATGGGAAAGTGAGTGGGTATCAAGCAGAAACAAAATTACGAGAAATTAAAAATACAACGAAAGCCTGGTCAAAGGAACACTTCTCTTGACGAGATGATGTTATTTTAAGCAGGCTTCGAATTGGACACACTCTACTTACCCATTCCTACTTACTAGAAAGAAAGGACAGACCAACTTGTAAATACTGCAATGAGACTCTGACAGTTAAACATATACATACAAACTGCAGAAAACTCATTACAAATATATACAAATATGCCCCACGACTTACTGACAGAAGGTAGCCCACACATCCATACAATCCTCAAACATTTGAAAAACACACATTTATACAACAAGCTGTAAATAGTTCACTTAACTTTCACATCCACTATTTCAAAATTTTGTGTTTACATCTAATTATTACTTTAGTGTTACTATTTGTTCTGTTTTTATTTTATTTATTTTTTTTTTTTTTTACTTTATCTTCTTTTTCACGTTTTGTTAACATTTAAGTTCTTTATTTATTCATTTACCTTTTCTTTTTCTTTTTTTTTCTTGACGTAACAAACATAAAATGAGTTTGTCGCCAATGTTGCGATGCTCAACAATGAAATAAAATAAATAAATAAATGAGAAACATTTTTTCGTTTTTCCGCACTGGAAGTTTGTGGTTCCTGAAATAAAAACAAATTACACAAGGGATAATAACGTGATGGAAACGCGCTAAGGTGACGCAGTTTCTGGGAGTAGGGTTTTTGTTATGGACGCGTCCTCTCATGGAGTACAACTCGATGCTTCAGTTTCGTACTGCACAGCCCGGTATGTCGTTGACACCGTTTGAGTCACAGCCATTAGAATTGCGCAAAATCGTCAAAATCCATTAAGGAACAAAAAAAAAAAAACTTACTCTTGTTTTGAAATTATATTTTAGTGAAATTTTAGTATATTGGGTCTAGAAGCATTTACTTTAGAGATGATGTTACGGAAAAATAATGCTTTATTTGAAGCACAAGATCCTCTCTTGTTGTGTCAATATCCTAAATTGGTCCTGCGATAATGTTGTTCTCTATGTCCCGGAGAAAGCTATTGAATAATAGAGGGCTGAGTGATGAGCCTTGTTTAACTCCTGAAGTAATTTCTACAGAGTTATAAGGCGAACCATCATTGACGGGCGAGGCTCTGTAATAAAATGCTTTCTTTATTTTTATAGGCTTTCTACTCAGTCTAATGACTAAGAGATTAAACAATTATAACTAACAGAATAGTGAGATCTTCAAAATCAATCGCAGTAAAGTGGAAAAGAAAGAAATGTAACCTCTAGAGAAAATGTATTGGTTATAAATAGAAAAAGTTAGATTTTCAGGAACTGCATTATCGTAGTCTATTTTCATATAATGTTTACTTCCAGTCTGATTTGGCAAGTTTATTGTAGAAACTCTTAATGTTTTGCTGTCAAATTGCTTGCTATTCTTGCAGCAAATCTAAATTTATTGAATAATTTTACTGATAAGCTAATATAAATACTCTGAATAATATCCAAGAAAACCTACCTGTGTTTTTGGTCTCCCAGTAGTTTTAAAGCAAGGCTGTATTACGAAAATGCAATGAAAAAGCCATTTCTAGTCAATTTTTCCGAGATTAGTAATATCCTTTACAATATCCTTTTACTGTTGAAAGAATATAAAAATCTGTAATAATTTCCTTTAATGGAACAAAACCAACCCATCGAAAATTCCATCAATCTTTTCATCTAATGCTATGGTCATATATAAATTACAAGTCTACCTTTTTTTTTTAGGAAGTTTATTAAGCTTTTAATTCAATTTCTCCAGGTATTTATCTAAATAAACAAAACTTCGTCTTACGTTTATCAATAATCTAATTTATTTTAAAATACATCCTCTTCATAAAACGTAAAATTTACTTAATTTAGTTTGGATCGTGGATTCTCAAACTATTATAGATTACCACCCATTTTACAAGAAAAACATTTTATGGCGCGAACAGTATTTTATTTTATTGAATTTCTAATTTAGTATGTACGCCGGCATTGCTCCCTTGCCTGCTGTAACCCCCTCCCCCTCCATGTACGTTTAGACCCGCTACCGCCCCCAGGAAAAGCTCTAACGTCCCCAGGTAGTGGTACTGCCCCCGTTGGGAACCTACGGTTAAGTTGAAAGTGGACCATGCGAGAAATCTCATGGTCCAACATTCTTGAGTACCCGAAACCGTAAATATAGGTCTGTTGGAAGGCTTTTCATTAGATTTACTTCTTCAAATTAAGAAGCGTTTTCGGAAGCCAAATAAAACAAACCTTTAACTTGAAGAGTTTTTCGTACGATTTCCGCTGATTTTATGATATGGTGTTTCCCTAAAAAATAAATAACTACACAGGCACACACACAAAAAAACACCATACATACATTCTTATTTATTTCGACACGCTGAATCAGAATCCGGAGTCCATTTCACCCCAGCACCTCAAGTGTAAGAGCATTTGAAGGTCAAATTTCGTATGACGTCGTTAAAGAAGAAACAACTAGAGTTTCCGTGGTTATTTTGAAAAAAATAGATCAACAGTCAAAATTCTTTTTTTACAAAATAGACATATTTGTCCTTGAAATGATTTTGCGCCGATGGGGTGAAAAAGACCTCG
The DNA here is from genome assembly GCA_946811695.1 of Gonocerus acuteangulatus. Lineage (NCBI taxonomy): Eukaryota > Metazoa > Arthropoda > Insecta > Hemiptera > Coreidae > Gonocerus > Gonocerus acuteangulatus. The sequence goes on along the minus strand of OX328123.1, from coordinate 99,391,271 downwards.
GATTCGAATTCTGCGACCCTCAAAATCATGGAAGCTCTAGTTATTTTATCTTTAACGACTTCATACGAAATTTGACTCAGGTGCTCTTAAACCTGACGTGCTGTGGTGAAACTGACTCCGCATTCGGATCCAGCGTGTCGAAATACAATAGAATAAATGTATGGTGTCTTTGGAAAATACCAATTTTTTTTTGTGTGCGGTGCAATTGGTCGCATTTATCAACAAAAAACTGTAATCTGTAACATTCAAATACCAAGCTAATTAATAACTTTTTAAAGCAGTCGAAGTAATTATAAATGAAGTGCTATTAGATCCATGTTGCTAATTGCTTCCGCATAAATTAGAATTAATTTTGAGTGATTAAAGTCCCGAAAAAGGCCTTTCATAAAAAATAAATTAAGATGAATTCTGAATATTTCCCACCATGAAAGTATCGGAGTAAGGTCGGATGGAGTGGATTGGCCTAGCGATGGTTCCTAATGCCGAATACAAATGGTGGATAAAATTAAGACATAAATCCCCGGCGAGCTTTTACACCAGCCCGCCTCCGGAAACAAAAGAAATGAATTATTCATTATTTTTCTAATTCATCCATTCTCTATCGCCATCTTACTCTGTCTTTCGCTGTCAAGAGTTCCTTTACCTCTCACAACCCTTAATTTACCCAACGGCCTCATCCAGTCTTGCGGAACTGGCGCAGAAGGGGGCAAAATACACCTCGTCTAATTGTATTGTGGCAGAAGGTCGACAGGTCAAGGTTCAAGTCTAATTGACGCCTCTTGAGGATTTGAGGCTTACCCTACGAGTACTTTCTTGCTGGTAGGGCCACGTCAAGACCTCTGCCACAATGAAACTACAAATTGATAGATAAATCATCATCTTGTGATATCTCTTCTAGGTCGTCACTAACGTTAGAAAAAAGAGTTTGTCTGACCGGTTGGCGTAATGAAGATTGTGTCTATGGATTCATTCAGAACCAAGGAGTGTCATAGACTACATACCACGTACAGTGACAAAGTCAACTGGAAGGGGGGAGGATACAAAACGTCGTAAGGTGACACGTCTGCTATATAATTTATTAGGAGGCACTTAAGTAAGCGATATTTATCAAGAAGCAATGTTAAAGCACTGGATAGCGTGTCATTTAGAGTAATGAAAAACTTATGCTTAATTTGAGCAGATTTGTGCACAGAATTAAGAACTAGAAACTATTTACAGCAATGCTTAGACCATAGTTACTCTGTTTACGTAACATAACAACATTAAAAATTCTACCAATATATAATCATTTATTAGGTTTTCCATTACTGCCCAAGCAAAATGTATTGATAAAAATAAAATATCAATATTTTATAAAAAGGATATTAATTAAAATCATATTATTAATATGCCATTAAAATAACATTTTCAAAGGTGTCCGACGAAGAATCTTAATTTTTACTGGAATCAAATGGTTGTGTGTAGGTTCTGGTGTTTTAAAAATGTTAATAATGGAGTGAGTAAAAAAAAAAAATGATCGTTTTATAGGTAAAAATCAAAGTTTATTTTTCTTCTGCTTACAAGGTTTTTAATAATCAAAATATTTACCTTTGGGTTCTATGGTTTGAAGCCAGCTGTTGAAATCCTTGATGGTACCACTCTTTCGGTTTAGAATCGAAGAACTCACGAACGCCATTTTCAACTTCATTCAAGTTGTTGAATGTTTTTCCACGAAGGAAATGAGCCATAGATCTGAACAGGTGGTAGTCTGATGGTGCTAGGTCTGGACTATATGCCGGGTGAGGGAGAAGCTTGATTCCATCCAAATCGGGTAGTTTTTTGGCTTGTAAGGCGAGAGGTGTGGGGTCTGGCATTATCTTGTAGAAACAAGAATTGCTTTCTGTTGACTAAACCTGGATACCGCTGAACCAAAAAATCGTAAATTCTCAGTAGTTGTACTGAATACAACCTCTTAGAATTGCTTTTTGTAGGATCGGCTTCAATAGCAGTTCGCAGAGCATTCTGCTTGACTACTGAAACACGCCCTGATACAGATTTCTTTTCAGGGCTCAAATCACCTTCATTAAATTTTTGGAACCAACTTCTCATTTTCCTTTCATTCAAAGAGTCTTCATCCTCAAATTCAACCACTAAACGAATGGCTTCAGTTGCTGAAAACTTCCGTTTCCAAAAATAAAGAAAAGTTATGATAATTCCCTACTGTAGTTTCATTGTGTACAGAGGTAAGCTAAAGAAGTACTGAGCCCGGATAGAGCGCTTGATGGTTTCCAAATGATTCAGACGGAATCAAACATCAACTTCTTATCACAATTCTTAGCTCCCAAATGCAAATAAGAGAGGAATGACGATGCAAACTTCAAACACAAAGAAAACGGTAATTTTTTCTGACTCATCCCATTATATCGTTAATGAAGGGATTACCGTACGTTAGTAGTTCCTTTAAGTCACAGGGTAATTTTAGTTGTTCTCATATTTTGTATTCCTTTAGTAGGTGTTGCATTGTCAGTGAAACGTTACACTGTCTGCAAGTGGGTTTGTCTTCCTTTGTAATGGCAAGAATGGGTCCAAACAAAATTTGGTGCTTTATCTGCTGCAATAAAAGCACTATCACAGGTGTAAGTCAATGATGCCATTGTGAGCCTTAAGGTAATTTTCATTCAGTGTGCTTAGAATTAGAAGGTGCAAGAGATGAAGAAGACTTGGTGAAGTAGATGAGCCGATATAGGGATGCTGGTTGGTGGTAGACAGGACTAACAAGGTTCATCAAAAGGACATTAGCCGGCGCCCCAGCCTTTTTCTACCAACTCCCCCCGCAGTACTGTAAGAAATTGATTCTCTACCCACCATTAGGACGCTGACATCTGCATCCAAACCCGTACATCAGCCCGGTATAAAGTACATAATCGTTTACGCCCAGGCAATTAATATTTGAGTAAAAGGAAATAAAGGGGAAATGTTAACAGGAAAAAAAATTCCCATTAAGAGGCTGTTCTCGTAATAGGTTTCGCGTCGTCACTACCATCATCTGGACTAACAACAAAAACTTAAAACAATCAAACCTAGCTCTTTAAGTTCCCACTATAATGGGAAAAATTTTCTTTTGCTTTTATAATAATATTTAAATAGGTCCAACTTTTCTAATGCGTTTATCATTATTATACAAAACACGACTTATTATTATGAAATATTATCTATGATCAACGAATGTATTATATAAATTGAATTGTACTTCTCATATTATTATCTATATATTTTGCAAATGAAAGGTAAGACTAACAGCGCTCCCTCCTTACAGTAAACTGCAAATTGCATAAACATCTTCCATGGCGCTTACCAGCATCACATGGTGGGGACCATGCTTTGGGAATTACTAAGCTTCATACTACGGCGCTTATAGCCAAGAGAATTCTGCGTTTTGGAACAGTATTTATTGATAATCCAAGGAGGGTACACGAGCTGAACTTTACTACTTTTAGCAGGTTTATTGTTGATACGGGTTTGTTACCATGTACGAAAGGCACATAGGGTAACACAATACATTTCAGAGGACTTGGTGCGGCTATTTCTAAACAAATTCAGGCACCCGTTTTAATTTAATCTAATAATGTCCCCACCTTCTTATAGATGGATTAAAAAATAAGTGGCTTCTATTAATTACATATTTCATGAAGAAACATATTTTTAATGGTTGGAAAGGAGATCGTTGACCGTTGAGAATGCGATGGTAGATAACGTCAAGGTTCGAACGTGTGGTTAATGAAACGACACTTTTTAGATGAAAACTGCGTCATAGTTGTGACAACGTTTCGGCTCGAGATTCTAGGTCTATACAGTGGACGCTTTCGTAGGCTGAAGCTCCATATTCAAGGCTTCGCCTTTTCTTGGGAATGATTTTTTATGGCTTTTATATATATATATATATATATATATATATATATATATATACACGCACAGGGTGTCCAGAATTTGAATATAGGGGACCGAAGAACTAAGACAAAAAGTCTTAAGCAAAAAAGAGATTTGCTTGTTTTTGCTTCGTTTTGGAGAAAATTGCAAAACAAGAAACAAAACAAGTTTCATTTTTCTACAAATTTATTTACATTTTATTTATGTTATCATCTATTTAATGTAGTAATTGGTCAAAATGTTGCGAACCTGCAGCAATGCAAGCATTAAATCTAGGAATGGCTTGATAAATTGCAGCTAAACATTGTTCTGGTGACATTTGATTCACTGGATCTACGCTTCGCTCTCTTAATGGCTCTTTTGGGTTGATTGGCACCAAATAAACTTTCTGCTTCGGGGTTCCCTATACGAAGAAATCCATGGTTCATCGGGGTGGCCAATGTACTATTCCTCATAGTAATTCATGTACAGCCAAGCTCAAGCAGTTCTGCTAAAATGAGCTGGACGTCCATCGGGTTGGAATCACATTTCAATCCGCAAATTATCCGACGGTCCTCTAAAAATTAGAAATGTAATCCTCCAAAAAAATGCGTACATGTGATTCCATTAAAACTTTCGGGTAAAAAATACTGTCCCACGAGTAATCCGTTCCAACTCCAACCCAAACTTTTACAGCAATGCTTACTGAAAGCTATTCTTTCTAATAGTTCTGAGGTTTTCATGAGCTCATACATGATCATTTCTTTAGTTAACGAGTTCTTCTCTTGAAAAGATAGCTTCATTGGTTGATATTATTTTCAATGGAAATAAATCGTCATTGTGAATTGTTTCAAGAAACCAATTACTAAAGTTACGAATATCGTGGCAGGCAATAAAGCGAACTTAGAAAGGTGATAATCGCTGATACAACACATTCCAAAATATCTGAGTAATTAACTAAAGACTGATTTAGAAATCATAGAAGGTAAACGTAAACAAAAGGAAGAATGCAATGAATAACATTAAGTGTTTACATATACAGCTGCATTAAGAATATCGCGGGTGGCAAAATGATGAACTTTAAAAGGTGATAATAGCTACCCACACCATCTTCAAAAAGTGCAGGTTTTGTCAGGAGATAGAATTTTAAATATTGGTTTCTTCAAACGATTCGCTATGACAATTTATGTCCTCTAAAAATGTAAATAAATAAGTACAAAAATAAAAACTTTTTTTGTTCCTTGTTTTGCGATTTTCTCCGAAACGAAGCAAAAAAGTGCAAATTTCTACCAGACTATTTGTCTTAGTATTTCGGTCCCCTATAAGCTTCTGAAGTTTGCCATTTAAATTCGGGACACCCTGCATATATACACATACCTATTTGGTTAGGTTTAGAATGCAAAAAGTATTAGACAAATGATGACTTTCCTTAACGGCTAATAATCGAGATCATGGATATGTTTTAAGTAAAATGAGGTAACCGGGATATGAGCAGGACTGAACCGGAAATGAGTGGGAAGTGAGCAGGAGGAAGTCGCTTGGGGTCACATTAACGTTTCCGGGTAGTTTAATAATAATAAGCTTAAACATTATATTTATATATTACTTTTAAATAAAAGTATTTCTGAAATACAGATGAAATATATTTGATATATTGTGAGGCCTGTAGTACGAGATAGGTAGATGTCCTATTGGTCGAATGGCTGAGTCCTAAATACATCTGGATAAAATAAAAAACAACCCCAGGGATAGTATAGGCTGCGGCCCCTCCCCTAAACAACCCTCTATCTCAATGGCCCATCACAACATCGCTACCCCTAGAAATTAATGTAAATTCCTGTGGGGGTTGAAGGAGGGGACTGTAGAGAGAGGAGGAGATCTCGTAAGGAGTAAATTGTCTTTTAGTTCAGTTTTTGGTAAGTTTTCGTCACCTCGTCTCATTTACAAGGACACCATATTTGGAATATTCTGCTGTGATCAATCAAGTTTATTAAAAACTTTCGAGTTTGTGGAATTAATATAATGTGTTTATGGAATATAAATTGCTAATTTTATTTATTTTTACAACAAGTTATTTTCTTCATCATTGTTTATTGTTGTTTTTGATCGATAGGCTAAATGTTTTTAGTTTTTCATTTTGCTTCAAAAAATTTGGAAGTTGAAATATTTAATTAAAGTTAAAATAATTTAGGGGCTTTAGGTATACGCCCACTTTTAATTTAATGATTTTGATAATAACCAAGGTTATTAGATTTTTTTTACAAATATTATATTCTGAATTTCGGTAAAAAAGAATTAAGCACATTATCGTGAAAAGCCGCATATTTAAAAATGTATATTAAACACACACCCATATATATAGGTATATATATATATATATATATATATATATATATATATATATATTTATATATATATTTATATATATATATATATATATATTTATATATATATATATATGTATATATTATATATATATATATGTATATTATATATATATATATATATATATATATATATATATATATATATATTTTATAGTAGGAGGAAAATCCATCGTGGACACCTGGCGAGGAGAAACCAGGTAGTGTCGGACTCCAACCGACTAAACCCCCCCCCCTTGTTCTTCGCGATCATGATGGAAACCGCTCACGCATTACTTCATCATGATAGCTGTGTGATTAGCTTTCTTTGTAATGTCTTTCTCCTTCGTCTCTACAATTGTCCTGACCGTGATGTAGGAATAGTTCCATGCTTCCTCTGAAGTTAGGTCTCTCATCATATTTACATCATCAAACGTCTTGTTGGTAGCCATACTATAGTCACGCCTGATGCTATATATATGTATATATAAAATATGCATTGTTTCTAATAAAGTTGATATAGAGGGTGAGAAATGCTTCGAACCTAACTGGGTTGACTAGTTGGTAAGAACTGCCCATTTACTCGAGCCTAAAATACGTTTAGAAGTGGGGGAGAGGAAGATGATATGAACTTGATAAGTGGTGCACCAAGAAGCCTCTAATAAGTATTCTGACTGGGGATGCTGAAGGGTGAGGCGGCTGAGCAAGGGTTCGGGATATTATTACCTCGGATAAAATACCTTTTTTAGCTATTGTTTATATCCTAAAGGGAGTGTCCATGCAAAATTTCAAATTTTTCTGTCAAGTAGTTTGGGCTGGGCGATAGTGAGTGAGTGGTTTTTGCCAAATATATAGTAGATTATTTACGTATAAAATAAGTGATATTATCTGTACTTCATGTAACATTTTATAGAAATATATACGGATCTATTTTCATAGGAATCTTTTTTATGAGCTGTATTTATGGTTTTGTGCTAGAAATAAGTAAATTTCCTATTACTTCATCCCTATTTCACCTTTTAGATGTATTCTTTTCCAAAATGTTAAACCATGAACGAAGCCAAATCATGTTTTGAATATTTTATATGTGTATGTTACCTATGTTCTTATTTCTTGGTTGTATACACCATCTAGTGAGCATAGAAGGTAACTTCTCGCCCGTAGCGAATAGCTTTTGAGTGTTAATCCTGAATAAGAAGCATAATGTTCCAGATATAACCCTGAGGAAGATCTCCATGAATACCTCCGCCTACTCATGAATACTCATGTAGGATCCTCTTTGGAATATCTACCAGCAGGATCTCTATGCCGCCGGCAAACAGTTACGGATTTACTTTTATTTCTATCTTCACTGGTGGTATTTATATTCCCCAAGGCATTCCTCTATACCTATATACCACCCTAGGATATATTCCAGAGTTTAACATAAAAAAAAAAAAAAAAAAAAATGGAAATCAGCAATTCTGATTTTAACCTTCAAGAGATAAATCAAACGGTTCAATAGATTTCATAGTAATAATAAAACCATCCAAGCCATCAAGATACTCTCGCAGGAACTGTATCATCTTCGTGCGTTTCCGTTCTTATCCGTAATTTCATTTGTAAGGCTTAGAATAGAAATCCTTCACCCTCCGGCGCAGTTCCTGTCCACGAGTACACTTCAACAACGTCCCATTACCCTCTTCTGATACAGTTCGCTACCTCACACTTGGACTCCTGACTTACCTGGAAACATCACTTAAAACTTAAAAGACAAGAACTTAACAGACGATTTGGACAACTCTACAGACTGTTGAACCGCAAATCACATTTAAGTAATGAAAACAAACTTTGAACTATGGGGAACTGCGAAAACATCGAACATCAGACGCATTCAAACATTTCAATCCACACTGAGAAAAAAAACAGCCTGCCGGCAGCCTGAAAACTGTGACCCAGTGCCAGTATTTTGAAGTAGGACATTTTAGTTTAAAATAGGATTCCACATATTTCAACCTAAAATAGGATTCCACTAGTTAGAGTGCCCGCACTTTATAATAGGGTGCTGGAATGCTAGCAGCCTACAGAGAGATGACTTTATTATGTGGATAAAAAAGAACAAAGGTAAATTCAGAGCAATAATAATGAGACTTTATTTGGGTGTAATTTACATATACACTTCTTAACAAGTAGATATTTACAAGTAGGTAAGAGGTATACACTTTTTAACAAATATAGATATTTACAAGTATTAGGTATTAGGTACAATGTACTTATGAACAATATTGAACAAGTAGGTCTAGAAATAAAATATTTTTTTTGTTTTCATGACACTTATAGCCGTATTCATAAAGCCGAAGACAGTTGATTTCAGCATCTGTTCAAACAGAAACAAAAATAAATTTTTATTAATAACAAAAGAAAAGTTGTTGTTGTTGTGTTTTATATAATTAAAAAGAAACATAAATAGGCATTTTTTCTAGTTTAAAATGTCGCAGTAAATTCAAAGCTGCCTGGGAATTACAAAATAAATATAAAATAAGGTTTTTTTTTCTATGGATATGATCATAAATGAAGGAAAAAATACTTCCATCAGTTCTCAGCTTACCAGGCTTATTGAACTCCATCTTCAGTTGGTTCTATACCCGCAGCTCCATGTTATATTAAGGGAATATATTCTTGAAAAACAAACACAACTTTCTTCATTCTATTGTATATAACATCTGTTTTTAAATTTAATAATAAAAACAAGAGCCTGTATGCCTGGATGCAGACTGTACCGCCAGAACAGAGTTCAGGCTCTTGTTTTTATTATTAAATTTAAAAACAGATGTTATATACAATAGAACGAAGAAAGTTGTGTTTGTTTTTCAAGAATATATTCCCTTAATATAACATGGAGCTGCGGGTATAGAACCAACTGAAGATGGAGTTCAATAAGCCTGGTAAGCTGAGAACTGATGGAAGTATTTTTTTATACGTTCCTAGAATGCGGCTAGAATATTAATTCAAAATTATATTAGTAGACTTTTATTTTGGTTTCCATTCTGTTTCTAGAGTTCCTTCATTTATGATCATATCCATAGAAAAAAACCTTATTTTATATTTATTTTGTAATTCCATGGCAGCTTTGAATTTACTGCGACATTTTAAACTAGAAAAAATGCCTACTTATGTTTCTTTTTAATTATATAAAACACAACAAAAACAACTTTTCTTTTATTATTAATACAAATTTCTTTTTGTTTCTGTTTGAACAGATGCTGAAATCAACTGTCTTCGGCTTTATGAATACGGCTATAAGTGTCATGAAAACAAAAAAAATATTTTATTTCTAGACCTACTTGTTCAATATTGTTCATAAGTACATTGTACCTAATACCTAATACTTGTAAATATCTATATTTGTTAAAAAGTGTATACCTCTTACCTACTTGTAAATATCTACTTGTTAAGAAGTGTATATGTAAATTACACCCAAATAAAGTCTCATTATTATTACTCTGAATTTACCTTTGTTCTTTTTTATCCACATAATAAAGTCATCTCTCTGTAGGCTGCTAGCATCCTATATGGATGGGGTCAATGTAACCCATCCATATAGGACGCCAGCAGCCTATAGGGGTAGGATACAGGAAGCAAACATTAGGATGCTCACAGCCTATATGGTTAGGCTGCTAGAAGCCAGTAACAGAGTGCCAACAATCAAAGTCTAGAGGTACGCACTTGAAAGCAGAGTGCTGGGCACTCTATTGTTGGATGCTAGCTTTGGGTGTGAGAACTCTACTATAGGATGCAGAATTAGCATTCCAGCAGTCTATTATAAAATGCGGGCACTCTAACTAGTGGAATCCTATTTAAGGCTAAAATATGTGGAATCCTATTTTAAACTAAAATGTCCTACTTCAAAATACTGGCACTGAGTCACAGTTTTCAGGCTGCGGGCAGCCTGAAAGTAGATGCGAGCAGCCTGTTTTTTTTCTCCGTGCAAGGTCCTAAGAACAATAGTCAATGCTCCCTTCTACGTTTCCAACCTCAACCTCCATAAAGACCTCAATATCCTACTCGTTAAAGATTTTGTATTATCCAGATTCCAACGTTTCCACCCTAAACTTTCCACTCATCAAAATCCTGAAGTCCTCGCCCTATCAAGCGTCACCCACCCACTCTCTCCACCGAGGCGACTCAAAAGACATTGGCCTAGAGATCTGCTGCAGTGACCAAGTGAAGTGTTAGCAATGGCTTTCTCTTTGTTCAAGTGCGACAATTTTCTGTGGCTCGCCGATCTCTCCTCGACTCCAGCCACTGGTCGGTCAACGTCATCTGAGCGTCTTTCTGACGTTAATCGAGGATGAGTTGGGAGGCCTTGAGCACAGAACCATTAATATTGTATCATATATCGTATTGCCAGATGTATTTATATACAGGATGTAATAATCAATAAAGATATATATATATATATATATATATATATATATATATATATATATATGGTATATATATATATAAAGAATAGAAATAGGAATTTTTTTCCTAATCTTTCTTGATAAATGTAAACACAAGTGAAAATGTAAAATAACATTTCAAAGTAAAGAACAATTTCAAGGCGCCGCAACAGGAAGCTGACAGTATCCTAAGGGGAATAACGCTCCGATTTCTCCGAATTAGATCACTCTATCAAAAATCGCAAAAAACAACAACAACAAAAGAAAACGTATTTGTAGGAAATGTGATAAGCTTTCGATTAGAAGCATTAGATTTTCTGAAAATTTCCAAATTGGTTTCAGATATAGAAGAATAAGAATATCGGAAAATCCCAAGAAAAATATAGTTTTTCCATTTCCTTTGGCAACAGTTATACTTTTAGTTATAGCCTTGTTAATTTAATTAGAATTTCTACGTCAAATTATAAACCGTGTACCTTGAAGCCAAATAACGTAAAAATGTAAGCCTTACGATTTTTTTTTTCACAAGAATTTCGCCCACAAAACCATGGCCCGGAGGATTGAATAAGACCATATATTACTTCGTCAATAGATAGAATATATTCGTTCTCTAGTTTGCTCCGATTTGCATATTCGATAGTTTGACAAGGTAGGGACGATAAGTCGATGTTCTATCAGGGTGGCAAATGAATATATACTTATTAAATGATTATATGAGGAGCTTAGTATCAAAGTTGGACAACTCCACTTTTGCTTTTTTTACAGGAGAGGCAAAAAACCATATCTACTATATTGATGTCAGTATCATGGTGATTTTTTTATATGTCATTCTTATAGGCCTCAGAAACATTATTTCAAAGGCACTACAAAATTATATAAGTATTAAGGCCGTAATCACACTTTAAATAGTGGAGTTGTCCATGTTTGAAACCAAGTCATGGAGTTGTCTGTTTTTGAAACCAAAGGGAGCCATTTGAAAATTGAACCTATCCTCTTTTGAAACCAAACAAATATGAATTTGGTATGCTCGAGGGTGTTTTAATATAATGTAATTATGTCTAATGTATTAAATCAAAATTATATAGTTAAAAATTACATGAAAAATGTTATTTAAATACAGTTTGACAAAACTGAAATGAAACTAAATGATCCTTATTTTATTAAGTTTAGAAAAAAAGTGGTACTTAGCTATCCTCTTCGCACAGTTTTACCTATAACTGCATGTATTGAAGTGGCTGTGCTATAATTTTCATCGCCGTACTCAGCCATACCTGTGCACAGCTAATAAAATAAAGTTATCAATTAGCGATGCGATTATTTTATGAAAAACGAGTTAACCATTATTATTTTCTGCAGAGAGTTGTTGAAACGTTTTTAATAGCAAATAACTGAACATTAACGATGAGATCTATTTAATATCTAGTTTGAAACTGTCAATATTTATTTGTTATACGCGAAAATTTAAATAAAGAGGAATATGTCGAGAACAGTTACCAGTACCACATTAGCTGTTAATTTATTCACCTGAGGTCTTGAAAATATATTTGGAAGGAAACATAGCTCTACCACTTGAGTAAAGTATGAATATTTTAAATTAAATACCGGCTGTTTTTCACGGTTGTTGTTATATAAAGCCCGTTTGTTAATAAAATAATTATTCTATAGAATTGGTAGTTGTCTCATTCGACTCGGCACAAAAGAAATTCTTCAAAAATCGTACCTAAATCAGAAAGATTCAAGTACCTAGAGGTTTTGTCCCAAAATCCGGCATTCGGAACCACAGTGTGCCGGATAACAGCTAGTTATTAATAAGAATTATCGCCAAATGCACTTATTACAAGTAACTATAAGCATTCAGCCATGATGGATTTGCAGTGCTTGTTGGGAGCAGATTGTATGAATGCAAGCTTCTCATTGGCTACTGATGGAGTTGTCATTTTTTGAAACCAAACTATGTTGGAGTTGTCCATATTTTGATTCTGAACGGTTGAAATAAACGCTATTTTACCTATTTTCTGTCCGTTTTTAATGAAAAGCAGTTGTAAAACCGAATGCAGTATAAAAATCCACTTAAGAATCGACAAAAATCTCAAAATTGAAAAAAATGGAGTTGTCCAACTTTGATACTAAGCTCCTCATATGTGAACATAGATATTTATCATTTTGTATTAGCTAAGTTAAAATTATTTTGTTATAGGGCCGGATTCTATTAGGAGTTATGCAAGCTGAGTGTGTTTTTGGTTTTCTTGAGTTATTTTATTGTTACTGGGCTGCTTGCTTCTTATCTTATGAAATTTATTTTTGCTTCTCATTATACATCACTCATAAATGTACATCAAATCCTATTTGACAGCAATTATTATTATTTTACGACAGCTGAATTCATTGAATTTTCTGCACAAAGAGATTCAAAATTAAATTTGTAGATGTATAAAAGTAATAATTGAACCTCTAGATGAGGATGCTGTGGAAAAGAAAAGAAATAGAATCTATGGTTCAATAGCATAGGGCTGTTTAAGGCTTACAATAATTGGAAACATCCCATTTAAAGTAAAATCTATATAGCAATTTTCTCTTGCCCGCCATAAAAGGCGCTGCTATTCTCCTTTCTCTGAAAGGAATCCTGTCATTAGACATTAAAAATATATTATTTTATGAAAAAATGATGCCTCTCCACAAGAGTTCCTCCTTACCTTAATGGTTCCTTACGGGTTGCGTCAAGCCTGAGCATTGAATTAAACATGGACTACCATTTGATGTAACATTTTTTATCTCGGGACAAAGGGAAAAGAGAACGACACTCTGAAGGCATAATTCAAACATGAGTAGATGAAAGGAGCACCCAATTGAAACATTAATAAGTTGACAGAAGCGCCGGTAGATAGCCTAAAGACCGGCTATCGTAGGCAGTAGTTTCAGTAGTTTCAGCTTATGGCTGCTTCCGAGCTGCGGCTAATTCGTGTGTTTTAGCTAGTCGAGGCGACACTTCGCTCTTACACGCCTTAATAACAGTTATTTCCTACCTCGTTCGCTCGGCAGCTCTTCAACTGGGGCCTTATCTTAAAAGTAAATTATCTCAATGGACGCTTTAAGTATTTCATAAGTAAAATAGTTGCTTTAAAGCTAAGAGATCTCTAACTTGTTTAATTAGTTAAACAATAAGAACCGTAAATATGTAATGTGCCTTTCTGTTATTAAGTACGTCGACACAGTGACCTCGTTGGCTCTAAAAGGATGGTCAATTTTGATGAAAGAAATCTGCTGTCAAATTACCGATTCGAGAATTAGAAATTACACAATTCATTAACTATAAATTGTATAAATCTGCATATATCAATTTTCACAATTTTTTTTTATTATGTTGATTATTATAAAATGCTCGACCATTATTTTACTAAAACAAAGACGATATATTCACTAAGCTATTTATTTAATTTAGTCTATTAACATCATTGTTATTTTTAAAGTATTTTTTTAAATTTTAATATTAATTAAATTTAACGTCCATTTATTATTAACTACGATATTTAAATTTAAATTTTAACGCCCATTTACTAGTAACAGCGGGACGGGTTATCTATAGGTTACCACCCTTTTCTAGCCAGGATAGGGGTGACGCCTTTTTCTTTTTTCCAAAGAAAAGCCACCACCCCAGTTGGAAACGAACCCTCGACCATAGGCACGGAATGCATATGCCTTAGCACTTACGGCCACCGGGCCTCCTATTTCTAAAGAAAGAGTGTCTTTATAAACAATGTTTATTCTATGTCTTATTAATTTCTCATTGTTAAATATTTCATTCGTAAAATTGGCGATTTATTTGACTTAATGCTCTCCTTCAATGACCTGGAGAAGAGAGAAAAACGAAAAAGTGTTTGCCACCTGAAAACCATACCATTATTGTGGATTCTATCTATCATAGACGAAGTACCATAAAAATATTAATGTGGGACAATTGTTGAGGAATGTCGCCATTCTGCGAGTCGGATTTTTTTATTAAATACTTTTGAAAGACATTAAGATAATGAAACCACGTTGTATGGTAACTACTTTGTTGTAATAAATGTTCGACCTAAGAAGGCGTGATAGGACGCCCGCTCTGAGCGCAATCTCGTATAACATTGAATGATGAGCTTCGGAGGAGTTAGCAGAGAGGGGATTGGAGTCGGATCGTGTCGGGAGAGAGAGAGAGATAAACCAATAAGTGATTAGAATTGATGGGAGCTGGAGACTAGAGACGAGCCTTATTAAAACGATCAGAGCCCCGGAGACTGGAAATAAAAAAGAGGAAGATGCAGGAGAAGGGAGAAGAGAGACTAAAGAAGATGGCGGAGAGATCACGATGGAATGTCCCAACGAGGATAATCTCTTCGGTTGTGACTGGTTCTCTAGCCCGGTGTCCTTCGGCTGCCTCCTTTCAAACTCTTCACGGCAATATAACAACGTTCCTAGATTAAAATCTAAAATTTTATACTAAAACTGGGGATGATTCAAAGAAAAACATTTGATATCTAACAAACCTTACGGCATTGCACATTATAATGTATTACATGAGCAACGGAGAAGAAACGGACTTTGGAAATACATTCCACGCATATAAATCGCTTCCAAAACACCAAGCTGATACTAAAACCTCGCCATATGCTAGATTGATAAGGATGTACCTGAAGAGACATCGCACTTTCAAGTGTGGTCTCTCTCTCTCTCTCTATTATAACCAAGCTTAGACGTCACTCCGTTTACTCAATCAGGAAATGCACAGGAGAAATTACGACTTTTTACAATCCATAGATCACGAAAACCCGGGTTCAAGAAGATTTCCGGGTTCCTTGAGTTCCGTCCAGTATCAGTCACACAGAAATATATATTCATGATGGTTCGGTGACTGAAATGGGACTAATGTCTCTGAACCGTCAGTCAAAAGATAATTTATTCTCAACTGTATTTTTTTTTTCTTTTGACTGACGAGTTCTGAATCGGAACGGTGACTGAACTGTGTCGCGACTGATGTGTTTGAATGGAACTTAACCTTTATTTTCACGAATCCCAAATTCATCAATACTAAGATACATAAATTCGGGTTACCTTTAGGGTGCATGAAAAATTGCAAAAAAAGATCACGAGACATGAACAGTTTTCGAATTTTCGTATATTCTATTAAATTCCTGAAAAGCAGCTGCGAACCCGTGGAAATGAAAAAAACGCACATTCGAAAATCGAATAAGTGGTCTACAACAATGATTCTTGTTTAAAATTCTATTGTTATTTCAATGCAGACGAAAACTCGGCGTTTTATTGCAAAGTGACGATTTCCTTCCATAATGTAATGATATAATCGCCATGGACAAGCTCCCTAATCCCTATTAGGGTGCTTTTGGCTCAAGTAAAATGTTAAGTCTATGTGGAACTCCACCACTGTTTATCAGGCGAGAAACCTGGTCGCTAAGTACCTATCTAAACTAGCCCTTATAAAAAAGTCCGACTCGCAGGAACTGCGTCATCTTAGCGCGGTTACATATCGAAGAGATAGAATAGATTAGCATCACAAATCACAGGAAACTGACAGTAGCCAACGTGCACAGAAGCGGATAATTCTTAATCTGTATAAGTCAATACAATTATGTACTGAAAACGTACTTACTCTTTGACTACTGCTGAAAAGACTCTATTATAAACAACCAAAAATTCGTTGGCATTTTAAGTATTTTGTTTTATTAGCGAATTCGTTTTACTGTTATAACCAACTGTAAATATGTGCTTCATGGCGAATAAAATTCCATTCTGTCGTGGGTTAAATCTTTCTATGAAATAAGAAATAACGATAACTTCAGTTGGAGGCTATGAGGAAGGTTATAAGACAGGAGAATTCAAAAAAAAATTACGTCATCATGATTAGCCACAGCCATCTTGATTACCACTGCCACTCCAGACTTATTATTACTAATACCTTTCACCGTTTCTTAGCTTATTTTACTACTGTACTAATTTTACTGATAAATGCAATTTAAAACAAGAAACAACCATTTAAAAAGTGAGATAAACAAAGAGAAAAACCCTTTCAAAACAACAAAACAAACACTTTTTAAGTTTTAAGCGCTTATATCTCTGATTGACGTTGCCCCATCGAATATTGCTTCAGAACCTTTTTTGTAGAGAATTTAGTAAACATTCGAATGGTCACCTTCCACTTAGCACGATTTCCCAACCGTTATCGAGATATTTACGAAAAATGTATGAAGATCCGAAAACTTTTCATGTCTATTAATAAATTTTTTTTTTTCGCATACTTCCTTAACTCCAAATATAACCAAAATTTGAACATCTTCGTTGGGATTAATTTCCAAGTTGTAGAAAATATTTCAATTGAATCCCGCGATTCTAAGTATTCACAAAAATATAATGACTTACAAAAACATTGATTCCACTTTTCTCAGGAACGGTTGCAGATATCGCCTTATAAATGGTTTTCTTCGTTTTCTTATGCTAAGAAGCCTATAAAACAAGTACCTGCAAGCATATAAACACAAAAACGTAAGCGTTACGATTTTTTTTTTGCGCGAATTTCGCCCCAAACATTATCTTCTAGTGGGCGGATTCTGCTGGTTAACGAACTTGACCTTTCAAATTAGACGACAGATTTTTGTACCAAATTTCGTTAAAATCGGACCATTTTTGAGCTTGCTAGAGCGCGAACAGACAAGCATATATATATATATATATATATATTTATATACAAATTTGGGCCACCTATATTTTCGTAATCTATAGGGTCTGAAACGTGAAAGTTTCTAGTCGGCACTTCCGGATTGCGTCATGAGGTCAACCTCATAAGCGGGTTCTCCCTATGGAGATAGGGAGTAACCGCGCTAAAAGCAACCATATCCAAATATCTTTTAAAAAAGTATTCACGTCTCTACTAAACCCAACTAAATTCACTTAAATCTGTAAGAATGCGATTAAATCGAATTTGAACAATAACTCCTTCATATCTAAATACAAGATCCACTGGCAGGAAGTTGTCATCCATAGTTAGTTCATTCTCACTTGCAAAAAATTAATGGACATTACAGTGATGCCAATGTCGCTTAAACGAACGGCTGAAAAACTGGTGGGCAAACTGCTTGCGTAATCTGCGATGAAATAGCATATTTTCTACTAAATTATATGTCATATACATATCGCGGTTTGCTCAGTGCCCCGTTCCGCATTAAATCCGTTTACACATGATGTATATTAAATGGAAAAATTAATAATTGTATTAATAGATTCAGACTAATAAACAAAAACATTCGCTTCTTATGGAGCCGCACATGGAAACGAAGTCGCTCTCCGGTTAAGATCTACTTTTACTACTAAAGGAAATGGTCGAACCGATTTGTGGAATATTAAGGACCTAGATTAATGATCGGAAACTAAATTACTATGTATATGTTAAGGTAATGTCCCTGCCTGATAATCATCTTCAGGACAATCTAGAATTGACGAGGTCCTTAATAATGTACACAGCAAATGGAAAATCAAGGCTAACTCACGTACATTTTATGTCAAAAAAGAAAGCTAATAAATGCTTTAAATTTACAACTGGCATAACTATTAAACACATTTTCTAGAAATTTCGTGTTTACAAACACTTTCCACAAAACCAGAAGTTAACTACTGTTTCCAATATATTGAACAAATTATATGAAAATAATACTGCTCATTTCGGTTAATAAAATTTTTTTTAATACATATTTTTCAAAGTTAAGCAGAACATATTTACATATATCATAGTTTCCTCAAATCTGGAACTTGTGAAAAACGTTTCAAGTCTTTCTGTTGTTTTTGAGCACCCAGAAACCGAATTCTTGTTTTCTCGTTAAAATCGCCTTGAAAGAGAGGTAATTCCATTCCCAGCGTCTGAATACCTATAAAACTGGATCGCCTATTAACTATAAGGCTACTAATATGTAAGTAAAGTTATTTCATTAAGGTAATTTTACATGCGATGAAGATATTTTGTTTCGAACCCCCATTATATTTTCATGGTTCCCTAAGGGTCATTCAAAGTAAAAATATAAAAATCTAGAGCTAATTTGAATTGCATATTTATTCAAAAAGCATTTTATCGTTATTTATTGGGTTTTCATACTGGATTTACTAGTTTCCTTTGCTTCGATTTACTTGCAGTGCTCTTGTTCAACAGTTCCATAAAATTCTTATTTTTTTGCATGTCGTAAACAAGGATAACTTAGCGGAGGGAGGTGATTAGGTTTTATCGACGTGCGCATAATTCCATGGGGTACGAGGAATGCTGCATTGAATTATTTTATGGTACAATTATGATCATAATATGCGACTTGTTTTTAAAAAGGCTATTATTGAAAAAAAGGACTGCTTTTTTTTTGTATCCATTGGAGGAATTGTTCATGGTTAATATAAGAATTAATGTTGTTTTTCTTAGTAACACCATGCTTACTACCATTAAAGTATTTTAATTTAATTTAACCGAATAATACACCAGCGGCCACATTCTTTGTTCATTCCCCACGCAATTCACCTTAGAGTATTATTATAACAATGAATATCATCTATTGCTTTAGAAGTAAGTGTATATGTTATGAAAACAATGAATTAGGAGTCTTGAAGAGTTATAGTAGGTTTTACCTTTCTCAACCGTGATTATATATCATCTGTCATATATAATTTGCTATTTTTTAACGAACATTCAGAGTATTAAATGTCACATACATAATGATAAATTAAGACAACTTTCGTTTATCAGTCTTATTGACCAGGGTTTGTTTTTTTAAGTAAAATGTTTTGAATGGATGAATGAATATTTATTGCTCTTAAAAATTAACAATTTTAAAGCAAGGAGTCTACCACATTTAATTAAGATTATTACTTATAAGAAATAACTATAGAAGCATTATAAAATTAAACTAAACAAAAAACTAAAAATTTACACTATATACACTGAGCATCCTTACATGAAGAGAGACAAAACAAAAGAAAAAAAAATATATAGTATAATAATAATAATAAAAAAAAAAATACCCTACTTATACAATCTTACTACTTGTAAAGAAAAAAATAAATAAATAAATATTTGAACATGTATGTAATAAATAAAATAAGATAAGGAAGCAAAACTTATAATAATAACAAAGATAAATAATATGTATACTTGTACATGTACCCAATCATACGCACAACTGCCAGCAATTTACATACATATACCTATCTAATAATACTAAAAAAATTATTAATCCTATATAGTGGTAAAAATAAACTCTGTTCTTTTTATCTCTTATGTTGACCTAGGTAGTTGCTTTAAATTGTTTTAAAAATGCACATATAATTTTAATTTTATTATAAGAAAGGTTAGACACTAGACTCTCTATTTTATGAGCTGTTTCGCTATATGCGTTTAAATGATTCTCCTGAAGTTCTTCCCTTGCTCTTCTGAGGCTTGTACATTCAATAAGGATGTGTATGAGGCTGTCCTTTTCCGCTTCTCCACACAGCCTACAGGGAATTGAAGGATCGAAACGGCAGAATTGTCCATCGATAAGTAGCATGTGCTTCTTGTGACTCATGAGACGGATCTGAGCTATGTTTTAGTAAATCACAATACAGCCAAAATAATTCAGACAAAACAATTTACAAGGAGCTGTGAAAACTCTCAAACACGCATATTCTAATTACCGCGGTATTTCTGACAGTCTTGTGTAGGTATTTAAAAATAATGCGTTTTTTAGGTTTTAATGTCCCCTAAGGAGGCATTTATAAAATAAAGTAGAAGCAAAAAAAGAAAAATAAGTACATTATATGTACATACGCGCTCCTGAAGGTTTATCTAAGAATGCGAAACATATAGAGCCATTTTAATAAATTGATAGCTGAGTGTAATTTTGACTTTTATTTATTGACCTTTTTCGTACAGAAGAAGAAAACTAACCTGTTTCGTTCTATTTTGAAATTCCACCAACCTGTAACCTACTTCTGGATTATTAAAGTTGAAAACGGCAGCACATAAAAGCTTGATGATGATTGAGGCATGATTTTGGAATGCTTGACAGCTAACACCTACCAATTAATGTGGCAGCCAGTCAAGATACAATAAAGTTTGGCATTTATTATATTTATAATTAAATGAAAAAAAAAACACCAGAGATTTTACAGTACATTGGCCACATTGATTATAACTTCTGCCGAGCCGATGTCAACATGTCAATATAATATATTTAGTGTAGGTATTATTAATTGATAATAATTATTTTACGTTCGAATATTACTTTGATAACACTCTACTATTATTTTTTTGCTGTAGAATCAGGAACCATTTAATTTCTTTCTTTATTGCATATAAGTAGATATATATACCGGATGCATACGTTGAAGGGGGGGGGGGGTCTAAAACAAGGAAATCGCTTCTTTAAATAACCCTCTAAGGAACAATTGTTGAAGAACGCAGTGAGGTTAGCCCACTCGACTAATATGCTAGAGGACCCGAGTCCAAAATTCGAGCGCGCACTTAAGTGTCGTTCGAGGCTTGGATTTGTGGCCCACACAACCTTTAATTAATTTATTAACCAGTTAACGCACTGAGGGACATATATGTCCCACTCAAATCCTCTGCCTGTGCAAGGCTGGGAAGGGGCTCAGAAATAAGTACAATCTATGAGAGAGACATATATGACCCACCCTATTACTTTGAATCATATTTCTCTTAATACAATAAGTACAGATTGACGGGTGTTATTCAAAGCCCTAAAAAAAAAAATCCTTATATTAAGAAAAGGTTGTATGCGTTAAAGGGTTAATGTGGTATTTGCAAAGGGAAATTGAGGCGGCCGGCGCATGAGTTCTGATCACACTATCTTCCAAGCGTGCCGTATGTCAAGAATCAGATACCTCTGCAGTATATGGTCGCCTGGGTCCTTTTGGCCAGTTACGTGATTGATTCTCCCTTTATCAGTGATATTATTATATAAGATTGTATTTACTACAAGGCACTATTTGTTTTGTGGTAAAATTAAACCAATTAAAACGTTAGGTAAACAGCGACGAAACCCCGTTGAAAAGAACCAAACACAATTTTGAAGTTTTAGGCACTTATTTCTCGGATCAACTTCGCCCCTTCGAAAATTACATCTAAACCTCTTTTGTAGCGGTGTTTTAATGGAAGATTTTGGTGCTACTCTCTTGACATGTTAGCCCAGAAAGATGAAGTGTCCTGGGAAAAAGATGTAAATGTTGTGGGAACAGTCTGGGTTCGATTATAACAGTTGATACAATTTTATTTTTATTAAAAAGAGTATTCAGGCCTAACAATTCGTCTTGAATTTTATTGAAGGAAATGAGTTAGTAATGAATGATGTACTAAAAATTCATTTTACAAATATGGTACATTAATTTTTCCTACATAAATACAATAATTGATTAAAAATACGGCACAAATCACTCAAAGGGGATTGACCTATTATGGCTATTATGAACAGAAAATTAATGCATTGTAAAGATCATGCATAGTAAATTGAAAAATAATGAAAACGAAACACCTTATTGAGTTTACGCACCTTATAAAAAAGTCAGCAATTTGGATTTTTTTATGACGGTGAATTCCGAAAATTTAATTATTTCAGGCAGTAAAGTATATTATGAACATTTTTATAAAAATAATTAAAAAAGAATTACCCAACAGGTGTTTTGTACGTTTTTTCTCAAATCATAAGTTTTGACCAAAACTTCTAAACTAAAATATTTGTTGAAATTAAGTGAAATATGCAATTAAATTAATGGTAATTAGAATAAGGGTTACTAGATAAAGGTTAAAAAAACACAAAAATATAATCCACAAATACATATATTCTAATTAATGTAAACATTTACATAAATAAGTAGGTATATATAAATGTATAAACCTCTATAAAACTATTTTACTTGAATAAAATAGTAAAAGTATTTTATTTTATTTCAAACTTTTTCAGATGCTTATCACGACTTAATGTCTCTTTTTAATGCTATTTTATAATTGACAAAACATTTTATTACTTGCATGCGCATACCATAGTAAAATATATGACATAATATGTTATTCATGTATTAAAAATATTAATCCGAAATAATATATAAATACAATTTTTACACAATTACATTGAGAAAAGATACATTTTAGCATCAAACGGAAAATAAGAAGACTAAAACGACAAATAAATCAAAATGTACCTCCTTGTTTTCACTGCTATGATTTTATAGTACCTTGATGATCTATTAAAAGTTGAATCACCAACGCTCTCAAAGGATTTTGGTCTAAATATGTACATAATATTTTTGTGCAGAATCCTGAAAATATGTCCCAAAAATAAATATAAAAGAAGATAAAATCATGTTATATTTTATTAATAAATGTCGACTAACATTGAGAAATGAAAATAAAATATTAAAATAATAATAAATAATAATCTTAAAGAAAAGGCTAAATGAAAGCCAATGCAGAAATAAGCTCTTGGAGGAGAAAGGGGGAGCAAAACGAAAGAGGAGACAGATGAGGCGACATTTGGATAAATTCCTAAAAGGGAGAGGAGAAATTAGAATGGAGAGACAGAGAAGAAGAGAGTAGAGGGAAAGAGAGAGAGATGTTAGTGTGGTGTAGGTTTACTTTGTGGGGAGGTAACACGACGGTTAGCCACAAGGTTTGTTTACCCCCCACTCTATCGATCTCCCGCGCAGGAGGTGGTTACCTAGAGCTGGCCTCTGATTGGCCAGTTAGGCCACGCCCCGCCCCCACTCCTACTAGCCCTTCTCCCCTCCAAACGAGACGTTTCCCCCCACCACCGCCCCCGCTGCTCCCTCACAGTTCGTGGCAACAGCCGTAAGTGTGAACATGTCTTGCTGAGGAGCCGGCCGCCGATGTTAGCAACCCTGACAGTTCATCAATTTATTATTTCTCTTACTGTTCATCATGCTGACAGACGTTACTTCAAGAGTACCAGCTGGACCCTTGTCACAAGTCACTAAACCGGTAAGTTTACAAATAAAAATAACATTATTAGCCTCATAATAATCAAAAATCAATCTTAACAGTCTATTTATTACAACATTTCATTAAATAATGTGTGTGAATCTATAATAGAAACTCAATAAGTAAAAGGAACAGAATTATTTAAAGATTTACAAAAAATACCTACTTTTTCTATTAATTGTAATTCCCTGAACTCCCCTTTGTAACCTTTAGGTTAATTCTATACTATATTAGAAGTTAGTATTATTATGGCACCGGCTAAAGACGAATAATAACTACTCTGCATTTCTTAACATAGTAATCATTATTGAGTTGGGAAACATAGACTCCTTTAATAGCAAGATAGTAACACATTTTATGTAAAGTGGCATAAAATGAAAAAAATGGAATGGTGAATGGATATTTTTATAAAGTCTCGGCTATTAGAAAATTTATGAAAGTTCTTAGCGAACTTGATAAAAGAAATAAATAAATAGCATAATTTGATTTTATTTCGAATAATTTATTTAATAAGAGTACATTTTATCAAAATGAGTTTTGATTATGTTTCTGTTTGAATTTCAAGCCTTCATCAGGGCTTTGCGGAGGGGTAGAACTGATCCGGTTGAAACACCATAAACATTTGATAAAAACTAATTTGAACTTAAAAAATGTAGTTTTATCAACTGTAAACAATAAGAGAGCCTCAAATGTTTCCACACTGTTTAATCGCCCAGGTCAACGATCTCTTGTTAACAAATCTCTATTATAATTCATTTTATTACTTATAATGCCCAAAGACAAACATAATGAGTGAAATTATCCTTCGTTAAAAAACGACCCGATTAATCATAATAAATAATTGTCTTTTCTAGAGGTTTTTTATTTATTATTATCATAATTTAATTTTTTGCTGTATAGCACACATAATAAATTCACATCAGTATAGTATTTTATAGTTTAGTATATTGTCACGTTTGTATATAATTTTTTTACTTTTGAATTCAATGTGCAATAATGAAGCGTTACACATGACAGGTATTAACGTTTTAGAACTGTTAAGTCTTCTCATTTCTTCTATGTATTGACTCAAGGTAATGGAAAACATGTTTATCGTTATGGTGGCTTATATTGTCACTGTTTATTGTTATATTTTTGTATAATTGTTTACTCTACATTTCAATCTGCAAAATTCGATAAATAAGAATTTATACTTGAGATGTAACGTTTAGAAATATAAACTCTATTCCTGCAGGATCACTGAACGAAGTATATATATGCTCTCGTAGCTTGAAGAAGCCTTAATTAAAAGAAGAGTAAAGATATATTATATATTATATCTTCTTTTAATAAAGGCCTTATAGGTCAGAAAATTGCTTCAAAACTTCATTTAAATCATTTTTTTTCTGTCGAATACTTTCTGACAAAGTTGGTCTCTCTTCAAAGACAAACTTTTCTTATACATTGTGTTTTCTTCTAATAACTTAGTCCAAAAGAAACAAAAATAAATTAAAAGTTTTTTAAAAAATATTAAGGGAAAAATTACCAGCGTTTATTGAAGGAAGAGTATATATATATTTACTGTTCTTCAAAAAAATTTATCAAATATAGAATCCTACAATGAATAATGTATTGCCAAATATTTAATAACAAATTAGTAGTTAATAATATACATGTGCATAATTGCTTTAGCAGATTATTTGTAATTTAACATTATTTTCTATCTTGTGTTATCTTCTGTAGGCCGTTAATTGACTTGCGCAATGACTATTCTCTACTATTAAAGAAAGAAAACGTGCAATTATTGATTATGATATTGGAATAATACCACTAACCTTGAGGTGTATGTAACTATTTATTTTAAATGACTTACATTGCATACGTTTTTTTTTTTAATGCCTATTATTTATTGCCAATGACCTTTATTTATTGAAACTTAATACATAATTAAAAAACATTGAAACAACATATTCCTAAATATTGTTAATATCATTATATATAAATAGTATCATTAAATTGTTTAAAAGTGTAGTAGTTAAATAATACTCAGATGATTATTTTAGATATATTAAATATTATCTATATGGATAATAAACGGTTTGGAATTTATGCATCCAAAATGTGTTTTATACATAAGGACATCGTTGTTTCCTTCAACAAAAAATATTTGATAATTATTGGCAGTTGAAGCAGGTAAAAAAAAAATAACTCCTCAGAAATTTTATGCATAAAAATAATATTGCAAAACATTGGCAAACATTGGTTGGTATACAATTTCATAAAAAATGCAGTTAGTGTTTATAGGCCATTAACATTTATTATAATATTACTAACCATCCTATTAATATGTATTTAATATAAAAACGAACATAAAATTACGTTTTTTTTATTCAATCCGTAATTAATTCCGTGTGAACCAAGATCTGACGAACTAAGGCACAAAAAATCAACTCTCTCATGTACTAAGAAAGTACAATTGACAATTTCTCTCCTATCAGATTTTTTTTAATTAATAATAACTTTTGTTCTTATATTTTTAATATTCTTTTTAAAAAGTGATAAATAAAATATAAGTACACTTAATTCCTTATTCATTGTGTTTGATTTTTCCTTTTCTATCAGTTCAAAATAGACATTCTAGTATGGTTCTGATGAGTTGATGGATCGTCTTTTCAGAAATTTGAAATTTTCATTAATAACATTTGGATAGTAATAATAATAAAATATGCTTTCTTGGTATCCTCTTAAGACAAACTAAGCTGAAAGTAGTTCTTACTATAGCTATCCTACATAAATGAGTTCTCTAAATACATTGAAAAAACCGAACAAATTACATACATAATTATAATAAATTAACAAAATACATAAAATATTTGTCAGTTCCAGCATTCTATAGTTTGTCCCAAAGTTTCCTGTTCCTAGTCACCAACCATCCTCACTTTGCTCACTAAATCATCTCTCCATCTTGTTGTGGGTCTTCCTCTACTCCTTTTGTTATTTCTTTAGATTTACTAACAGCATATTTTAGCTTATCTCTGCATGTTCTTCCTTGTAACATAACCGAAAATCTTCATTGACGAATGAGAGCACTATTAGTGAGACAATTCAGCTAATTAATTCCACATGAAAGATGTTTTTGAAAGTTATTTGTAAGGCTATTCGAATATCGCGGATCTAATACGATTCCGCCCCTGAAACAATAAATCATCCTTAAATTACCTTTTTATGACCTTCGTTAACACAACAGACCCTTCTTGCAATTAATTTTATTGATTTTTTTCTACTGATGTAAAAATAATTCAAAACATATTTCACTTTGTTTTTTGCTTTTTATTTTTGTTTTCTTTTTTTGACTTTTGGATATATTTATTCAGTTACTTCTTTTCGATTAAAAATATTAGATTTACCTTCAAACACATATATGCATAAATACTTATGTATGGTGACAGTTCATCTATATTGTCCGGAATCTGCAAACTATCGAAAATACCATATTCGATAATTTGAAACGGCAATCCAAGAAAAATCATTTATTAGCACCAAGATGTAAACTCACGAATATGATTATTTGTTAATTAAAAAACAGTAAACGGTCTGCTCATAATTTCACCTTAAAATTATTAACAATATACATATATGTAAAATTGTTCTTTTGTAATTTTGGAATCACTATTAAAGCTTTATCTTGCTCTCTTGAAAAGTCCCGATTTTCATATTCGATAGTTTGACATGGTAGGGACGATATGACCATGCTTTTATTCAAATGTTAGTATAAATAATGTATCTTTTTAAATACTTATCAGTTTTATCGTAATTATATGCGGCAAACTAGGAGTCGAAGGCAGTAGTTTTAATCCAAGGATGATAAACGTCCTTTATGCAGAATAAATGTTTTATCATTTCTCGATATTATTTTAATTCATAAGTTTTTTTTTTTTTGTTTTTTTTCGACAAATCTTGGCCATTAGCGCCGACATCCAGGAATTTTCTCAGCGAGCCCTGAGATGAGAAAATTCCTGTCGCCGGTGGGGATCGAACCCACCATCTCCCGCTTACGAATCTAGCGCGCTAGGCACTAGACCACGGGAGACCCCTCATAAGGTTTTTAATGTCATTTTAGTCAGAAAACATCAATTTATTTATTTATTGTTATAGTCGCTTTTAGCAGTAAAATATGAATTTACTAATATGATTACAGAATATTTCTGATTGTGGCTCTATTTTTTTTTAATTAATATATTAGATTTATGTGGAAACCCATTCATATAGAAGCCTTAAGATAAAGAATTAATTTAAAATTCTCAGATTTGATTTTAACGGACAAGAGAAAGTCTTAATGGGATATTAGATACAATGAATACAATTATTATAAACAAAGACAATGATAAACAGAAACTTCTATTCTTGTTAACTATGGCTGAAAACTAAAACATTCGTAACATTGTTTATGTATTTATATTAGGGATAAGCTACAAAGGCTGTTCGCCGTTGAAAACAATGGTAATGAGATCAATATATATTCGTGTTGTAAACTAAATAAATAGAAGAACTCTTATCATAAAACTAATTGTATGCTTTGTAGAAATTGCAGGATAGTATAGATTTAATGAGAAATACGAGTCAAAAATTCTCACGGAAGCATCTATGCGCAAAGCTTGACTGAATAACTTTGTATTTTCATTGAAATTGGGCCTAAGTCCCATCAATAGTTTTGCTGATAATAAATGAGCAATTGAAATTATGGACTGTTGTTTCGCCTTGCAATAACATACAGTTCAATATTAATAAACGTTTTTAAATGTAAACTACCAACTTATAAGTTTTAGACTTCAATTATGATTATAAAGATAGTTAAAAATGGAATAAAATAAGAAATAAAAAAAAAGAATTAATATGATTAAATATAACCAGATCGTGAAGTAATAATTAAGGATAATGGGCGTCAAAAAATGCTTATAATGAAGAAAATATTTTAAATCAAAAGCTATCTCATTTATGTTTCAAAAGAAATCATAAGAAATAAGAGAAATTGTCTATTCGAAATTTTTGCATATGAAAACAATATCGGTCTTCAAAACCAATATCCATTTGGGTTAGATCAAGGAAAGTATAACAAACATAATATGTATCCAGAAATCAAATTTGCTTGTTTATAATACTATTCTAATAAACAGTGAATAATACACGACAGATCATTGTACTCAACAAGATAAATGTTCTGCACTAAATAAAATCTTGAAGAGTTAAACTTTAGAGGCTTTAGCATCCTTCATACAAAGGTTATTATTATTTTCAAATACTATATTGTCAAATTCTCTTCGAAGTCTGAAAAATAAATTTATATTTCCAGAAATTTTTTTTTCAACTAATCAGTTTACTATAAAACATTAGTAAAAACTAAGTCCGTTTTACTTTTGCTGTGTGATGTGAATACTTATATAATGGAGAAAGAAGTAAAACTTCCGGAAATTATCCCATTATTAAATTATTTCCATTCAGAGTTCTTATCAACTTGCGTAAGAGATAACGTGATTATGTGAACAAATGACTTATTATATAACAGAGAATAAATAAAGATCATCCTATAAATTACTTAAGTCGCTTGTGGGCAACGTGTTTTGTATGACGCTCCGTGACATCTATTTAATAAAATTTATCTAAATCATCTGGCGAATTGTATTATTTCCCAGACTTTTCGTGCTATCTACAGATTACCAACCCTTCTTAAGATACCGGGATGAATTAGGGCATTTTTCCTGCGAGTCCATTCAAAAAATTGAAACAAATTCATTCAACTACAATCGGAATTCAACCCCGTATCTCCTACGTGGCAATCCAGCAGGCACACCGCCTTGCTAATGAAAGTACAGGTATACTACACAGAAAATTATAAAATAGTTATTTTATAAAAGGGGAAGGTTTGATAACTCCTAAACTGTTGAAGATTTTTTGTGGAGTCTTCAAAGTACTGAATAAAATGTTTTTTTCAGTTCTTTATATATATTTGGTATGCGTAGTCTGAATTAATTGTTGAGTTACATACAGGGGAGACGAAGTAGAAGAATCTCTAACTATTAGACCGAAATCAGTTTTAGGGCTACTTTCCGATCCGTTTATACCACCGATTTGTTTCACAAAATTTATGACATCCTCAGTGTTTAAATTTAGAAATAGTTCTGAATTTTATAAATTTACAATTATTCATTTTATTATTACGCAAACTATAGTATTTTAAATGTATTTTTCCTCCTTTAAAATGTATTTACTATAAGGGAAAAAGTATTCTCCGTCCTTTATTTGAATATTCTAATGTTATGTACAGAGAGTTTCATATAGTTTAAATAATTTACTATAGAATTGATGTGGTAAACGCTGATTTACATAATGCGTAAGAAATAATTTTCTATAAAATTAATTCATTTTTGTAATTATCATTTAATTACCTATAATTTACATTATCATTAAAGTTCAATTAACATTAAATTATAAGGAATTATTCTAATGTATTTTTATTCTCACATAAAAGCTTTAGATGGATGTAGATCAAAGCAAATAAAAATGAAAGTCTACGTTGCTTGAGGAAACTCGGCGTTTATTCAACTTTACACAATTTATTCTATTTGAATTGCCTTTTTGATAAAGCGGCTTATTTTTTTTATTAAAGGTAATGAGATATTTTAATAAATAAAAGTAAAATTACATACTTATTCGCATAGTTCTCTGATACTATACATTTTAGTAATCAGATAAGAACCCGGGCTTCTTGGCCTGCAAATGACACTCAGGTAAGACACCCCGGAAAAAATATCGTTTTTGTTGTTGTTGTTTTTTAAGCATTATTTCATGTAAAAGGTCTATGTAACTACAAATACATAAATTGATATTCACATCATGTGTCATAATTGGTATTCTCATTGATATGACTTATTGATTTATCAAAAACCTGTAAAAGAACACAAAACAAAAAAATAAATAAAATAAATAAAAATAAATAACATTAAGCACAACTTATTTTTTAGATCATGTTTTTAAGAATATTTTGAAATATTTTTTTGTTGGACCGCTTCGGTAAATACATTTTTTTTAAAGGCATGCTAATATCTCTGATGTATAACTGATAAGATCATGAAACAAGGTTATATCCAGTAGGTGGAACTTGTTCCCCTCTTCTTGAATCTATCTATATTTATTTCCGAATAAATAAAAAAATTAAGGCAAATAATATGCACTCTTATGTGAAAATGTGCTCTCTGCTGGATGCAAAATAGTTCAGGGTATCTGCTAAGGAAAAACTCAGATTTCTGGAAAAATCTATATTAGGCGTTTCTATATATATATTCGGCATGTTCTTTAGTAGCCTTCTTCAGTAAATGTCAGGCTGCGGAGAGCGACGAAAAGAACGCTTAAAGTGACCAAGAGATAAATTTGCACTTACCTCAAGCATGGCTTCGTAAGTTTGATGCAAGCAGACTTCTCTCAAGTATTTGACTAGCCTGATCAAATAATTTAGTGAAGCTTGGTCAATCATTGATTACAGTGAAATATATATATATATATATATATATATATATATATATATATATATATATATATATATACACACACATATATATCCATATATTCATATCCGTATGGAGGGAGATTTGAATGCTCGGTTGGAGTGGAAGGGTTCTGAGAGAGGAAGAAGTAAGGAGACACCACCTTTGCTCGAATAGATAGCTCGTATTGCACATCCTGTCTTGATGAATTGTCGCAGATTGTACCTGCACATCCCATTCATCTCCTTCTACTATCCACAGCAAGCTCCCGGATACTGCTGTGCCATCCTATTGTCCCGTGGCTGCTTTTCCTGTCTTTATCTACCGCCGTTCCTTCTGATCCACCGTAGCTCTTTCTACTTGTGAGGCGATCCGAAATTCGATCCGTTTTTTTATCTCTCTCCTAACTACAACAGACGGCTAGATTCAAAGAGATGTTATATTGGTTTCCTTTGTCGTGAGCAATCGATTCACTCTAAACCGCAATGGAGTGAGTTCAGGCAAACGGTGGGGAAAAAATTGAAACAGTTTATAAAAACACTCAACACACACGTTACACCTAAAAGGAATGATCCACTTACTGAATGTAAAGAAATAACAATATTACTCTTTAATTTTTACAAGAATGTAATACATAACTACCTAGCCTACAAAACGCATTTTTTTTTTCTCAGAAGTATCGCTTGAATAAATTTATTATGAGTAATAATAAAAACACAAGAAAATAAATATAAACCTGTGTACATACTATCAATTGAAAACCACAGAAATAATTTCGGATGGACACACTGAGTCTTGAACATTTTAAAAGTTGTCATGCCTATTCAATAAGTTTAGATCATATTATAACATTAAATTGTTGAAATATTTCGCCTAATATTTTCAGATATGACTGTTTTGTGGACATAGTAACCTAGGCTGGATTTATTTCCAATCCAAACGTGAAACGAGCCAGCTAATCTAAAGTGACAGTTGCTGACAAATAGGACTTGTGTAGGGTGTGGCCACCCGCTGGGTAGGCGGGTCTACACCGCGGGGTGCTTATATCTTAAGCACATCACGCTCTTTTTGGGGGCGGAGGGATGCGGTTTATATACTCTAACGCATAATCGGCACTATATTGTATCTAAGGACAGATTTTATAAAAATGTTTGTGCCAAAATTCTACAAAATCGGACCATTTTGTGTAGATGATAGAGAGTGCCAGTATATACCTATTTGTATATTTCTCTATTGGTAATACTCTATCGCAAAAGTTGCGGTTTCTTTTTTACTTAAACAATTTAAGCACCAGTTGTGACCTATGCGGGGTTTTGTTATTATTTATTTATGAGCACCTGCCATGAAGGCGATTCGCCTTCGGTCTCTTCAGCACTTCCCAAGCACATACGTATTTGCGTCGACGAC
This sequence comes from Gonocerus acuteangulatus, assembly GCA_946811695.1. Classification (NCBI taxonomy): domain Eukaryota; kingdom Metazoa; phylum Arthropoda; class Insecta; order Hemiptera; family Coreidae; genus Gonocerus; species Gonocerus acuteangulatus. The sequence goes on along the minus strand of OX328123.1, from coordinate 99,358,666 downwards.
TTTAACGGGATTTCCTTCCTATTGGAGGGGGGGGATACGCTATCATAATTAGCCTACTTGCTAATATGCACTTTCTTGTATGCAAAGTACGTGGTATAAATTAAAATATCTATCGTTAATGTGCAAAATGAGGAAAGAAAAGCAAACGCACAAATTACAAAAAAAAAATTAAATAAAATAGTTAGCATATTTACAGAAAAATAGGTAATCCACGAAGTTCCAACGTATTTTACTCTTGAACTATTACTTTGCTACTAATGATAATATCATAAACGGAATTATAGCACTTTTAATTATTTTGGGAAGAAATATAATGGATTTTCCCTCGCTTTACAGCAATTAACTTAAACATTTGCAGGTATCATTGGATCCTATTTACTATCTTAGGATATTAATTTTTCAGATAATTTGCATGCAGCAACTGTTATTAATTACTTTATGCCTTAACGCGAAAAAGATTTGTTGTAGGTACGTTATTTATTATTTTATTTTCTACTGGGATTCTGTTCTTTTAAATATCCGGTTTCACGCCAAAGCGGGTTCATTATTTCATTCGAGGAGAAAAACATAATTTATTGTAAGAACTTAAAGTTCGGTGGTTTTCGCTTTCTTAAAACTTTGTATTTTATTTATCTATTAATGGCCTATGTATCGTCCCTTCATGTGAAACTATCGAATATGAAAACTCTCGTATTTAGATTCGGGACTTCGCTCTTGGGTTGTGGACGATACGCCTTGCAGCAAGTTGTCGGAACTCTAACCCCTTTAGAATAGCCGCGAATGCCTCAAATAAAGTATCGAATAATACCTTTTTTCAATATGTCACTTCATCAATGGATAGAATATGATCGTTCTCTAGTTTGCTCCGATTTTCATATTCGATAGTTTGACATGACAGGGACCATATGAGCATATATATCACATTCTGAATATCTATATATATATATATATATATATATATATATATATATATATATATATATATATATAAATTTAAAACGACCGTTATTTTCGTTCTCTAGGGGTTCTGAAACGTAAAATTTTCTAGCCGGCACTTCTAGATTGTTTCATGAGGTCAACCTTATAAGCGGGGTTCCTCCCTATGGAGGGAGGGAGGAATCGCGCTAAAAGAACAGTCGTTCAAATTTATTTATTATTCGCTGGAGGAAAATTTTTGTTCTAAATACGGCTGTGTCTAGTGGATTATATTTCCAAGGAATGGAATCCTCAGACTGGTGTTAATTTTTTATTAACCTTTTGATAGTTTCAAAATATAATAACCAGCAAAAAGTTATTAAAAAAGGGCCATCAGTCTGGACCGGTAGGTTAGTTTGGCTGCGAAATAGAACGGTTTAGATGCAACTGTTTGAGACGAACGCCATACTAATACGATATATATATATATATATATATATATATATATATATATATATATATATATATATATATTAGACTTATTAAAACAAACCGAATAGTATTAGTAGAGTCGATGAATAACCCACTTTGACGCTTCTTCCTCTACTGACCTATATTCTAGCCTCCTTGATACAATATTTGAATGAACATTATCCATCTAATAACAATACTTATACACCGAATCGTGCTAATAAGACCAAGCGAAGAGTGGGGTAACCATCCCCTCTTCCTTGGAGAGGGGTATCGTTATTACTAAAATATAATTATATTAAAAAATAAATGAGTAATAACTGTGATCAGAAGGTAGTGAGGTTATATAGATAATGATAGGTTATAGGAGGAGTCGGGTGTACGTGGAGGATCGCCCCACGAATCGGCCGGGAATGGAAAATAAATTTGTTCTCTGTAGAGAATAATTAGTTTCTTCTTTGGACCACTCTTCCTTATCTACAATCCGCTTTATAATCACTTTGCAGGCAGTCTTAGCACTGATTAGATTTGCCATTTGTAACCTCTAGGATGCTCTACTCTTTTACAAAGCATATTTACTTTTAATAATATATTTACATTGGAAAAGTTCATTATTTATGTTCGGAGCCGAATACGTGGGTTCTTTGCTGTATTAACATCAAGTATCTTGATCTCTAATAAAGTAGGGCGCACGCAAGATTGAACTACTTAAAATGTTAAGAACATAAAATGTAAAATTGCAACTAAAGAATTAAACATTCGCTCTATAAAATTAAAAAAAAAATGAAAACAAAACAAAAAACTGTAAAGTTTAAAACTGTACAAATGCTATAAAAAAAACAAGAAATTCGGCTATTTTTAACAATTTTAAATGCTTCTGTTGTAACTTTTCGTATAAATGTGCAAAGCGTAGAAATGATAGAATAGTGCCTTTAGTGTTGTGTTTTACATTCAAGTTTCGTCGTTTTCTGCAGTCCTTTAATAAGTCTTCTATTGATAAAGTCGTATTACATTGCGTTTACACAGTGGTATGCCTGGTTTTGTAATTAAGTGAGAGTGGTTTTTTAGTGTATGTCCAATTCGGTGGCTTTACATTCGAAAAATTAACGGGCATCACGGTATTCAGCACGGGTATTCAGCTAGTAGAAAATAAAATAACCAAACTTATTTATTTGTAAATAAAAAAATATCTTGTATTTAGAACAGCTGTTTTACATACGATAATGCTGCGTTCAAATAATTAGCTCAAACTATCAGTCCCGTAACATTCCACGAGGGCCCTGAGGGGCAGATAATATAGAGGTGTCTGATTCATGACCCTATGGCCCATTTGGGAGATAGTGTGTTCAGTAGTAAGCTCCGGCCGCCTGATTTTCCCCTTTGCTGCTACGACTGCTTGGGTCCTTATTACAAAGGTACACATTAATAAATTAATTAAAGGCTGGGTTGGCTTGCGGACGGTCAGGGAGGCCGAATTCAGCCCATGAACGAAGACACTAGAAGAAAAAATCTGTAGTGCTTGCTTGGGATTTGAACTCAGGTCCCTATGCGATGTCTTTATATTTCATGTTTGTTGTTTACATTGTCACACTATGCTTGACACCTTAAGGACATACACATTCTTTGACAAAAACGATCAGTTAAAAAAAATCATAATTTTTGTCTTGAATCATAAATAAATGTACAGTTTTTTTCTTTAATTAAGAAAGTATGTCGGTTCCCTTTATTAAAATATAAAACATCATTAAAGAAAGGGAGAGAACAATAAACGGTAGAGAATTTAAATAGATATATCTGAAATAATAAAAACAAAAAAAAAAACATATAAGTATGTACGGAGTATCGAATGAGGAAGGGCGTTGATGGAGGTGATGCCACAACCGCAGACACAGGAAACCCGGTATCTGAGCTGATGGCAGGCAATTGGCCTGAGAAAATCACAGGTATATTTCTTCCTCTAATCTTCAAGAATACCCTCATGGAATTGGAGTATGCTCTTTAGAATAAACAAACACACACAAGCAATGTACAATCACCTTTCAACCGGCCGGGTCCAATCAGTGCCTGAAATACTACACTTCTACCTGTCTTAGGATATACATATGTTGCATACATATATATATGTTGCATGTTACAGCGTTTCCGTAGCATTTGAAAACTAAGTTTAGAAACTCATAGGAAGTTGGTAATTCAATGCAGAGTTACGAGGAGAAACTCATTATATTTGGCGGTATAGAATCTTGAGAGAATGAGAAGCAAAATAGTTTTAGTATGCGTCTGGGGCAAGCATAGATACCAAATTGCCCGAAATTACATAAGCCTTACAGACTCCCTTTACAAAATACTTATAATATTGCCCCCGTTGATCACCAAAGTTAAGCAACGTCGGGCGTGGCCAGTACCTGACCACATGGGTGACCGACCATGTGTTGATGGCATTAAACGCCGTATAAAATCTATATATATATATATATATATATGAAGATGGAGATAGTTAGCCGTTGCAGAGATACGAAGACAAGGTATAGTTGGGATTCGGCTAGGGGATTCCTAGCCGAATCCCAACTATACCTTGTCTTCGTGTATATATATATATATATATATATATATATATATATATATATATATATATATATATATATGTACATTTTAGTTGAGGTTATTTTCGTTCTGTTGGACAGGATCGAAGATTTCAAGGACAAATGTACTAATTTTATCCTGAGCAAACTCCTACTTCTAATTAAATGATTCTGCTTAAGGGACTCGTCATCTTTTATGTATATAGGAGGCTTGGTGTCGTTAAAACAGTAATCCTTTCTACACACTACTTTATTTACTAGGTCCGACATGTTTCGTGCATATTTTCGATCCTCTTCAAGAAGACCTCAGAAATGTTTGTTAGGTCTTTTACGAGTGGAACCTCTGATGTTTCGGAGGGCGATAAAAATGGAAGAAAACTTTAGAGAGCCAGTCCTAAGTAAACTTGTGTTAATAGAAAAGTTTGAAAATAATTATTTAATCATTTGTTTTTCCATTTCTTTGCTAGGATTTTTTTTTCTCGCATCTCCAGCGTATCATAAATTCTATCTTGATATGTATTTAGACCTATTCTTAGTCGAAGAAGTGCCCTATACAGCCTGTGGTATTAAATATTCAGAAAACACCGAAAGCGTAAACTACAAAATAAGAAAACAGTTTCCATTCGGGCAAATTAAGTTTGTCTCCATCTCTTTAGGAGGACCTAATTTCAGGGGAGGTGGTGACGATTTTCCTCCATTTATTTCACAAAAGGGGAGGCGATTACGCAACAATCACATTTCCGGGATCGATCATCGGAGTGAAACCCGAGAGATAGACAGCTTGGCCCCGATTGCGTCAGCACCCCGGGCCACTGTCAGCACGATTCCGATGAGCACAAATATTTAACAGGTTATTCTTTCTCCTTTCTCGGACAAATTGCATCTCTGGCTTTCTCTACCGACTTGGGAATAATTCATATATTTATATCTATCTGATAGAGGTTACACGACCCCGGACGAGGTGGGAACATCTTACTAGCATCGCTTTTCTCGCAGTTAGGGTAGATGGGTGCCTCTTTCCTCTTAAATATTCTAACAAGAAGTGTTTTAAAAGCCCGTAACGGAGGAGCTGCATAACTTAGCACATTGTCAAAAACGTCAAGCATCATTCCTCAAGAATGCTTAAAATAACCTACATAAATAAATAATAGATAGCTGATTCAATTGGTTTTTTTTAAATTTAATTTTCTTCTTTAATTTTTTTCTTCTGGAGGCCCGGTGCCGTGAGATTCATACTATGGGGTGGTGGCTTTTCTATAGATCTATAGATAACCCGTCCAAAATTCTTTATTAATTTTTTTTTTTTTTTTTTTTTTTTTTTTTTTTTTTACGGCGCATCTACAACTTGGCCATTAGCGCCGGGCTATCTATAGGTTGCCACCCTTTTATAATGCCAACAGCACGGTCACCCATTCAGGTACTGACCACGCCCGACGTTGCTTAACTTCGGTGATCTACGGGAACCGGTGCATTCAACGTGGCTGTGGCCGTTAGCATTCTTTGTTAATATTGTCCAAAATAATGGACGTTAAAATTTAAATAATTTTCTTCTCGAGCAACCTCATTTGTCAATAGCTGGACATAATATTTAACAAATTTCGTTATAAGTAAATAACCTTTCGCAATCATAATACATTTCTTACAATACAGTATCAGCCCTTTATTTCGATTGGATAATAATTTTGATTTTCTTCAATTGAGGGAAAAATATTAAGTTACTATTCTAATCTCTTCAACCCTACCGGGGTAAGAATTGAATGGCACCTCGCTGAGGTGGCGTAGTATTATTATTATCTTTTATTTACTTTATTTTATTGTATTCATTTTTTTTTTTTTTACATATTTATTTTCTCACACTTAAAATGTGTAAAGATTACTAATATTTCTATTTTTATGTAATTTCATTCGATTTAATTTTTTTTTCACGCTTTTTCTGCTTTTCTCGTTTTTCTGATTTATACTTTGCCTAATATTTATGTTTAATTTTTTTTTGCACGCTTTTTCTGCTTTTCTCGTTTTTCTGATTTTTACTTTGCCTAATATTTATGTTTATTAACAATTTTCTTTATATAATTTGTTCATATTATTTGCTCAAGAACTGTTTATGTTCTTATTTTACTCATTCACGAAGAACATTTAATCAGGCGGTTCACCTTCGTTAAAGAAGGATAAAAGGATAATGAAATTTTAGTTCTAGTAAATAATTACAATTTTATTGTTATTACTACATGAATTAACTTGTTTGAATGTATTTTTTCTGACATTCTTAGAGTTTATTTTTTTGTAACATGTTTTGATTTTCTAATAACTCTACTATGTATTTGTTTAATGCCAACTGGATATGTATGTGTATAATTATACTGAGCGAATCGCATGTTGCTGATGGTCTTAAATAAATAAATTTAATAATACAATTATTGCAATAGTCGACAAAACCCATTTAAAAGGTCGTACGAATCTTATTCAGCTTAATCTGTCAGGATACAGTTTATATCGAGTGTTTATTACTACTCTAGTGTTAATAAACTGGAAAACAAGGAGTTATTGTTTGCTTTAAGTAAACAAAATATAAAAGTAAACATACCGTGATTGGATACCTGTTGACGTCCTGCACCATTACTCGACAACCTCTGAAAGTCCAGAGCCAGTCCATTATGGACGGACCATTAGCTGTTCATTTTTCATCGGTATGCCCGTCTAGAGCTAACTCTTATGGTGGCCTCTTACAGCGTCCTATCAAGGGACGGGAGTCACGCCAAACTAAACCTAAGACTCTTGCGAGGGTACATTTCACCTTCTTTAGGAAATTTGTTCTTCCTTCCTTAGAATAATTATATTAGGCCTTTTACCTTTGCAAAACTTACAATTAGCAAGACAATTTAGCGTAGTAATAAAATACAGTAATTTAGTGACTTCCAGCGATCCCTTCTCATTAATAATTACATTATTATCAACACAATAATCCAAAAGAAACAATAAAGCCATCAATTATGCAGTATTTATTTCCAGAAAGCTGTATGTTTATATTTATATAAACATACAGCTTTGCGGTATTAATTGCCGGAATGCTGTATGCTTCTGATTATGTAAATACCACTATACAGTATTTCTTGCCAGAAAGCTGTATGTTTATATTTATATAAACATACAGCTTTGCGGTATTACTTGCCGGAATGCTGTATGCTTCTGATTATGTAAATACCACTATACAGTATTTCTTGCCAGAAAGCTGTATGTTTATATTTATATAAATACCGCAACACAGTATTTATTTACAGAAAGCTGTATGCTTGTATTTATATAAATCCCGTTTTTCGGTATTACTTACCGGAATGCTGTATGTTTCCGATTGTGTAAATACCAATTTACAGTATTTCTTGCCAGAAAGCTGTATGTTTATATTTATATAAATACCGCTACACAGTATTTCTTGCCAGAAAGCTGTTTGTTCAGAATTCTATGATTTTCACGAAGTGCATCTAAATTATTTATAAAGAATATAAAATACGTCTATTATAATGTTATTGAATCAGAAAAAAAAATTAAAATGAATCATAATCATCTCACTGTGGTGAATGTGAGTCAATTTATAATACCGTTTACAATACCGTTATATATTTAGAATATCTTACTGGTTATCGCGAGATAACGATCCTTTTCTAGCCAGCATATTGCTAATGCCTTTTCGTTTTTGAAAAGAAAAGCCTTCACCAGTGAGACTAGAGTCCCCAATCTATGGAGTGCTCACGAATTGGCTCTCACGGCCATGAAGTCTCCGAGTAAATATAAAAATGAAGAATAAATGTGTGTTTTAAATGGCGCTAATAGCCAAATAGTTGATGCGCCGTTAAAAAGAAAAAAAAAAAAAAAAAAAAAAGAAAAAGTTTTAAATTAACTGAGCTGCAGAGAAACAAATACCAGGTATAAAAAATGATATATTTTTTACAAAAATAGATGTAGAAATCCTCTCATTATAAAACCAAACCTAAACGACAAGGATATCTCCTTTTGCGGTCTAAATCCGTCCTAGTTTCCACCTTTCTTTAACCTCATTAGTCACAAATCCCTACATATCCGTAAAGGTTGAAGAAGGTAATGGTTGCGGTGTGGAGTTGACAAGCCCTCGCGTGCTTGCGGTGAAATGTGCGGTCAGGCTGACGGGAGTTGAGGGCCCGCCTCTCGTCACGGTAGGATTAACTCTCGCCCGCTAATCCCCTCCGCAATTCACACCTCCTATCTATCTGTGAGACATTTTTACTACCATGATCGTTCTTCATTACATTTCTACATATTAAATTACTTTTTTGCTCTCGCTTTCCTTATTTCTTCTTGTCAATAACCTCTACTCACCAATTCACATTGGAGCACAGAAGCTAATTCGTATTGTTATTTTTATTTTTTTTTAAATGAGAATATCACACTTTTGAGAATTCAAAAGAATATTACTTAATCTACCAGAGCCTCTAACTCCAGTTATGAATTAACGAAATATCATCCATGTAACTCCCACACTAAACGGCCTGTAATGAATTTTGTTATTTACTAGAGTTCCGTCACATTGGCAATCCATTCTTTACGTGGCTAATTGTATCGTTATAAAAAGTAAGCCAAACAAAGAAAAATAATTAATGAACTAATGACAACAAGCAAAAAGTAGCTAATGACAATAAGCAAAATGTAGCTAAACAAAAATATAATAATAATAAATAGGGTGGTAACCTATAGATAACCCGTCCTAAAATTCTTAGTTAATAATAATGGACGTTAAAATGTAAATAATAATAATATATCATAATTTAAAATTAATATCAATGTTAAAATGTATTGGCTTACTTTAGTAAAGAAATTAAGACTTTTACCTTTCCTTAAGACATTTTCGTTAGAATTATGTTTTGTAGCCAACGGCCTTAACCACGTTGAGCGCACCGGTTCCCGTAGTTCACCGAAGCTAAGCAACGTCGGGCTTGGCCAGTACTTGAATGGGTGGCCAACCACGTGCTGTTGGCATTATAAAAGTGTTGATACACCGTAAAACAAAAACAAAAAAAAAACCTTTTGTATATATTAAATAATATATAAATAATGGGTACTTTCGAGAGACACGTTCGGATTCAAACCGATTTTTTTTTTTTTTTTTTTTTTTTCTTAGCACCTTGTAAATTACCTTGTTATTCTGTATTATTTTATAATAGCCTGGCCACAAGCTATAGGTAATATTGAATATTTAAAAATTATATATTTTATAATTTAGTGTAAATAGTTAGCCAAGTTAAGTTTACTATTGAGCCATGTGAGACTTACAGAAGAATCTATATTTGAATGTTTTGGCAGTAGAGAGACACAAAATAGTGAAGTTATGTGATTATGAGATAAATGTAAAGAGTATGCTATCACATTCATAAATATATTTTTCTGAAAATCTTTTTAAACCTTATCTTCTAGCCGAAATACAAACATTGTTGTATGATATTTCATCATAATAACAATTAACCTATTACACTTGCTCATACGGTAGGATCTTATTATTTTAGCAATTAAATGTCATTTTTATAAATTAAATGTTCAAAAACTCCTTTATATTTTGTAGGAAGATGTTGTGAAGTATTTTGAAGAGGCATTGTGACTTAGGATTACCTGCGGGGAGGCACAGTGGACGTACCGAGCTATCTTTTTAATTGCTTAATTGCTCGCGTGTCGTGTAAGGGGGAGCCTTTTGTGGGCGCATGTTTTTGTATGCAGTGCGTTCTCCTGCCTGCGGGCACTGCGTTCCCCTGCATCGCGTCCCCGTGTTTAGGTGGTTGACTGACCGTTGTCCTGCCATTTAAGACCACGCCCACGCTCACACAATCGATGAGGCATCCAAGCCAGTTTTCAAACTTCCTTTTTGAATTGCAAAAAAAAAATGGTACGAAAATCAATAAACTATTTTAGCGCACTTAATAGTTGATAATAAATGTTTGTGATCTGAAAGGTCTCGATGAGAGCTACAACTTTTACAAAGGTTTAAAGGATATATCAATTGTGACCCGCATATAAATCGATCGATTGTCATCTTTTGGCAAATCAAAAGATATTGGAAAATATTTATGAAAGCTATCCCTGAAAAGACAAGAGTCTATGGGTTTGGAGAATGTTTTGTAAGTAAAAGAACAATTGACATGGAAGCTAAAGGGTGTAAGAGCTGTCGGTAAATAGCGGATAGAATGAGTTTTACAGAAACTACCTTCCAATTGTCTCTTGTAACGAGTAGCTTTCGAAGAAAATTGTAGCTATCTATTCCCTTGTAATTCCCAGAACCTTTATGTACAGTCTCTTGTTAAAGGGCTTTAATGAACTCACTCTATAAAACATTTATTTATTTACCATAGTTTAGCTATTGTTTGTGAATCTATCGATTTTTCACATTTGTTGGTCTTCCAAAAAGTCGGTGACTCAACAGAAAATGAACTCATACTTTTTTAATCGACAATAAGCTCTTATCATTTTGTAATGATCCACCTGTTGAAAAATTTTAAATTTTTTTTTCGTGAAACCATTGTTGAAATTCTAATATTTTGCACTGACTAAAACGTTATCCTTCTTGAGCTAAAATAAAAGAACCAATTAATTGGAATTTGATGCAAGCCCCATTCAAAGAGATTAATTTATGAGATATCTGGAGAAAACAAGCAAATAACAAAACTGAAAACTAACAAACAACTTCATAAGCCACTAACCTTTTTATACAAAATATTTCATAATGAGATGCAGATAGTCCTCGTAGTCATAAGTCAGAGAAAATCACAAGGATCTCATTAAATTGTTTTTATATTAAGAAAATAGTGATCAAAAGCTCAAAATTTTTCTTGTATCGGCAGAATGCTAGTGAATAAAATTTCAAATTAACATAAACATCTATTTACTAAAATAGAAATATTAAAAGTGGTAAATTAGAAATAAAATATGTTTTAATTTATTGGACTGTGAATAACAATTTCTATATCTATTAAAAATAAACTTAGGACTGTTTTTTTTTCTTTTCTAAATTTCTGTCACCGGGTACCTAATGGAATTATATGGTCTCTATCGATATTTTAAACAGCTGACTAAAAACACAGCTGGTTGTTCTACGAGCATAATTTTCAGTAATGACGAGGCCATTCTAGCGGAAGGTTTCCGTTTCATTCGGCTGTATCTAGTTTTTAGGCTCCTGCAAACTAGATACAGCCATGTTTCGCATCTCATGATGCGAAACATGTAGAGCCAATTTTAATAAATTTTGTTATGACGTTTTTGTTAATTTGGAATTGTATTCATTGACCTTTGCTTAAATATTTAATTATGGTGAAAAAGATATATTGAATGATTTTTTATAATTTCGTGTTTTCATTAAAACTATTTATTAATAGATAAAGGTACAATTGAATGGCTCAGTTCCAAAGGGGACTAACCCACATTTTTAACAAATTTGAGTTATTCACTTTTCCTGATAGAGAATTTTAAGTTTTATAATTGGTAGAAATGACCAGCCTTTACACCTCATTGATTAGTAGTGACTTCTGTTAGTTTGTTTTGCAATTTACTGCAAAGCTAAATCATGTGAGAGGCAGACTTGTACAACCCACACTAAGTATGGCTTTGTTAATGGTAAGCAACAATATGAGTGATATAGTTGAAGCTTCTGATGGCTCTGTGGAAGTTCCTGTCTACATGGGCGCATATAAGGGGGGGCTGCAGCCCCCCCCCCCCCCCCGAAATTTTGATTTGATGGTAAAAACTTGTAAAACCCTTTAAAATAAATTAAATAAGATCACTTAGTTCATAAAAAGATTTTATTTTACGTTTAATAGCGTTTTAGTTGCCTAAAACTATTCCAAGCTCTAAATTTTTAGTATTCCATACCCGGGAAATGGTCTCAGCCCCCCCCCCGAAATTTTCCCAGCCCCTCCCGAAATTATTTCCTATATACGCCCATGCCTGTCTAAAAACCATCAAGGAATGTTCATGAAGCACGCTTGTGGAGGACAAAACCGCAATATTAAGATTGCACTGTGTCTGTTCCACATACTACCTAATCTGGAAATCATTGTTTTGTTAAATTATTGATACATAATCATAGAAATCTAAAGAAAATAATTTTTCATTAATTATTAATCTCCGGATATGTGACCACTATTATTTAAGTGTTCGTTATTTTTTATTCATGTAAGAGCCAAACATGACTATACTTTTTATTTTTCATTATCATGTCTAACTATAAACTTTTTATTATTATGGCATATTCATAAGAATTTTGTGTATCTAATGAATAAAGACCAATTGAAATCGTTTCTGTCACCAACACCAATTTTTTCCAAAGTCTTCTAAACTTTAACCTTAATTTTCTCAGTTTATTCTAATTGTGGGTTAGTCACCTTTGGCAGTGAGCCCATCAATTTATAGTTATGTAGTACATAACGATAAATTGTACCTTTATTAAATTGTACCGATTACCACTTAGTAGTACATAATATGTACTACTAAGTGGTAATCGGACCAAAAAAAAAACTAATAAGAAATTCTGAATAAGATGAAACAAAAAGATTTAGAGCCAAACGACCAACCGGAATCTTGCTTTAGATCCCTTTAAGCAGAAGAATGAGCATTCAACACAGAGAGCTAATGTTTGTCTACTAAGAGTATTGACTACCTGTCAACATGTCCCCCTAAACTCTAACACCTGCTCAATCCTTCTTGCTTTTTACAAAGATAATTCTAATATTGTTTATATACTCCTCAAGGAGACATTTTCAATAATAAACGGGCAGGAATTCTTCCTATTCATAAAATTAATACATATTTTATTAATTTCTAGAGGATTATAAATATTGAGTATGAAAGAATTTTTGAAAAACATCATAAACTCCTATAAGTATCCTTTTTTTCATTGGTTTTTATCGGTATCTTCAGAAAAGAAATCAAGGTTTCAGGTAAATAGCGTCTCACAATGATTCAACATCGTTGGCTTATCATTTCCATTATTATATGTATATCATTAATGCAATTTTACAGAAACAAAAAAAAAATAAAATAAAAATATTCTGGCCTGGAGAAGAGATATTAGTACACTCACTTCTCTTATTGACAGATTTTTCATATTTTTCGGAATACCAAGCCCTTTTTTGATTCCGTTAAAGGCATTACCATTAGATGTTACATAGCGCGTTTTATGCAATACAAACATATTATCAGGAAGGCACACATAATTAAATCTTTATTACAACCTCAATAACTGAACTCCTTCGGAATGTGCTGTAATAGAAACCGTCCTCACAGTTATGAGAGAAAACAGATGGACTAAGGTACTTCCCTGCACAAAACCTGCTTTAATCCTCATTATATGCATTGGCGTATTTAATTTAAATTGAGTATTCATATCTGCTCGTTCAGGAAGTAATATTATATCTGAAGTAAACTTACTTATTCTTCCGTTACACTGTGCTCATTGCATATTCTTCCATTATTCAGTGAAGTCTTTTAATAGTTCCAAGCATTCTAATTTGTTTAGTGAAAACACACATGCCTTATAAATTAAAAAAAAAAAAAAATCAGTTTATCAGAAATTGTTTAATGAATGAGAATGACGCAATGTGGATAATATTTACTATTTTATTTGGAAATTTATTATTTATTTAAATTTTAGTGTCCATTTAGTCAGAGCTCAAGACTGGCCACGAGACCTCCGAATTGAAATTTGGATGGGTTCAATATTCGATAACTTAGTTTCATCGCCCAATTTTTAGCAAAAATATGCTTTAGCGATGACTAAACTGATAAAGAACGTTACAAAAAAGTGTCCGCTGGTGTTCACGCATGCCCCTATGTTTATTACAAAGATTTGTCGGGTGGACCTAAAGAATATTTATGTTCCTGAATTTGAGAAGTAGGCTCTAAACGAAATTAATTTTTACTGTAGTTGTTTTGTGGTTAAATGAAGTCTCTGGCCTAAATCGATGGCAGTTATTCGGGTTTAAAATAAAGCTGCTAGTAATTGTGTTGAATGAAAACAGTCCTTAAGTGTGTCTATAGAAGGTTAAGTAGAAAACAATCTTTTTGAAGCAAGCATTTAGTATGACCGAATTAAAGCATCATTCGTAAGCATATTTGAACATTGAAACGTCTAATAAATCAACCGACAGTGAGTTGAAATAGTCCGTCGGCAACACAGCCTTGCAACATTGGATGTATGGAATCCCAACCTTGGAAGGACATTGCCCTGAAGGCATTTTGTTCCAGTTGTATGAATTGTAATTGGATGTTCACCTTGATTAGCATTGGTGTTTTAATTATAACTTATCCTGTCGGCAACTAACTTATACATCTGTCAACACCTAACGTCGGCAGGATTAAGAATATTGCGAATTTACCGCAGAAGTCGTCAATATATGCCGGACAGTGAAGAAGTGTGTTCTATATACAATTTTCGGCAAGAAGAGACATTGGCTATTTTTGTTATAGTGTCCCATTTACGAAATAAGAAGGCACTCTATCAACAAGAAGTACTGTAGTCAATAAGATGGGTATTTTTGCGAAAACCACATCCAGTTACTTTAAGTAGCGATTGCAATGATTTTAAATAGTTATTTTGATTACTATATTTATATCATATTGTTTCTAACCTACCCTTAGATAACCTTTATTTGTATGTAATCGTCTAAATGAAAATTAAAAGAAATACCTTTTAGCAACTAATATTTATTTATGAAAAGGTTAATATTATAAAACATCAATAAAAAGCTGGCGTAAATAATACAATGTCTTCTATATTTTTGAACAAATCTTCATTCGTATTTCTTTGTCTCCAAATGAATTCACATTTATAAGAGTCTAGTAGATTCCTAATTGTTCCAGAATCTTTTTTATTTCTTCTTTTGGCTAATATTCCATGTTCCATGCAATATTCCATTTTGTTGAAAGAAAACCAAATGCCTTCTTTTTGTCAGGAATATCTAGAGCTAATTTGAAAACCCCATTTTTTAATATCACTGTATTCATAAATAAAGGCTAATTCGCTGTTCCATAAAAAGAAAAAAAGAGATAGAAATATATTAATAAAAATCACTACTGGTAGATACTTAAAAGTAACTAACTGGATGTGGTCTTCGCAATAAGACAACCAAGATGAACAGCTTTATACTCTTATGACTGAAATCAAGACAGAAACATTTCCAGACTTTTTTCTTAGCTACTAAAAAAGTCTATAAATAAGTTTATAATTGGCGACAAGGATTTGGCAAAGTGTTTTCTTTGTTCCTTACTTTTTTATTTTCATCTTAAATTCAAGTTTTTTTTTTTAGTATTATGCAACTGGAAGATTCAACTCTAGTTTTTTTTGTTCGTTTCATCACCATACTAAGGGAAACTGTATTAAAATGTATTTATTTATTATTGTTTCTTGTTGCCTTCCCTTGTTTGTTTTATCAGTAGCACATTACTTGTTAATATATCAGTAAATGTAGGATAATTTACATCTAGATAAACAAGTAATTGAATAGTAGTTTAAACATATTAAACTCTCTCTCTCCCTCCTTCCTACCTCTTTCTCTCCCACTCTCCTTCCCACCTCTTTCTCTTCCACTCTAACAAGAAACGATGAAAGCTCGAGAATAAGAACGAAGAGTAAATAGATTATGAGGGAATATAAGGACCGTTTACATTTCCCGCAAAGACAAGGGATTCGAGCTATGACTATGGAGTCGCGTGCTGCCCGCCATAGCTGCACAACTAACACGAATTAACAATGGAATGCTTTAGTTTATTAATGCTAATTAAAAGAAGGCTATCGGCTTTGTAAAATGAGCCTGTGAATAATTGCTTTAAGACGCTAGCACGCCATCTAATAGCCGCTCTTACGTAAACCTCCGAGGGGCCAACAAATAGTTGATGAGACCACTTAATTTAGATTTGATGTCTCCTATGAATATAACAAGAGCTTCAGCGATGAGTTCATCGGACAATTTGTTGTTTGGGGGATGGATGGGAAATTTCATTGCCTCAATTTTTTTTTTTCGATGACTAAATCCATCTGCGCAATTCAGTATATAATCACTAATACTCATTTTGTTGCTTATCTTAGCATAAAAAACGGCATATTATATGTTAATATATTTATTGTATCAATTAAAGAGAACATAAACATGAAATCATTGATAAACATTATTTCTAGGCCTGCATTAGAAATATTAAAAATTGATTTGTCTTAACTCCAGGTCATTTGTTGATAAATTGGTGGAAAAAGTAGTTTTTTTATTCGTGGTTCGTTCATCTCGCCGGTTTAGAGAATAGCTTTAGAAATCCACACCTGCAACATTCCTAGCGTCTCCTAGTCTCAATTGACTACAAGGTTTAGCTTCCAATGATGAAATATATTATTTTTTTTTTTTTTACCCCAATCCAATAAAAAATTCGGAAGAAAAGAACGGAAAAGGAGACTAAGCCTTTGTATCCAAACTGTAGATTCCCCCATAGCAAGATATAATAGCACTAGTTCTGTGTTAGACACATTTGAATGATAGTAGCAGGTACATTACAGGTATAAGCCAGCCATAACTGATTTTAGGACTGACTAAGAATTTGGTAGGGTTTTAAAGCAATTTACCCAAATTACCTGGAATCGTCTTGTATAACAAATATATAGATAAAGGGAGCATGTGATGGCAACCAGTTAATCTGCAACTGAATTTCATTAGTGCCCTATAAAGTGTGCCTCAAATAGCAAACAAAAAAAAAAAAAAGGTAATAAATATTCGTGTACACATTTATTCATTAAGCATCAGCAGTATTGTTTTCAGTTTTTGGAATAAATCTCTAGTTTCAATGTGAAGGTCTCCAATTTGACCTTTTCATGTTAATACCTAACCCCGAAAACAAACAAGGAAATCACTTGTTGTTGACACGTTTTGACTTTATTTAATAATTTCATTTATTAATTAATATTCCTTCAATACTTAAAAAGTTCATTACTGATGAAGGCTTCTTCATCACCGAAAAATAAATCGGGTAAACTACTATCACTTTAAATCGGGTAAATTGGATCTGTTTTTTCTTCTTATTATATTTAAACAGAATTAATTAAATTTTTTTCTAACTTCTAAATTTTGTTAATACTGATATGTTTCGCATCTTTAACTTCCTCTTCAGGGTTGTAATACAGCCTAACTGCACAAAGGTTAACCTGTCACAACAGATTACATTTCTTAATTGTCAATTCTTAAAACAATGAATGAGATGGACGTTTATCATCATGTGCATCAATCCATTCTTGGTTTGACTATGGTACGGATTTTCATTCAGGGGTTTTTTGGAAATGAATGTTTGCACTAACTCCAGCACTACTAATAAATTGGCATACTTGTTAATTTTGTATTACTCATTTAAATTGACTTGGCTGGGCGCTGGTGATACTGCATCAAAATAGTCAAAAAATCGATATCAAGAAATCTTCGACCTCGTTCGGCTTCGGCTGGAATATCTAAATGGCATAGTGTTACACAAGCACTGATGATGGAGCTGTAGACTCCGAAAGCTTGCTTTGGGAATAAAATAAATCATTTCTGGTGGAGACCGTGAGTTGTTGGTTTTTCCTATTTTGATGCAGTACCAACACCGCCCAGCCAAATCAATGTCAGGATTGGTACTATCTGTGTTTATAATTAATCATAATAACAACCAAATAAGCATGGAGCTACAAATACCTTAAATCCAATATTAGTATGTGGTTCATGTTTAAGTAATTTTCTAGTGCGAACCTTTTTAGGATTTAAAAATAATCTAAAATAATAAAGGAGGTTTGTTTGAGGATGAGGGTGTAACTAGTAGCTGATCGGCTTGTAAAAGGTTATGTTAAGGGAGCAGAAGAACAAATCAGTAGTGAGTTAGTAGTCGGCTTCTAGTCAAAGAAGCAGAGTGACCTGAGAAGACCCTCTTCATGTCAGCGATGACACTTCACTGGATTTATGCCTTCAGGCTTCCACCACCTCCAGCTCAGGGCCTTAGAAGCTTTTGTCTAGTCGGCACGTGGGCATCTTTGCTTTTACTCACCTTTTACCTCTTATAGACTTAGTTTAGATTTTTTTATTTCATATTGAGGCTGTACTCTTCAAAAGAAAGGGTAGGTTCCCTACAAAACTGTCCGACAATGACCTTTGGTATAACAGAAGAAAACATTATATGTTTTATTTTCTAATACTTCTTAACCACAGGATCTATAAAAAGAGAAGTATTTTTTTTTTTTTTTTTTACGGCGCATCAGCTATTTGGCTATTAGCGCCGGGCTATCTACAGGTTGCCACCCTTTTCTAATGCCATTCAGGTACTGACCACGCCCGACGTTGCTTAACTTCGGTGATCTACGAGAACCGTTGTATTCAACGTGGCTATGGCCGTTGGCAAAGAGAAGTATTATTTCATTTTTAAAAACACTTTATCGGGTCACCTCATTATCTAGAATACGCTAGATTCTCATGTGGGAGATGTGGGTTCGACGACCGGCTGTGGCACTTTTTTCAGGGATAGGCTCGCTGAGACAATTCCTTGCTAAACCATGGGAATTTATAAAGGGTGACAGACTGTAGATGCACCTTATAGTCTGCCACTTTTTCTTCATCCTGGACATAGAAATATTAGAAAAGAATGTAATATGGAAGGTCAGAAGAAGATATTCTATGTTTAACTTACTTCATCTGTCTATTTCTCACAAAACATGCGATTCCCTGTCGTTAGTACGGCTCCTCTACCTTGATATATTGACTACCCGCCAGAGTATATGTATTCCACTTATGTGTATGCACATGCATTGTTAGAGTATACAAGCAAAGTTTATTTAGCAAAGATTCTTTCTTTCTCTTCTTTTATATATATTTTTTCATTTCTCCTTAAGGTTTATTGGATCTGAAAAAAAGGGAACAGAATGTCAGAGAAATACGAGCAATGAAGGAAACTTTTTTATTAGGAGTGATCAAATGAAAAATAGGTCCGAAAAAGATAAGCCTGAAACATCATCAAGTGTCCATTTTTCCGCCTGAAGATCTAGACGGTGGTGAATAGGATTCGCAAAGTAATTAAAAAAAATAGAACTTTTGATATATTCGTAACTAATTTAATGGTTGCTCTAACTAATTGACTGATAAATATAGTTACCGATATATCTTTAATTATATTATATACAATTAACATAATTCGTTTTATTTTTCCTTGCATTACTTGTATTATTGGTTGTCAACATTGCTTAAATTACATTGTTTCTCTGTACGCTATAGGAGCTATCGAGAACCTTACTAATGGCTCAAGTAATCGAACCATCTAAAAATCAATAAAATGTATAACCAACTGACTAATAACTAATGTGACTTTGGTTCTGCGGTCCTAACTAGTTAATCGGCAACTTTGTGGAACTCAACGATAAATAAATAAAAAAGAAAATCTACTTTTTAAACTGCTATACCTATACGTAATTGTGCTTTGAGTGTGTATCAATGAATATAATACAATCTGTCAAGTGCGGTTTAGATTAATTTTTATTGGTTTTCTTAATAGCCTCATTAACAACTGTTATTAATACTTTTTCTCGTGTTTTTTTTTCTCTAATCATAACTTACAAAGGCAGAGAAGGCCATAAATCAAAGGAAGAAGTGCACTTTTGGTTGGAAGAAAACATCTTAATCATTAAGAGCAAATGAGACAATGATAAATGATCAACAGTGAGCGTATAATACGATTTTCACGGTTCGGAGCAGTTAAAATCCGGAACAAACCATTACAGTTGGCGGATCACCCACTGCGGTAAATGTATCTTACTCATCTTCACAATGATTTATTTTGTTTAACATATTGGTAGGGATTTCAATTATAATTAAATATATGGAATAGATAGGAGTCAACAATAACAGGTGTAAAATTCCAACAATAGGGTATAGATTTTTACGGCGAAGAAAGAGGATTGCTCTAAATCCTTGAATCTTTAAGCTAAAAATAAATAACATAAACGAGTTGCCGTGCACGCCCACGATGAAAAACATCTTGGAGAAGTTGGACAACAAGAAAACCTCAGAAGATCTATTGATGTGTAGTTAGCAGTTTTTCAAGTTGAAGACTAAATCTGTCAATCAAGTTTAGACCATTTATCGTATCGTTGTTTTGACTTTTAAATGATTACATAAATATATGGAAATAATTTTTAAAAAAGCCTTAAATTAGTTCATTCAAAAAAAATAAAATAAAATGCGAAACCAGCCATATTTGAAGATTTACTTCACAATTAAATGAATACCATTTTCCATTTTTGTTTTTATTCTATATGTTTTTTTTTTTCTTATTTTGTTTTAGGTGGCGAATGTTATAAGTATTTGGTACACGTGCCGTGGTAAAGCTAGATTTTGACGTTTGGTGTGTTCTGTTAATTCGTGAAAATACTAGCGGTCAAGGTCAATGCTTTTTAGTTCTGTGTCGTAGTCTATTAATAGTATTCGTTTCTACATTCATTTTGACATTAAGCCGGCGGGAGCCACGCTACCGAGGATCTTGGTGAAGAATATTACAATACAGATTTATAAAAATAAATCCGTTCAGAAATTCAAATGAAAACCGTTTCGGAATAAATTATAGTTAATCTTACACGTGTGTTTTACAGAAAACTATCAATAAATATATAAAGAAACGTGGAATAAACCACAATTATTAATAAAATTCTAATAACCTGATGATTTTATCATTTTAATTTTTTCAAATTCTGGTTTTATAATATAAATGATAATAATAAAAAACTAGACAAATCTAAAAGATCGCAAACTCCGAGACTGGTCAACTTAATCGAACTTTAACAGAAGTAAAAGTTTAACTGATAGAATAATGTTTAGCAATTCATGCACTATGTAACAAAATACTTCAAATTAAATTGTTATTAAAATAAAAGAAAAAATGTTTCATTTATTTTGCGAGGAAACTTTATTGACAGAACAGGCCTATCTGCAGGTCGGTATTCTGTCTAGTGACTTTCAAAAGTAGGCCAACATTTTCAATATTTTTTTATAAAAAAATAAACAACAAAAAACATCCAATTTTAGTAAAACTACCCTACTGGGTTTTCACCCACTGATTCCTCTTCTAAAACCAATGAATTAATAATAGCATTTTTTTTTAAATATATATGAGTAATTAAAAAAACTGTATTCTTCCTGTTTCTGCAAGCATATTGTTGAATGAATCACAGGATGGATTCGGAGGAGCTGTACAATAACATTCGAAACGCAACTACGCTGAGCATCGCCGAGACTCATATAATAATTATTTTTTCCTATTATGACCCTAGTTTTATTATTTCTACTTTGTATTTACTTACTTTACTTTGTTATTTCTTGTTTACTGTTTTTCAATTTTGTCCTTTTTTTCTTTTTTTGGTGAACGGTCAACGCACACGTTCTAAATAGTAAATATAGTTTCATTCAATTATTGAATTGTTTAATATTCATTCTTTTAGTATACATGTTTTTGATTGCGGTTAAATTAAAAATATATTTAGGTAAAGGTTTTTTCCATCCTCAGAACTGAGTTTATTCATCTCCAGCCTCCCGAGGAAAGGGTACGAGTAGCCTCAGATAATCACCAATGAATATTGATTAACCGCTACTGCTTCTTTTAATCATTTTCCCACGCCACCTGTTTTTCATTCATCAATCCAAACATGAATGGATAGCTAAACCTATTGTAAAATGAGTAAAAAATATTAGTGGAGGTTGTTAGTTGTCTGAGTAACTTCAAGATAGCTTTTTGTGGGGTAATGACTATTTTTACTTTATTAAGAAAAGTATTATTGGATGGAATAAAACTGATTCTCTCCTTCAATGGCAAATCCTAGACAAAATGTCTTCCTGCATATCATGATTGGTGCCTAATGGTTCCCTTTTTAACCAAAGCCAAACCGAACTACTTATTAGTGAAGTAATTAATACCGAGTTAAAAGACAAAAGGTAAATGCTCAAAAACACTAAACTTTTATTTGTTACAGGTTTCGCACTTATTTTGTGTATCTTCATAAATTAAAAAACAACCTCCTCTTTTGAGCTACGTCAAGATGAACTAGGCTGATATGTTATCAGCTGATTAAAAATAGATTTTTCGGCTGTTGAAAACCAATCTCTATAAGAAATATAGCCTAACCCATTAAACTTTTGAAACAGGACAATCTATTAAAATCACAGGAACTTCAAATAACCAAAATCACATTGTGCCGAGCAACTATTATTTTATTTATAGGCAATAAAATATATCATTGAAGGTTTACTTTTAGGCCAAACGGTGCTTTCAGTTACTGACCTTCCCCCAGTAGAATCAGTATTAATTAATCTATTAAAAACTGTTTAATTGGTTTTACTTAGATGAAGAGTAGAAAATGAGGTATAATTTATACTGGCGTTTACACATATATGTTTTTATGAAATATATGATATACGTGAGCAAATAGGCCCCCCCAAAAAATCTTTAATAACTAAATATATTTACAAAAAAAATTAGGGCAATATCGGTCTCTTTTTACATGACTTTTTTTTCCAGTACATTTCCCTTGGAGGGTAGGTTAGGGAGACAAGTGGTCCCGCGGTTTCCACAAAAAGGTACAGGTAAAGGTGGAAGGTACACTACAGGTACTCGGTCTGCCGCTTCTCAAAGCCAATTTGGTCGGCCAAAATAATAATTGGTCGGCGGCGCCCTCCCTTGTCCAACCGAACAACTCTCGCTTTTTTTCTTCAGCCTCCCTTAAAGTCTTCGACAGAAATGAAAACCTTTTTAAGCACCAAATGGAAGAAAAAAAGAAGTGCGGTAGAAAGAAAAGTCGGCAATAAATCGCTGAGTGAAGCTAACAAACCATTTAGCCCTCTTTACTGAATATTAGCTTGGGCTTAGCAGTCGGTGCTTCGATCGGGAAACCAGTTTGACGGCTTCAGTTATTAGCCCTTTCAGCTAAAGCTGGATGTGGTGGTGTTTGTGAGGAATTGGGTAACTATTGCTACATCTGCAATAAAAACATTTCAACCTATGAAATTTAGCAGGTCCAAATAAATGGAGTTGCATTGAAACCACATTCTTCAGGACTGATATGGTACTTCTAAGTTAGAGGCTTCCAATGGAGTTCAATACCAGTCTTAAAATCGACTTCTATGTCACTCCTTAAATGACCTTTTATAACACGTCTAAAATGGACTTCTATGTGCCACTCCTAAATAGAACTTCTGAGTCTCTTCTAAAATGGACTTCTATAATACGTCTATAATGAAATACTATACCAGTCCTAAAATGGACTT
The DNA here is from genome assembly GCA_946811695.1 of Gonocerus acuteangulatus. Taxonomy (NCBI): domain Eukaryota; kingdom Metazoa; phylum Arthropoda; class Insecta; order Hemiptera; family Coreidae; genus Gonocerus; species Gonocerus acuteangulatus. The sequence goes on along the minus strand of OX328123.1, from coordinate 99,335,391 downwards.
CTATATCCTGTCAAAATGGACTTATTTATTACTTCTAAAATCGAATTCTATAAGACCTATATAAAGTAAAGCGTCGATATTTCTCGTTGGGACGTCTCGTATAAGGAAGGACGTGGTCTTCTAAAATTGAATTCTATAAGCCACTCTTAAATCGGAATTATGAGCCAATCCTCAAATGGAATTATAAGGGACGCCTATAATGAACTTCTATACCACTCCTAAAATGGGCTTCTATGTCACTTTTTAAATGGACATTTATTATACGCCTACAATTGACTTCTATAAGACACCTAATTAAAGTAAAGCGTACACCTATCGGACGAGGTCTGGAACGAAATCATAGACATTTAAATGCGTCCAAATGTAGTCATTAGTACTTTTGGTTAAACGCTAACTACATTCAAGTTACTTTTTAACTACTTGAGTAGTTACAAATAATTCTTAAAATTAATCCACTGCCAATTAAATTTTAAACAAATACAATCTGGTAGTTGGCAGTTACAATTAATTGTATTTGTAGACAAATTCATATGAAAAATTATTACAATAGTATATACTGGTAAAGCCAGAGGATAATTAGGGATGACTGGGCGGTGTCAATTTCAATGATTTATTGGCTTTATTTTTAACAAAGGAGGCCCGGTGGCCTTGAGAGCTAAGGCGTATGCACTCCGTCACCTATGTGTCGATCGTGGGTTCGATTCTCACCTTTTCTTAAGAAAAAAGAGAGTGGATACAATGGCTAAAAAATGGTGGAAACCTATGGATAACTCGTCCTAAAATCGTTGTCAATAATAATAGATGTTAAAATTCAAATAAATAAATAAATTTTTAACGTCCCGTTTTCATGATACAGATTTTTTTGAACGGGATATCTCTGCAGATTATAATCTGCAGAGATATCCCGTTGAAACATTGATAATTATCAATGTTTTCCAGCCATGATTGGAGTGATTTTTCGAAAAACCATCAGTCCAAGTTGGATCGAACCCACAACGTCAGAGCCTTCGTGCCTTTAAAACAAACAGTTATCACCCCACAAACTATCTACCGAAAGAACGATATTACTAGATCTAAATATCAGTTGGAGTCCTTGGAGCCAGAGGTTGACGGTGAAAACAACAATTATGCTAATCACTTGATCTAATTTCAATGGAATGTGCTCGCCCTCGACTTACAAAAGCATCATAAATGTATAAATATGACTGGCGAGCAAAGAAGTAATTGTAAAATGTTTTCTCTATACTTGGAAGCGCCACCGATTCGTCTCAGCCCTCCAGTAATAGGTTTCCTTAAAGTAGTACATGAATTATGAGTGACAGAGAGAAAACGAAATAAACAAAAAAAATAATTGTTTTGAAAGCCCAGGAGCCGTCCATCTGGTTCGTTTGCATATACAGATGAAACTCATTTGTACCTGGGGCCTATATCTTCGGTTACGACTCTTTCGTCTTCTTCACGCTCTCTCTCTCTCTCTCTCTCTCTCTCTCTCTCTCTCTCTTTTTTTCCTTCTCTGCCCCCGATGTGCCTTAAGGCTGCCCCTATACCAGCGGTTCTGTCCAATTTATAAATTTTGAGTGCGCGAAAATTTTACTAGGCCAGTACAGCTCCACCTTCGTTCTTTGTTAAGAAGAAAGGCTAAGCCTTTGTGCAACAATATTGGGTTTTATTAGATCGGTTCCAGAATTTAGGGCGCCCGCAATTGAAAAGCCTCTGCCTCTGCTCAGAGGGTCTCCAATAATATCTATCCTAACCTATCCTAATATAATTCTAGATGATTCTTTACAATACATTATACTATGAACAAACTATATACATATTAATGCTAGACTTCATAATCTTTACATATTAATTAATAATATTCTAACATTCTTTGATGCTATATAATTAGATATACGTGCTTTCACTCACACTAAAACACATACGCACACACACACATATATACTACTGCACAAATATAATTACTCACTAATTAATTACTGGTTAAGATAAAAGTAATCTTACTGCCTTATTACTATACTAGTCTAAAACATACATTTGCTCCTAAGAGTCTTTCGTTGATAGCACTTCTTTTGCAAAATTGCTAAACGTCTTAAAAATGTTTTCGTCCTTCACTAAATCACTTAAGCTTTCCGGAGGCCACTCTAACAAGGAATATTCTCCTGCTAGCTTGAGTCTTTGCCTTGTGTATAGAGGGCAGTATAGAATGATGTGTCTTGCATCTTCTTCTTGGCCACACTTACAGCGAGGATCTTCTCTTCTCTTGAAGAAATGCAGCTTAGAGTTGATGTTCCCGTGACCTGTCATCAACTGTGTTGTCCAGAAATCCGGTGCCATCCACTCTGCTTCCAAGCGAGCTCGTACATCAGGGAAAAAATCATAAGTCATCCTTCCTTTTGTACTGACAGTCCACCGTTTCTGCCATTCGTCTATTGCTGCATTCTTGACTACCTCCAGCAGCTCGGGGCTGTAGCTCGTAGTAGTGACGATCCTATTGCCGATTTTTGCTGGTAGTCCTCTTCGCAGGTTATACTTCGCTATTCTCAGCTGTATTTCCAGATCGATAGGAAGATAACCTGCTATTACTTGTAGCGCGTCGGTGGACACCGTACGGTACGCCCTCGTCACAAGTAGAAGAGCTCTTCTTTGGGCCTGAAGCAGGATATTTTTCTCGTTCTTCGTCAAGTTTGTGCACCATGCAGGTGCTGCATACTTGACGAGAGGAAGAAAAACTGCTTTATATAGAATCTGTCGATTACTAAAGCTGAAGCCCCAAGTATTACCGGCTAGTCGTCTAAGACTTGAAAATCTGTAGCAGACTTTACTCTGGACTCGTTTAATATGCTCCATGAATGTTAGACGCTCGCCTATAGTAATGCCAAGGTAATCAACACTTAGTGAGGGTTTAATCAACTTTTCACAGATGGTGATTCTGGGAGGGGAATTCAAATTCAGTTTTCCTTTCAAGAAGAAAGCTTTGGTTTTGGACGCATTTATTTGCAAATTATTCCAGGTACTCCATGCAGTGATGATTTGCGTT